>JAGSMR010000132.1:957500-1207500 GCA_029286605.1 Sericinus montela
TAAACATTCTTTCTTTTATTTTGTTCTAAAATATAGCTAAAGTCACGATAGCCAGTGGTTGGGTGGTCGTAATTTCGAGTCAAGAGGCCTGAGTTCGATTCCCAGGTGGCAGGCTCGTACCAATGAGTTTTTCAAAAACTTATGTACGAATTATATCGTTAGCTTGGAGATAAAGACGGCGACTGGCTCACCACCTGTCACGTTGTCCTGAAAATATCTTCGGTGGAAGGTGGGTCGAAGAGACTAGATCTCTGTCTACCCCTGTATTGGGAATTGCGTGAAGATATTTATTTTATTTATTGTAATTTAATTTTATAGTCAATTTCCTCTCCAAATTATTTCTGTCTTAATAAGCAATCCCAATTTGTATTCTAATTTCAATTATTCGAAAAAATATCGAATAATCCTAATTTCGATTATTCGAAAGTGCGCTTGGTTGTTTCATGCCTTAAGTTTTGAATCGATTTCAAAATGGACACCAACTCAATATTTGTTATCGCAGTAGCTGGTAGTATGTGTAAAGATATAAAAATATATATATTTCTATTGTTATATTTATATTGTTTGAAAGTTTTTTGAATTATTACCTATCAAATCTGATAGACAGTACTTTTTGTTATGATTCAAGAAAATATTTTTAGCCGTTTGAAGATCGTGAGGTCTTTTCTAATCTAAAAAGAGAAATTTCTAAAGGTATTAGGTTCCTAATTGATGGCCTGTTACCTTAGATTTTTTTTAAATGTATAATTATATCTTAATTTCAGTTTCATATTCTAATAATTTATGACCTTAATAAACAATCAAATTGTTATCGTTTGATTGTTACGCTTTCGTGCCTTCGTATTAAATTAGATTTTTAAAATTATTGAAGTCTCGTTAGCCGAGTGGTTGGGTGGTCAGAATTTCGAGTCAAAAGACCCGAGTTCGATCCCCAGGTGGCAGGCTCGTACCAAAGGGTTTTTCAAAAACTTATGTACGAATTATATCGTTGGCTTGGACATAAAGGTGGCGACGGGTTCACCACCTGTCACGTTCCGAAAATATCTTTGGTGGAAGGTGGGTCGAAGAGACTAGATCTCTGTCTACCCCTGTATTGAGAACTGCGTGAAGATATTTATTTTATTTATTGTAATTTAATTTTATAGTCAATTTCCTCTCCAAATTATTTCTGTCTTAATAAGCAATCCCAATTTGTATTCTAATTTCAATTATTCGAAAAAATATCGAATAATCCTAATTTCGATTATTCGAAAGTGCGCTTGGTTGTTTCATGCCTTAAGTTTTGAATCGATTTTAAAAATTCTTTCGCCAATTGAAAGCTGCATTATCAGTGTGTAACATACTTGGCTGTATTTTTTAATTAGATATTCCTACGAAAATTATAATAATGTCATCCAATGTATCAAATATTTGCCTAATAAGTTACGCTGAACATCATTGTTGGGGATACCCGTATGCTGAGCGAAGACCGTTTTTGTTGTAATTTTGTCAAATGTTAAATTGTATATAAATATTTTATTAATTGTATAACACGGTGCAATAAATAAACATTCTTTCTTTTATTTTGTTCTAAAATATAGCTAAAGTCACGATAGCCGAGTGGTTGGGTGGTCGTAATTTCGAGTCAAGAGGCCTGAGTTCGATTCCCAGGTGGCAGGCTCGTACCAATGAGTTTTTCAAAAACTTATGTACGAATTATATCGTTAGCTTGGAGATAAAGACGGCGACTGGCTCACCACCTGTCACGTTGTCCTGAAAATATCTTCGGTGGAAGGAGGGTCAAAGGGACTTAATTGTCTAGACCCCTGTATTGGGAATTGCGTGAAGATACATAAAAATTAGGTGAAAATTAATCGAAATGACTAAATTGTCAAGAACTCTGACTACCCCTGTATAAACTAATACCCAGTATAATATAGTAATAATGTACACAAAGTAATTAAAACAAAGTTTTTGAGTGTTCTGATTTCAAAATGGACACCAACTCAATATTTGTTATCGCAGTAGCTGGTAGTATGTGTAAAGATATAAAAATATACAACTGTATGGAAATGAAAAGAAGGTTTTAAGCATATGATTTTATACATACATTACGTCCTGTAATATCCAATGCAGGATGTATGCGTCTACCGTACGGGAGGGATCGTCTAAATCGCTGCTATCGGTAAGCGGATCGGCGATTGGGTTTGATAAATTATAAATATTGATACGTATATACGGTTAAATAACACGACAGTCGTGCTAAAAACGATGTATATGAATCGCCATGCTCGGCGATCGGATTGGCGATCGCAGTACCTGACACCTTGCACCTTAGACGCTGCTCCGTTATCGGTCTGCTGAATTTCAGCCTGGTATTTTTCGATATATTATTCATAGGTAACGAAATAGTATTTTTTCTTAGTCGTCTCTCACGACACCCACGGGTAGAAAGCTGGAGAATGTACCCCATATTCTTACCTCATAGCCACAAGATAAGTTCAGTTTTTTACTTATAAAATGCTTTAAAATAAATTTAACAGTATTCCACTGCTTTTAATACAACATTCATACAAACTATGGTTTATGTGTGACTTTTTACCAATAATATATTTACAGAAACAAAATAATGTTAATATTTACAATATTTATTAACTAAAAACTACGATAATCGTAAAACCCCACTTCTCGTGGCATGGTACCAAGAACGCTGGCTGCATTTCCACGTTGAATGGCTAGACTTAACCGTTGAGCGAGAAAAGAACCAACCGTCTTGTCACCAGCGGCTACGACCAGTCGATTAGTACATATAAGCATTTTTACTTACGGAGATATTTATTCTGTAATTTCACAACCTATTTTAAAAATTACACACTCGAATTTATTATTTTTGTATTCGTACACCAACTTTTTATATTTACTGGACACCTACACACCTACACCTCTGTAGTCGAGGGTAAGATTGAAACTTATTTACTGAGCATCCGCTGTACGCTAAACGTCAAATGATTTTGTTTTAGTAGGATCATTGACGTTTTTACACCTATTACAGTACTAGTTTAAGTGATGTGCAAGCATGTTATCGATATTGTAAAAGATCTAACTGGAATTGAACAAACTCTAATCCTTATAAATACAATTATATATAAAAGTATCAAATGTTACTTTTCACAGCAGGATAAGGATAGGGTTTGCCATAATGGCCATGCATGGCATGCGGATTGGCGATCGTAATACTGGATATATAACACCGTAGACGTACGCTGTCTAGAACAAAGCGTTAGCGATTAGAATAAGACGATAAGACCGTCATTTGTACCATCGTCCTCTGATGTATGAAAAATTTTATGATTGATGAGGATATCATAGTCTTGGCTATGACATAGATTAGGAGATAATAAATAGATAGATACTTGCCAGTGATGACCTATAGTACCGAGACGGGGTCTTTCACTCGGTATTTCTCTCCGTGATGGAATCCGCAATAAGCGATACAGCAGTAAACATCAGTCAACCGCTGAAGTGGCAAAGAGCCGGCTACATTGCAAAAAAAGCACCGTTAGCAAAAAAAGGTCGAGTCACGGGGAGTCGATCGATGCAGGTGGCTGAGGCCCGTTCTTTGTGGCGAATTCTGGGGAGGCATGTTCAGCGATGGGTATGATGATGATGTATGATATGGCAAAAGGGTATGATAAATTTTTATGCCGTAACTACACAGCAAATTTCATTATTTTTTTATTTGCGTGCAGAATATGTCGGCATATATCAGACAAAGGCCCAGACATATTAATCTTCTTCCACCCATCTTTCACCGAAGATATTTTTGGGGACATCGATGATAAAAAAAGGCTGTCACCGTTTTTTATCTAACGATATAAATCGTACGTAAGTATTTAAAATAACTCATTAGTATGAGCTTACCACCTGGACATAGAATTGAAGTCCAGTCACCCAAACACTTGGCCATCGATACTATTAAAGTATAACCAAGTCAATAAAGAAGAATAAAGGATTATATATTCATACACAGCCACCACACGTATTTAGTAGCGCAAACAAAAAAAATTCCGCAAGCCTTCAAACTATTCTACATTCTTGGAAATGACTCGTACTAATTACTTCAACAAACGGAAAACTTTGCTGTTTCAATTCTTAAGATGAACATTTAATCACGTTTAATGGTTTTTATCTTTTCGTATTTCCTAATAATGGGGTAGTCAGAGTCCTTTCGAACCCCTTACACCGGTTCTTATTTGTGACAATTTGACAGGTTTTTCTTGTCGCCATCTTAATTATTTCGATAATATTTGTTGGAAAAAAATCTGCGATCAAATTTAGTTTTAGAATTGGTATAATGTGTAAGAGGTATTTGCCAGAGACGTCTAAAGAATCTTAATAAATGAAGCCGGAAGAATGTTTAAGTGGTGGTACACAGAATTTCTATAGTATGACTGGCGGTACGTGGTGACTCGCTGGTGATCACGGCCGCGCAGTAGGTAAGGTAGTTGCAGTGATTATCCTCATAGGGCTGCCAGCTGAACAGCACAGGCCTCTCAGTCGCCAGCTCAGGAAGCGGCAGGAAGAATAAGTAGGGAGCTACAGTATCGCAGTGGTTTGCAGGCATAGCAAGAGTTTAAGGCATGTGTCATACGTAGCCCAGGTATAGAATTACCAGTAGGTCTAGAAAATAAGGTCATTTCGGCCCACCTTCTACCCAAGATATTTTTTGGGACAACCGTACTTAAGTTTTCGAAAAACCTATTTGTGTCTGTCTCTTTGGGACCGAACTCGAGTCTCTTGACTCGAATCCCGGTTGCCCAATCACTCGACTTGAGAATTAGCTGAAATTGTAGTGACATAAGCTTCCCATGCCATACGCATTAGAATCCCGAAGTTATTCTCGCCTTGTTCGTTCGTTCTCGTGGTTCTGCCAACAAGTGGCGATGGCGAGTTTTAGTCGTTGCAGTCTGACATAAAAAAGCATAAAAAAACGTCATATTAGATAGTATGCATTATAATTGTCTGCGATATATTTATTTTAAGGTTTAGTTAATATTTAATTTAGACATCATTCACTTATGCTTAGCAGGCATTTAAAAATACAACAATGGCCTGTTGTCTACTGATTTGTACATATTTTTGAAATGTGGCACATATGTGTAGTTCTGATAATTGTGTAATTTCAGTATATGTTAAAGTAACGTTATGTAAACGTTAAAGTTGTATAAGCGTACATATATTAATAAAATTGTGCATATTACATTAATTAAATATATTTGCCTTGATCAAAACTTCAAGTCATTTATTAGAATCAAAATATGTATTAAAATTATCATACACGCTGCAATTTTCCAAAGATATACACCGTCTACTGAAATTATCGATATCGATTATTCTAATCGCATGCACATCACTAAAGTCGTGATCATTAAAGACTGCGTTTAGGGTCAGTAAATCCATGATAAGTGGAATGATATTATTGATAGAAATACTGATACAGCTCTAACACTTCCTTGTAGAGGGATTCCTTGAATAAAAATGGATTAGAGCTTGAAACAAAAAGCATCGGTTACAGCTGACTGTTTTTTTTTTATTTTTATTTATTAATATTTAAATCTGATTATCTACACAAAACAAAAGCAACGAACTAGTAGAATAAAGAAATAATTTTGAACAAAAGTACTACTTACATATTGACATATGATTCCTTCCATTTTTTTTTACTTCATAACAAGTCACGATAGCCGAGTGGTTGGGAGGTCGGAATTTCGAGTCAAAAGACCCAAGAGAGTTCGATCGCCAGGTGAAAGGCTCGTACCAATGGATTTTCCAAAAACTTATGTACGAATTATATTACATAAAGACGGCGACGGGCGCACCACCTGTCACGCTGTACCGAAAATATATTCGACGGAAGGTGGGTCGAAGGGACTTAATTGTCTAGACTAGACCTTTGTCTACCCTGTATAGGGAATTGCGTGAAGATATTTTTTTATGTGTTCTTTGGTATAATGAAACTCGAAGAATCGAAAATTGAAGAGTAACGAGTACTCGAACGGTCGTGGAAATCGAAATGTGAGCCATTAGAGAATTTTGGAGATGTAACAACTTTTCGTCCACCATTTTTTTTCAAAAGTAGACCACCATCCACCAACTAATATCCACCATTTTCTTATCGATTTTTTTAGTTCAGACGTTAAGCGGTGTAAACACTAAATGTAATAATACGATCTACTTGAAAAAATATTATAATTAGAACATTTTATTTGTGGTTCAGCTTAACCTACTTAATCTCTAAAAATGAGTTGACAAGGATTTGCCATTTACGGTGGTAAGCAGCATTACGGACTGTTTTATATACCGAGCGCAGCCTTATTAGGCACGTTCTTTAGTTCAGTTCTAGCGCCTGTATAATATAAATAGCAACAACAATCATTAAGATAAAATTGCTATTGTTAAATTTGTGAAGAATCTTAAATTAGTATACGTGAGGAAGTATCATTTATATGTGGCGTTAGGAGTAAGAATAGGTTATATCTAGCTTACATCAACCGTAAGCCGAGGATGTTCCACTATTTCCGCTGGGCTACAGAAACATTCACCCGTATGTAAAGCAAATCCGTAAATTCTGCACGGTTGGACTCCTTAGAAAACAGTTCCTGGTCTCCTTGAGAAAGAACACATTCTCTTCTTTCTCTTAATAAATATCATGTGTTTACGGCGTAAGAATATGCCACCGTCTTCTTCCCGTGGGTTTCGTAAGAGGCGGCTTAAGGAAAACCCTTGAAAATGCAGAGCGCTAATGACAGTTGGTGAGAAACCATCTCAATAAATACTAGACAAAAATTTAGTCAACCGAGGACGAATGGCAGCATCTACAGTACCAGGTGTTTGGTACTAATATGGCCAATTCGCTTGCCATGCGTGGTGATTATAGCACTGTTCACAAACCACTGTTATTCATGATTCTGTTTAATTGGTTTATCAATAAAGATTATTATTATTATTATAGCAAATCAACCCATGCGGGAGAGGCTTGCGCTTTGCAGAGGACTTTAACAGGCCGATGATTTTTCTTTCCCAATGATTGTCTGCGAGCACGTGGCCGGCATATTGCCATCGCTCGCATGAAGCATGGCTTTGTCCTTATGTATTGTATGTATATATAAATATTAGATATAATTATATAAAGTTTTAGTTCAAAGAATAAAAAGCGTTTACAAAAAATATCGACGTTGAGTAATCTAATCGTATGCACATCACTACCGTCGTGATCAGAGACTCCGTTTAGGGTCAGTAAATATCTAAGAATCATTAAGCCTATGTCACCCGTGTTCTGGTATGTCTTTATTACAGATTCTATCACGCAGTGGGGTGGTAGATTTTAACGCCAAACCCACACGGTAATCAGCGCTGACCCTATGCTTATTACCTACACGCAATTTCCAATACTGGGGTAGCTTGAAGTCTAGACAATTTATTTCCTTCTACACAATTTTTATTTTAAGTTATTTAGAACAATGTTCCAGAAATTATATTTACTATTATAAAGTTATTAGATTAGCAGAATTTGCTAATGCATCTATATCATTGCACTTGCTTATATAAACTGTCCAGTCTATTTTTACAACGACGTCTTCCGGAAGCTTATACCAATTCTGAACGAAACGATTGCTTCGAAAATGTTTTTGCGGATACCTTGTACGTTTTGTTATTTGTAGTTTTAGTGAGTGCCCTCTTAAGTAATTGTGAGTTTTTCGTATTAAAAAAGGTAATTCAAATCACAAATTGATCTTGAATGAAATAATAATAATACAAAGGGAATCTTTCTACAAACATTTATTTGTCTTTAGTTATTCATACATTATCTACAGACAGTCCCCCGAATTAAATCTCGCACTTTCAACCTGAAATAGGAAAAGTAGTACAAAGTTATAATGTGTTCAGGACAGCTGTAAGAAAAGGTTATAGTAAAGTAAATTTAGCATTCTGTTTTAACGTTTACTCTTTTTGATAAATAATTGCTAGCTGTCCGCCTGCGGCTTCGCCTGCTTGAACTTTAATGAATGTAGATAAATAAAATAAATAAATAAATATCTTCATGCAATTCCCATTACAAGGGTAGACAGAGGTCTAGTCTAGACAATCAAGGCCCTTTGATCCACTTTCCACCGAAGATATTTTTGGGACAACGTGACAGATGATGAGCCCGTCGTGATGACCTAATCGATATGCACACAAAATTTTATGAGAATCGGTCGAGCCGTTTCGGGGGAGTTTAACTACAAACACCGCGACATGAGAATTTTATGTAATAAATATTAGAAGTTACGAGAACCTTCTACAATTCTGTCAATTTATTTACGTTATCGAGCAATATATATATTGATACAGGCAACTCCGCCTGCGCCATACATATAAAATTAAAAAAAAGTTTTGGAGAGTATTAAGTAAGTATTAAGTAAGAGTATTAAGTAATTAAGAGGTAAGTCTACCGGGTATATAGTTTTAGAGGTGTAATGATGAGTGACATTTCGCTTTAATATACTAGGGTCGCACTGAAAGTTCTAAGAACTGGCCAGTCAGAAACATTGCCAATACATACATATTCATATATAGATATAGATAGGGACAACATCACATACATTGCTCCGATCTCAATGTAAGATGCTAAAGAACTTGTGGTATGTGAATTAACGAAGTCACCACAAACACCCAGGCCCGAGCAAATGTAGAAAAAGTGGTTTTATCTACATTGACCCGACCGGGAATCGAACCCGGGATCTCGAGATGGCGACCCTTTGTAAATCGGTGTTTACGCCATTCGTCAGTCGCAGAATTTGATATATCTAGCTCCGTGGACGAGTGGCATACACACTGGTTTTCGGGGTGTCGCCGGCTCTGTAATCCCGGGTTCGATTCCCGGTCGGATCAGAGTACAAAACTTTTTTCTACATTTTCTCGGCTCTGGGTGTTTGTGGTACCTTCGTTTTTTCAGATTCCATAATACAAGTGCTTAAGCTGCTTACTTTGGGATCAAAGTGATGTCCTTGCCTGTGTATGTCTATGTAATATATATACGTACATACATTAACATATACCAAGATAGGGAAAACATTATACATTGATCTAATCCCAAATCCCATAGTAAATACATAGCTAGAAAACGTGTTTTCTTCATTGACCCGACCGGTAATCGAATCCGGTCCCAAGTGTACTTTAACTTACCGATGTATGAAGTAATTGAACTCGTTCGTGTCGAATTTGGAATAGATGAACCTCGGAATCTGATTCACCAGCACCCAGACGAAATCGCCAATCACTTTCAAATCTGAAACAGCACGTACTTTGGTCAAAATGTTGATAACCTTAATAAACGTACGAAATTACCGCGTATTTATTTTATTTATTTAAACTTTATTTGCACACATTATAATAAAATGTACAAAATGGCGTACTTAATGCCTTCTCTACCTGTCTACTTTTGGTTTGAGCAGATAATCTAGTGATGGGTGTAAAACTCATAATTAAAAAATAAGTTTAAAATATAATGATCATAAATATAATACATACATACATACATACATATAATCACGCCTCTTTCCCGTAGGGGTAGGCAGAGACCACTTCTTTCCACTTGCTACGATCCTTACATACTTGTTTCGCTTCGTCCACTTTCATTATTCCCTTCAACCAACACCTTTTTCGATATTAAACCATTCAGTGCATGCCCCGTTTATCCTTACACAAGCACAGGAATCCCTATAAAGAGATTGCAATGCTCGTATGAGGATACTGCTGACACCTTTCACGGACAATGCTGACCACAATTCATTCCTCACCACTCTATCATAGGCCTTTTCTAAATCCACGAACGTGCAATAGACCTTCTGGTTTTTAGCCAGACACTTTTCGGCTATGCACCGCAAGGAAAAGACCTGATCCGTACACCCCATTCCCTTTCTAAATCCCGCTTGTGCATCCCATACTTTTTCGTCCGTTTCATTCACAACCCTTTCAATCAACACTTTTGCATACAATTTACCGACGACGCTGAGAAGGCTTATACCGCGGTAATTTGCGCACTCCTGCCGTGACCCCTTTCCCTTATATAATGGCACGATTACGGCTTTGCACCAGTCTCCCGGTACTTGCCCATTTTGCCAGCACAAATTGAAAAGGCGGTACAGCTGACTAGCCACTAAGCCCTGTCCAGTCCTCAGCATCTCGACGGTAATCCTATCATATCCGGCAGCCTTACCAAATCTCATACTTTTCAACGTTTTTACTATTTCATCCACGCTTATCTCACTGTCATCAACATTTATATTAACCATGGAAGGTGCCGGGTGTTGTACCTGCACTTCCTCTCTTTCAAATAAACATTCAAAATACTCTTTCCATCTCTTTAACACATATTCTTCTCCTTTTATAATGCTCACATCTTGACTCCTGATTGTATTCAGCTCCGAGGTAGAGGTTTTTCCTCTGGCTGTATTGACGGATTTCCAGAAAAACTTGATGTTTGACTGGAAATCTTCAGTGAGCCTCCTATCAAAATCATCCTTTTGTTCTTCTTTCTTTCTAGTCACAACATCTTTCGCAGCTAATTTGAATCTTTTATACTTCTTTCTCGCTTCCTTTATCTCGTCATTCGTCGCCTTTTGAAGTTTTTGGTTAGCTTTTGTTGCTAACCAATCCAACCACGCTTTCTTCTTTTCTTGCACAGCCTTTTGTACATCTTTATCCATCCACACAGTGTACTTCTTTCTTCCTTTCCTCCGTTTAGCTACTCCGCATACCTCAACAGCAACATTCACGACTCGTTTCTTAAATGTCTCCCACAAATCTTCAATCACACATATCTCTTCTATGCCTTTAAAACTTTCTATCAGTTTCTCTACATACTCGTCTTTCTTATCTTATCTTTACACTTTTTGGTATCCTTCAGATACTCTGTGTTGATGGAGAATTCATCTGTTGACACGAGAGGATGGTAGAAGTCTCTCCTCTTTCCATTGGAATCAGGATACACATACATATAAATTTACATCACTACATATAGGCATACAATAGTACTTTATAAATATACACACAATAATAATAAATATACCTACAATAAATACATTGTAATTTATCATCCCATTTTATCTGAGGGAGTCGTAAGAGGCCATTTCACAGCTTTTAAAATTGCAACGGCTGCGATGTTTATATCCCTTTGTCTACCCACCGTTTATTCAGATTTTTTTTTTCGTTTTCAGGGGTTGGGAGTCTCATTCGAAGGAGCTGTAATGCGAAGAACTTTGAAAGATTTAGACGGTTAAAAAACCTATTATTATAAATTATACTTAACATAAGTCAGGTTATTACATAAACTATAAAAGTAATGTTTATAGAAAATAACCTTTTTGAACTGGGATTTGTTTATAAAGTTTTCTTTTAAAAACTCCTTTACGCAGGCGATTATGTTTACAATCATTTAGAATAGTACGAGACTACCGCCTTGCACTCGACGACGGTTATAGCTTAATGCAAAACCTTGTTCTTTTATTCAAAACCGTGTTTCTTGTCACTCCTACTTCATACAAAAGAGAAGAAGAGAGAATACATAAAAGTAAATGAATACCTACCAGAAATATACGCAAGTTTCTTCGAATCCCGCGCTACTATAGCAACATTACCGGGCGCCATGTCAGTGTCGATATTCCAACACAAAATGGCGTCTTGAGCGACATTCGCGTAGAACATTGTTCTGGAAGGTGCGTGGTAGTCGTGCGAACCGCTCTGTGTGTTCGCGCCTCGGTTACCGAGATACTGCAAACAAAAAATTAAATTGTTAATATCAAATATACTAAATCGTCATAAAAATACGAAAATAAACAAGCCGAGTAGTATGGTGATCGGAATTAGAGACAAGAGATCCGAGTTCGATCTCCAGGTGGTAGGCGCGTATGAATGACTTTTTTGAACTTATGTACGGTTTATATCGTTGGATCACCACGTGTAAATAGTCTTTGGTGAAAGGTGGGTCGAAAGGATTTAACTGTTATTAAGATTTTTTTAAAAGTCACGATAGCCGAGTGGTTGGGTGGTCGGAACTTCGAGTCATTAGACCCGAGTTCGATCCCCAGTTGGCAGGCTCGTACCAATGGGTTTTTCAAAAACTTATTTACGAATATCGTTGGCTTGGACACAAAGACGGCGACGGGTTCACCACCTGTAACGTTGTCCCGAAAATATCTTCGGTGGAAGGTGGGTCGAAGGAACCTAATTGTCTAGACTAGACCTCTGTCTGCCCCTGTATTGGGAATGGCGTGAAGATATTTATTTATTTATAAATATACTAAATCGTCATAAAAATACGAAATGTAAATAGCCGAGTAGTTTGGTGCTCGGAATTAGGGACAAGAGATCCGAGTTCGATCCCTAGGTGGTAGGCGCGTATGAATAACTTTTTTAAAACTTTTAACAATGGTAGAGCCACGCATCAACTTTAGTTGTTGCATGAATGGGTCGGCTCCACCGGGGAAGTACCACTATCTCATATTTGGTAAAATAACTCACAGTATTCTGTCCCAGAAACTTTTTGGTATCCTTCAGATACTCTGTGTTGATGGAGAATTCATCTGTTGACACGAGAGGATGGTAGAACGCTCTCCTCTTTCCATTGGAATCAGGATCAGAGAGTGAGATACTGAATAGACCATCTTTCCAGTTTATCAGGTATCCTGAAACAAAGAATTAATATCTTCACACACTCCCAACACCCAAAAAAGGTCTAGAAATCGATTTTTCCTATATTTGTGTAACAGTTACATGTTTTCGAGTAAAATATATTTTTATAATAGTACAGTATAGATGGTAACATACTATATACCTATAGGTACATACATAAATTGTCATACATAAGAATATATCATGACAGTAGTATAAACATAAGTATTTATTGTGCAAGTTTGCCCCTACCGGGATTTGAACCCACAAAGAAGAATTACGAAGATATGTTTTTAATTAAATTTAGAAATAAAATAATTATTTGACATTAATCCTTGTTTCGTTTCCTTGCCTCGTCTGCACGCTATGGATCAAGGATCCAGACTCAATCTTTATTGGCTGGATGGGTTTGGACCTGAGTCTAGGTAATACGACTAATGCTGTTGCTACTACCCGGCAAAATCAAGGGTTCCTCTACAGCATTATTATTAACACGTAAGGGTTATAATAAATAAACACATACGTAGATAGTGACAATATCACATAGAACTGGAAACAACGAAGGTAACATTTATAGTAAGTTTTCTGGATGAGATCGCTCTATAGCGATAAGACCGCCTTATAGTACTTTATTTCTTAAGTCAAAAAGCCACGACAGCCGAGTAGTTTTTACTACACTCATGGATATTTTTACGATACTTATACGATATACATAGATAGCCACGATAACCCAGTGGTTGGGTGGTCGGAATTTCGAGTTTAGAGACCCGAGTTCGACCCCTGGTATCAGGCTAGTACCAATGGGTTTTTCAAAAACTTATGTACGAATTATATTGTTGGCTTGGACATAAAGTCGGCGACGGGCTCACCACCTGTCACGTTGTCCCTAAATAATCCTCGGTAGGACGTGGGTTAAAAGGACTTAATTGTCTAGACTAGACCTCTGACTATCTTTTATTTCTCAAGTTTTTTTTTTTAATTTGTCATGTTTATTGTTGTGTATGTGTATATTAAGTACATACATACAACCATAAGGAAGAAAGTATATAACAGTACGCAAATTAAAAGCCACAAACAAATGAGCATATTGGCCATGCTTTACCTGCAGCTGTAAAGTTCATGGCGCTATCGTCGTGCACGAAGCTGCGATGGTGCAGCCTCCAACTGTTCCTCGTCTTCATGGAGAACACCACCATACCTTCAGTGGCCAGGTCGTTGATATACGCGTATGCATCGTCACAGCTATTCTCTGTGACATCCACAGTTATGGATGTTAAACCTGGAACGTAATGAATTTTTTTATCTCTTTATTTTTTTTATATTTTCTGTCCACACCAGAAAATACGTAAATTTTCTGGTGTGGACAGAGATCTAAACTTATATAGTTTGGCATGTAGCTATGGTACATTTTTTTATAGAAAAGAGAGGTAAACGAGCAGGTGGCTCACGTGATGGTAAGTGATTACGGCCGCCCATGATACTTCCCCGTGGTACTTCCCCGGTCGATACGGCCCATTCATGCAACAACAAAAGCTGGTGCGTGGCTTTACCGTACGTTGGCGTTGGAAAGGTACAACGTGGTCATCTTCCTGCGTGAAGTGATGGTTTGGTAGGGCGTGTCGTATCAAGGAGTCACAAAACTACCATTTTGTAAAAAAGGAGTGAAAACTTCAGCCACAGTGTGTGAAGATACAGTCTTGGATCACGCTGTGAAAGCTCTTAGGCATATACTGCCTAAGCCTGGCTTGAAACCAACGTTCCGGACTTTATAGAGCTGAGGGTTGGCTCTCATCCCTTTAGACTTTAAATTATGGTCAGTTTTAGAGAACATGGTCTATGGCTTATGGCCATGAGAGCTCTAAACGACACGGCAACATTGAGCCTCCTAAAAAATCTTTGGAGCAAGCAGAAGCGGAAATTTCCATTGGGAACAGTACATAAATCTATGGATTCGTGGCCAAACAGATTAAAGGTCTGTATAAAAGCCAAAGGTGGCCATTTCGAATAGAATATTTTTATAAATTTTTTGCTGAGACCAATAATTATGTATTATAAATTTCAATAATATTACATTACTTCATTAAAAAAAGCATTTTCATTTGTAACAGAACTAATGGTCTGACTAGGTATTTTATGTATATATCTAGATAGTACCTACCGGCGGATGATCTTTCGTTTACCAGGTCTTCGGACTTCAATTCGTATCTCAAGATCTGCTCGTTTGTCTTGAGGTCATACACTATGATGGCTGGCGGTTGGATTTGTTTTCTTTCACCTGAAAGGGCATTTGTCATTTTATAGTAAGACGAAGAGAGATTTAAAATTTCTACTGAGGCTTGTCTCGCACGTAGACTTGGAGGCAGGAGCGTAAGAGGACACGGTGGAGGTGGCGGGTTCGTATGCTACTTATTCTTTTTAGTTCTTTATTTTTTGCTAGTTATTTTTTTAAAGAGAAATGTTAGTTCAAAAGAAAATATATATATATATATATATATATATATATATATATATATATATATATATATATATATATATATATATATATATATATATATATATATATATATATGGATAAATAATGTAAAATATGTACATGTACATACACATAATTTATACATTAATTTTCTATGTTCCGTTTCATATTTCATTAATTTATTATGTATTCATTTCACTACTAAATATTTATATACGCATATTATTAAAATTTATGATGGGAAAACCCATTCATTATTTTCATTGGAAACGTGAAACTGTGTGAAAGAAAGAATGAAATTGTGTGATCTCCGGCTCTCTCTATTGCCCTATACGGACTATACGAAAGCAGCTCTCTCTCTTTTTATCTTCATTACTTTATATCTCCCTCTAAACTTCCGTTCGCCTTTAAGTTCCACACTTTTAGTAACGCTCTCGTCACGCATTTAGTTGCTTAGTCCTCAAGTCAAGCGTGCGTAAAGAAGTTTTGCTTCAAATAACTTCTTTTAAGGAATGAGTGAAACTAAGTACCCGTTTGATCTACCAATTTATAGCTTGAGTCTTGATGGTTACCAGATGACATAGAGAAGCACAACATTGACAAGAGAAGAATTTCTACTTACCTGTGACTTCTAGATGGCCAGTGTCAACCATCCACAGTCTGCCACATACATCTACTCTTGGCCTATATACAGACACGAAGTCTTTGGTACTCTTTGTGTCAGGGTAGGGTTTTAATGCCGGAGAAGTGTTCCCTGACAGCTGTACATAGTTCAAAGTGGATGGGATTCCTGAAAAATATATAATATTTACAAAACATACATGTAAGGGACTATAAAAGTTTACTGTAGGACATAGGCATCTCCTGTGTTCTATAATCGCCGTGCTTGGCATACGGATAGGTAATCGCCTCAGCAAACACCCAGCATCTTAGATACTACTGCCCGTTAAACATTTGCTGAATTTTGGTCTGGTAATCTTTGAAATGTGTATTCCGCCATCCATGGGAAGAAAGGAGTTGGTACAATTTGGTTTTAGCGCGTTACTGGTTTGCAGAATTTTGGTTTCGTATTTTTATTCTTTTGAGATGGATATCTGTCTGTCCGTAGCCTTTGCCATCTAAAAGCTTATCCTTTAGTCACCTCTAACGACACAGAAACGAAACTTACCTTTATATTATGTCACTCAAAATAAACGTATACTTAAATTATTTATAAAAATAATTAAATAAAAGTCACGATAGCCGAGTGGTTGGGTGGTCGGAATTTCGAATCAAGTCAACCGAGTTCAATTCCCAGGTGGCACACTCGTAGCAATGGCTTTTTTCAAAAACTTATGTACGAATTATATCGTTGGCTTCACAAAAAGAAGGGCCCACCACCTGTCACGTTGTCCCCAAAAAACTGCTTCGGGGATTGTGAGTTGGAAGTACTTATATGTCGAAATCTCTGTCTACCTCAGTATTGGGAATGGCATGAAGATTTTTTTAGTAACACTCATAAGTACGGAGTCTACTATCAGTTCTCAATTTAGTTTTGGATTATTATTTTTCGAGATAGTTATCCAGGCGTTTCAATTTTGTATGCTCACAGCAAGATAGCCAGTAGGTAAATGCTTTGGAAATACCACACCTATTTGGTGTGGTATTTCAACACCAACCAAAGAACAACAAGGTGTATGTTTATCATGTTGTGCGACATCTATGTCTCCACATAAGAAACTCGCTTGTGGCAGATTCAGGAAACGAATCGACATCCTACATCGCGCTATTGAAGTTCTTACGATTACGATATACGATTATCGATAGCACCCTAGCGGAGGAGACGTCCCCCCAGGTCATGAACACCTGGCCTGGCGGGCAGCTATTCTGTTCCTGCAGCACATCGTGTGCTACAATGTCGTGGGCTGTTTATTTATTTATTTATCTTATTGGCACACCAACAGCTTAACATACTATTACAGTAACAAAAGTACATTGAATAAATACTTGGTATTAGTGCGCAATTATAGGTAAAGCCAATTATAGGTTTGCTCATCATTTTTCAAAACTAAGGACAGCTAACTTAAAGAATAAGGTTTTATATATGTGTATTATAGACATATTCACGCACATATGGATCACAAATTAACATTGATCTTAATAAATTTTATAACATAGATGTATAGGCACCATACTATTTGTTTTACAAAGGTTCATTCAAACATAAACTGCTGAAGCACATCGCTTCAGCAGTTTATTTTTAAAGGTATAGTAGGAGTCATTAAATATGTCAAGGCCAGATATCCTCATTATGAGTTCATTGTAAAAGGAACATACTCTGGTGAGGGGATGGTGCAATGCCAAATTGATTTGACATAAATCTACTTTGAATGTCTTTGTAATTGGATATCTAGGATATTTGGAAGATACATTTAGTTACGGCAGTATGCTTACCATGTTTCCTCCTCGGGACTGTAACGAAGACCCTGTCGCCGTATACCTCCATACCAATCGGCACATTGTTGTACTGAATAAAGAATCTATTTACGTCTGTTAGGTTGTTACTTTTTTGCGGTGCATCTGTTTTTTTCTGGTCTGTATCCACGTTGTCTGAAAGCAATAATTGTAGATCTAAAATAAAACGACTTAAGGACTTTTATCGCGTTTTTTATTTTCTTTTTAACATTATTTTCTGTCACGCACTTGCACTTTATGGAATGTGCTGCCGTCAGGGGTTTTTCCGGACCGATACGACTTGGGGACCTTCAAGAAAAGAGCCTATGCCTTTCTGAAAGGCCGGCAACACCTCTGCTGTTCCTCTGGTATTGCAGGTGTTCATGGACATCGGTAACCACTTACCATTACGTAAACCTCCCTGCTATAAAAAAATAAACTGTTTTTACTTCACGACGTTTTGGATGCGTTTGGGATGGATTTTAAAGTTCATAACTATCGATTTTAAAGTCTATAACCATATTATTTTAGATGTGTAGTGTTCGAGTAAATACCAGAAATAGTTATATATAATTGCGATTATTGGCTCTTGATGAAGTTGTATGTTATTAGAAGTCATTGTTTCACACCTGTGTACATTTACTTTATTAATTTATACAGGTTACGCCTTACGCACGCCTTATGGCACAATCAGGTTCACGTTGACACAGAGTTAAAAAAATATCCTCACCCCATTTCCAATACAGGGGTAGGCAGAAGTCTAGACGATTAAGTACTTTCGACCCACCTTTCACAGTGGTGAGCCGGTCACCGTCTTAAAGTCCAATATATTTTTTTTCAAAAAACCCAGTGGTATGAGCTTGCCACCTGGGGATCAGGTCTCTTGACACCTAACCCCGATCACGCAGCCACTCTGCTATCGTGACTCGGTTTTAATTATACTATAAAAATATTATATATTACAATTTTATGTTTTAACTACCCCTACCTACCTACCTACGTACCTAACTACGATAAATAATTCATTTAATAGACGACTTCCGTGGACGGGTGGCGTAAACACCGGTTTTCAATGCTTCGTCATCTCGAGGTCCCGGGTTCGATTCCCGGTCGGGTCAACGTAGAAAAACCACTTTTTGTTCATTTTCTCGGGTCTGGGTGCTTGTGGTGCCTTGGATGTTCTTGATTCCCATACCACAAGTGCTTTAAGTATGTTACATTGGGCTCGGAGCAATGTACATGACGTTGTCCCTGTCTATATAGGTAGTTATATATTTAACCTAATATTATAACTATATGTCATTACATTGTTCTATGTCAAAATTCAAAGTTTGAGGTAAAATATATGTAAATGTTATATTGATGTGAAAAAAAAAATATTCACGGCATTCCCAATAAGACCCCTTAATTGTCTAGACCTCTGTCTACCTATGTTAGGCGGAGGTTTAGACAATTAAATTCTTGAGCCCACCTTCCACCGAAGACATTTTTTGGGACAACGTAACGTATGGTCTACGAAATAAATAAATTAATAATTAAAATATAAATATCTTCACGCAATTCCCAATACAGGGGGAGCCAGAGGTCTAGTCTAGACATTTAAGTCCCTTTGACCTACGTTCCTCCGAAGATATTTTCGGGACAACGTGACAGGTGGTGAGCCTGTCGCCGTCTTTATGTCTAAGCCAAAGATATAATTCGTAGATAAGTTTTTTGAAAAACCCATTGATACGCCTGCAATCTGGGGATCGAACTCGGGTCTATTGACTCGAAATTCCGACCACCCAACAACTCGACTGTTGTGACTCATTAGAAATTGGATGCGAACAACGGAAAATGAATATTTTTTTTAATAAATTTTAATATGTTTACTGACTATATAAATAATATGTCTGCGCGTAGGCATTTAATATTGTCTATTTAAATACTGTTATTTTGAAATCTAGGTAATGTAAAATTTTTCCCTGATACATTTAGTTTTACTCGACTGCATATATAAAAATAATAAAGACCGAGCTGTTTAAGTACATGTTATTTTAATTTGTGTAGTAATAATAAAATAATACTCGGACCTCTTTACTCGAATTCCGATTAAAATGAATCCATGACTACTACCAATGATTTTTTTCCAAACTTATGTCCGATTTATATCGTTGGCTTGGGCATAAAGACGACGACGGGCTCGCCACCTACCACGTTGTCCCGTTGGAAGGTGGGTCTAAGAGACTTAATTTTTTTTATAGAAAAGGAAGGCAAACGAGCAGGTTGCTCACGTGATGGTAAGTGATTACCGCCGACCATGAACATCTGCAATACCGGAGGAATAGCAGATTAATTAATTAATTGTCTAGACTAAACCTTAATTGTCTAGAAGATATTTATTTTAGTATTAAAATATCGTTATTAATATCGTAATTGTATTAATCAATATGAAGATAACATTTTATACGGAGGTATATTAAGAATTTATTTTGAATAGAAACGCTTGATTCCAGTTACTAAAATTTCAAAAAAATATCTTCTCGCCATTCCCAATACAGGGGTAGAAAAAAGTCTAGACAACTAAGTCTTTTCGACCCACCTTCTATCGAAGACAACATGACCTGAAGGTGGTGAGTCCCCCCCAGTCTTATTGTCCAAGCCAACGACATAAATCGTCTATAAGTTTAAACACCCATCGGTACGAGCCTTAGGTATAGAACTCGGAGCTGTTGACTCGAATTCTGATCACCCAACCACTCAGCTATCGAGACTTAAATTTCAATATACATACAGCAATAACTGAAACGTCTCTCAAATCAGTCAGTTAAATGACGCTTACTTAAATATAGGTATGTCTTAAATTTAACTGGAATACACAAACATCACTCATGTAATTTGAGTGCTTGATTAGCTGAGAACGTAGTGATTATATTCTCTTTGAGCTGAGAAGACTTTAAATGTTTAAACAATGTTACCATAACAACATTGTTTAAAATTAGTCTGTTATCATTGTCATTATTTAGATATTTGTGTTAAAATACGTTTTATGCAGCCTCATCGACAAAAATTGAGATTATTTTACATTTTGAAATTTACTATAACGCACCTTTTATATGTTTTTATTTGTAAAAATGTACTGAACACTATTTTTAAGAATTAAGTTATTGCAATTGTGAAAAATGTTATTAATTAAAAATAAATGATGCCAGAATTTCAGTCATTACTTTTGTGAAATGAAACGACAAAGCTGTCTTTAAGTCCAAGCCAATGATATAATTCGTACATAAGTTTTTGGAAAACCCCTTGGTACGATCCTACCACCTGGGCATCGAACTCGGGACTCTTGACTCGAAATTCCGACCACCCATCCACTCGGCTATCGTAAAAATAATATATAAATATAAATATCTTCACGCAATTCCCAATACAGGGGTAGACAGAGGTCAAGTCTAGACAATTAAGTCCCTTTGACCCACCTTCCACCGAAGATATTTTCGGGACAATGTGACAGGTGGTGAGCCCGTCGCCGCCTTTATGTCCAAGCCAACGATGAAATTCGTACATAAGTTTTTTGAAAAACTCATTGGTACTGCCACCTGGGGATCGAACTCGGGTGTCTCGACTCGAAATTCCGACCACCCAATAACTTGGCTATCGTGACTTTATCATAACTTCGTGATTTATCGTAACTGTAATAAAAAAAATTAAATCATGTATTTATATCTACAATTATTTTTCACTGTTTGGCTATGATTTATTATTAGAAGTAAAAGAAATGGAAGGAGAAAAGAAAAGTGGAAGTAATAACATTAACGGAAAAAGACACGTTATTACAATTAATAAAGAAATACCCAAATATAGGAATGTTAAGATTTTATTTATTTTAACAATTTTGTTACCTGCACTCACCAAACAAAACGCAGAAGTTTGTTAGACTTCTACTTCACGCCGGTATTCTGTGAGGTCGTGGTACTTCCCCGGTCGAGCCGGCCATTCATGCAACAACAAAAGCTTATGCGTGGCTCTACCACTGTTAAAACTACAATATTTGTTACAAAACTACAATACTGGTAACAAAGCTACAATATTTTTGTTTCAAATACACTCAAATATTATCTCACCTGTGTCTTTACAACATAAGACATTATATTGTTTCTAGAAAATACGTTTTTAATTTAAATAGGCAAAATGGAGATTAATAAATATCTATAATAAGTAACTTACATAAAACCCCATCGAAGTCATATGTAAACTGTTTCCATTTAAACACCTCTTGTATCTTCGAATTACTTTGCTCGAAGGCGTTCGTAAAGAACAAATTAAATAATAATACACAATGTGTAAGATTAAAGATAAACCACATTGTTAACAATCGGTTACAAGTAACTGTAAATGGATTTGATAGAGCTATAACCAGTTTTAACGATAGTGTTGCCTACGGAGTATTTTAATATACCATATTTTTTTAAGTAAAACTGCTTTACGCGCTTTACTTGGGGAATAAGCCGATGTTTGCGTGGCGAGTGCGTTACGAAAAGTGTGATCGGACGTGGCGAGCGGAAATTGGGAAAAAAAAAATGTGTTGGTGAAAATAGAAAGGGAGTTACGTTTCTTATATTTAATAAATATGAAAAGTCAATATAAATTTTGTACAAAATTGATATATTTTTATATAATACATATGCACATACATGTAAATGAAGCTATAGAAGTTTTACTTCAAGTTCTTGTGATTGTAAACACACCCTTTTTTTAATTAGAAAGACTCGATCCTACGATTTCTAGCACTGAACGGCCTGTAAAAGTTCATTACAAATTATCAGCCTTTTTCCTGTAAAAAGGATTTGCTATTATTTTGCATATCATGCCGATAGGTGGTCATAATACTAGACGCATTGCATCTCCGAAGCTGCTTGCAGTCATGCGCTGTAAATCAATCTTCCAAAAAGATGATAGAATCACGCACTACAATAAAACGCTACAAATTTATTAGTACACATTAAGACATTCTTTATTTTGTCCTTTACCTAAAAGCAACATTTTTCTTAAGAGCTGGCAACATTTATACTTCAGTTAATGAGATAAATAAAATTATCATGAGAGGTCAAAAGCAATCATAAATATGGATAAATTGTATAATAACTTGGGTTTATGATTGGTTTTTATTAATATTTTCGATGCAAATGTTTTTAATAAAACTTTTCCTGTTATTTGTATATTGAAGATCGTTTTTGAAATAAAATGAAACATATATTCAGACCATTCTTTATACTGGGGTAGATAGAGGTCTAGACAATTTAGTTATATTGATCCGCTTTTCACCGAAGATATTTTTCGGGACAACGTGACAGGTGTTGAGCCTGAAGCTATCTTTATGTCTAAGCCAACGAAATAAATCGTACATAAGTTTTCGAAAAATGCCATTGGAACGAACCTACCATCTGGGGATTGAACTCGGGTCTTTTGATTCGAATTCCGATCACACAAGCACTCGGCTATCGTGACTATTGAAAGTAGAAATATACCGGCAAAATAGTAAAAATAGAAACATATTCTGTTTCTGTCTTTCCACCGATGGCCGCTATAAATGGGTTTGGTCATCCCCTTTCGGATGCGTGTTGGTGGGCTGTGGAGGTAGTGTATGCGGCGACGCCTTTGCGCCGCTGCCTTCCACAGCTAAGGTCCTTCCTCCTCTCCAGGGTAACTCCACTACTTTGGCAAGGGTACGCACTGCTGATGGGGCTAACATGACTGGCGATTGGAGAATGTCGGTATTGCGATACGCCGCTCTGCTTGCGCTCCGCGACCGAAACGTGATCTGCGGCGGAGCCAAATAGATGAGTGGCAGGGGGATGGGCTCGTGTTCGATCAAGTAACTGCCTTCCTGAGCCCAATAGCCTCCGGTTGGTGGGTTTGAGGATCTTCGCTGCCCACGTTGGTTGGACGCGTCCGTGTTCCGGCGTATACCCGCTCCCGCGGGGGATATAAGTTATACAAGTTAGGTATTTCCCAACGTACAAAAAAAATTATGTGTCACCGGTGTGGGTCAAAAGTAGCCTAGCCAACCTGCCCTTTACATTTATATATATATATATATATATATATATATATATGTATATATATATATATATATATATATATATATATATATATATATATATATATATATATATATATATATATATATATATATATATATATATATATATATATATATATATATATATATATATATATATATATATATATATATATATGTATATATATATATATATATATATATATATATATATATATATATATATATATATATATATATATATATATATATATACATATATATATATATATATATATATATATATATATATATATATATATATATATATATATATATATATATATATATATATATATATTTGCCATATATTTGCCTCTAGACTGGAGTCAAAATTTATTCCTGGCTACGGCCGTGAACCCTTTCCTCGCCCTTTTTCCTCTACTTCATTAAAGTCGATTCCTTCTTCAAAAGTTAGCCACGCTTCGGCAGCTGCTTTGGTTCTTCTTGAATGAACCTGATATTCAAAAAACATGGAAATGTGATGAGGAAAATAGTAGGTTTTACGTCATTAGCTATACGACGTTAGTAAGGAATTTGGTCCCGAACAAAAAAAAACCAGTCGATCAAAGATAGTAGCTATTAAATTTGTAAAAAATGTAACAAAATAAAGAATTTTGGAACTGGTACAAGTGCGTATATTGAAGTATCTGCAAGTCTGTATGTTTGTTTGTTTATAATTATAATTTCGTCCTTTTTTATTTTTTGTTTCGTCGAGCCGATAACCTAGGTGATAGTGGTAGACTGGGGTTGCGGATTCGAATGTTGCTGGGAGCAAGCATTTGTGTGTTAAACATGTATACTTGAGTTGTGAATGTTTATATGTATAACTATATGTACTATAGATGTAATTATATATTTATATATATATATATATATATATATATATATATATATATATATATATATATATATATATATATATATATATATATATATATATATATATATATATATATATATATATATATATATATATATATATATATATATATATATATATATATATATATATATATATATATACGTATTATGTATATATGTATATACGTATTTATTCATGTATGTTAATACATAAATATGTTTTATCGATGGTTTGGATCCGAAATAGGCTTGAGTAAAAGGTGGACCGAAAGGACTTCTGTCTACCCTGGGGTCTTGGGGTGTATGAGTGAAAACATTTTTTATATAAATCTTGTGATACAGTAGCCGGGAAAATGTGGTAACGCAGAAAGAATATTTCTTCGGTGACATAAGAGACTAAGGGTCAGCAAGAGACAAAGTCTTGACACCACAATGATAATGCTTACTTACTTATCTTCACACACAATCCCTGACGGGGTAGCCAGAGAAAACTGATCGCCAAGTGTCACGATACTTACATACCTCTTTCGCTTATTTCAGATTCATTATCTTCTTCATACATGCACGTCTACGTATTCGAGTACTCTTGACCCTCCTCTCTTCGAACAATTTGCTCACATGGTCTTCGAAAGTTAGTATCGGTCTACCTCGACAACTTTTAATATTAACTTTCGCGCTATATATTTTCCTCAACATTTGGTCTTAACTCATTCGCTCAACGTGCCCAAACCATCGATGCACGCCCTTATCAATTTTAGTGGTAAGGTCATCTTTCAAACCTGCCATATTGCGAATCTCTTTGTTTCGTCTTCGATCAGCCAAGGTGATACCGCATATTTTACGAAGAGATCGCATCTCCACTACATTCAACTTGCATACTTCTTCTAGCATACACAAGTTTCAGTGCCATATAAAAAGTCGGTACCAACACTGCGTTATATATTGACAGACATGCACTTTTCACTAGGCCTTGCCTTTTGACTAACGCAGTCAGGGTACCGTTGACTTTGTTCCCGGCAGCCATTCGCCTGTCTACATCTATATCACAGCTTCCATCCCGGCTAAAAGCACTCCCCAAGTATACAATTTCATTCAGCTGTTCTAGACATTCCTGATTTACCCATACTTCACATTTCGTTCTCTCTTCATTCCTTTCGGCAACAGTTCCCACATTTACTTCCTGCAAGGAATTAATGCTTGCAATTTATCAAATGCTTTCTCAAGATCCACAAACACACAGAAAATGTTCTGGTTAGCTGCCAAAAGCTTTTCCGTTATCATGCGGAGAGAAAACATTTGATCTGTGCTTCCTCTTCCAGGCCTAAATCCTCATTGTGCCTCTCATAGAAATATTTCCGATTTCTCTTGAATCCTACGTGTCAAAACCTTCGAGTAAACTTTATTTGCTAAACTGGACGCACCCACAGTCAAAATGTGAACCTTTACCTTTATACAAAAGCACAATGACTGCGGATCGTCTGTCACCACAAATTGCAAAGCAGATGAAAGTTGTCCCAAACGCGAGGACCATCACACTTAACCATTTCAGCAGTAACTCTGTCTAGTCCCGCAGCCTTACAACATTTTAAACTTCATGACCTCAGTGTCTTCGAGGTCCGAGTCTAGCGTACCAACAATGATAATGAATGGCGGAATAACTATCTCATGAGACACCAGTTCATTATTCAGTAGACCAGTGAGGGGCCGCAGAACTTAAGGTGGATCCTGCGATAGCCAATCCGTTGGCGTTGCGTTAGTGCAAACTCATTACGAAACGGTGGTAAATTAAAAAGTAAACTATCAATAAACGAATTTGTATTCTTATTTCCATAAATAAATGATTTGATTTGATTCTCTAATACAGGGAGGCTCAAGGGCCAGAACAAGTTCTGTAGTGGACTTTCACAGACCGTTACGATGATAATAAAAAAAATTGTAACAGTTAAAATTAAAAACAGAAACAAATCTCGGGTATTACTTAGTCCAAATAAATTTGCATTTATAAAAAGTGATGACGCAAGATAAACAAATCTGATTGAAGTAAACCTCTTTAGTATTTATCCTGGATTCACTGTAGACGTATCTTTTACTGTTCTATATAAATTGTTCTATGATATTTGTTCTGTACAAATATTTATAATTTAGTGTAATTCGAGACAATCTACTTAACGTTGAGTCGGTGAGTCCATCAAAATATTAATTTTTTTGAATATGATAAATGAAAACACTTAAACTTTACAAAGTATGAAGTTTATTTAAGTCCACTGTATATATATATATATATATATATATATATATATATATATATATATATATATATATATATATATATATATATATATATATATATATATATATATATATATATATATATATATATATATATATATATATATATATATATATATATATATATATATATATATATATATATATATATATATATATATATATATATATATATATATATATATATATATATATATATATATATATATATATATATATATATATATATATATATATATTTTAATATGGTTTGGACGCTTAAAGAAGACCGTGTTGCAGTTATTACGTTGCATAGTTGCGGTTACGCTCCAATTCAAGTTTTTAAAAAATTTGAATATAACCAAAAGATTCGTTTATCGTACCATCAAACGATACAATGAAGACTCTAGTGTAGATGACAGCTCAAGAAGTGGTCGCCCTCGGTCTTTTAGGACTCCAGCAGTGATAAAAGCTGTGAAGGCGCGAATTCAATGAAATCACAAACGTAAGCAGAAAGCTGTTGGCCCTTCTTATGGGGTTAAGCAGAACCACGGTGAAAAGGGTGTAAAATAAAGACTTAGGGCTTCAGGCATATCGAAGAAAAACAGGGCATTGTTTCAATGCTCGTTTAATGCACCTGAGACTGAAGAGATGTCGCGCTTTGTTTAAGCGGTACGCGGGAAAAAATATCGGGATATTTTTTTTTCGGACGAAAAATTTTTACCTTAGAAGAGAGCTACAACAAACAAAATGATAAGGTGTACGCACACAGTAGTGAAGAAGCGAGCAACCGTGTTCCGCGTGTCCAACGAGGTCATTTTCCATCCTCGCTCATGGTATGGTTGGGAGTTTCTTATTGGGCCTTAACAGAGGTACAGTTTTGCGAGAAAGGTGTAAAACGAATGCAGTTGTGTATCAAAATACAGTCCTGACGAACTTTGAGGAACCTGTTTCTCATACCATGTTCAATAACAGGCACTATTCCAACAAGATTCGGCGCCAGCTCATAGAGCGAAGAGCACACAAGACTGGCTGGCGGCGCGTGATATCGACTTCATCGGGAACGAAGACTGGCCCTCCTCCAGTCCAGATTTGAATCCGTTAGATTACAAGATATGGCAACACTAGGAGAAAAGGCGTGCTCAAAGCCTCATCCCAATTTGGAGTCACTCAAGACATCCTTGATTAAGGCAGCCGTCGATATTGACATGGACCTCGTTCGTGCTGCGATAGACGACTGGCCGCACAGATTGAAGACCTGTATTCGAAATCACGGAGGTATATATATATATATATATACATATATATATATATATATATATATATATATATATATATATATATATATATATATATATATATATATATATATATATATATATGTATATATATATATATATATATATATATATATATATATATATATATATATATATATATATATATATATATATATATATATATATATATATATATATATATATGTATATATATATATATATATATATAAATTTTAATAATATGCGTATATAAATATTTAGTAGTGAAACATAATACATAATAAATTAATGAAATATGAAACGGAACATAAAAATTAATGTATAAATTATGTGTATGTACATGTACATATTATACATTATTTATCCATATATATATATATATATATATATATATATATATATATATATATATATATATATATATATATATATATATATATATATATATATATATATATATATATATATATATATATATATATATATATATATATATATATATATATATATATATATATATATATATATATATATATATATATATATATATATATATTAATTATGAGACATTTAATAAAAATCTGTCGGACCGTTACAACAGACGCTTCTTGGTATAATTTTGCTGTAGCATGTCTATAATTTTTAAACAATATTACTTTGAGAACAGCCCTTTGTGCTCTCTCAACGATGAGAAATGATGTCCGAGATGCACCACCCCAAGACTGAATACCATAAGCTAGTATAGATTGGCACAAACAAAAATATACATTTTTGATTACTTTTATATCCCCTAGATTTTTAAAAACATATATTAGTTTGCGACCACGGCCCTCTAGTTCTTTGAGGTGATAATTCCATTTTAGATGCTGATCCAATATTATTCCTAAATATTTTGTTTTTATTCCAGAGTATAACAATTACATACTTCAGTTTTATTACAATTATGTGCTTTAATGAAAAATTTATTTTTTATTGGCTGGGTATTATTGTTTATACTAAAGGTCATAAATTTAGTTTTAGTTAAGTTTAGAGTTAAAACATTGTTATCTAGCCATTCGATTATTTTCGCAAATTGCTCATTGGCAACACATTGTACCTTACTCCAAGAATTTTCATTGAAGACAATCACAGTATCATCTGCAAAAGTAATAAATCTGGACTTTATTTACTTTAATTTTACATAGATCATCGATATAAATTAATAACAGTGTTGGACCAAGGACACTGTCTTGCGGAACGCCAAAAGTGATTAATTCCTCATCGCTTTGAATATCATTAATTTTGACTAATTGGGTTCTATTAGTTAAATAATCAGAAAACAATTCTAGCGGTATTCCTCTAATGCCAACAACTTCCATCTTTTTAAGAAGTAAAGGAATAGAGACCGTATCGAATGCTTTCGCAAGATCTAAAAATATTCCAACACATTTTTTTGATACGCCTAACGAAGATACAACATAACGAACTAATTGTTCTATTGCATCCGAGGTCGATCTGTTTCTTCTAAAACCGTATTGGTTTGATGACAGGATATTATATTTATCTAGGTAATTCACTAGCCTGGAATTCAGAATCTTTCAAAGATTTTTGATAGGGAGGGTAAAAGTGAAATAGGTCTGTAATTACTGATGTTGTTACTGTCTTCAGCCTTATGTATTGGAATAATAATAGATTTTTTTAAATCCTAGGGAAACACACCTTTTTCCATGCACAGATTGCAAATCAGTGCAATATGAACAGATATAATATGAACCGATATCTTCAGGAATAGTGAAGTTATACCATCCCATCCACTTGACGAAGTATTCTTTAAAGACAAAATATTTTTTTTATTTCATTATCATCAAGAGAGGTGGTGGTGTAGCAATTTACCTCCGTTCTTACATTCCATTTACTGTCGTAAGTTTATCCTGTCAGCCACCTCCTTCTAACGCAGCCGAACATTTATTTATCGAAGTTTCACTATCCCACACCAAAATTCTTCTTGGCGTTTGTTACAGCCCCTCTCTCCAAATAGATTACTTCGCATCCTTTGAAGGTTTATTAGAAAATTTATCCCCGTTATATAGCTACACCATAATCATGGGTGACTTTAACACCTGTCTTCTCAAAGGCGATAGTCGGTGTAAAAAGTTGAAATCGGTTATCGATGCGTGTAACCTTCATCTATTACCGCTGTCTGCGACCCATGACAAGCCTCATTGTATCCCTTCTTTATTGGATATTATTATCGTATCCAACCCTGACCTTGTCCACAATTATGGCCAGCATGAGGCTGATAATTTTTCACATCACGATCTCTTATTCCTCTCATACAAAGTGCGCCCTCCTAAGGCAAAATCGAGAATTCTTCTGCGACGTAATTTTGGTGGAATGGACAAAGAACGTCTTATTGAAGATGTGCGTCTATTAGATTGGTCTGCTGTTAGAGAAGCTAAATCGGTGGACATGAAAGTAGATTTGCTTAATTCTTATCTTTTACATATTTACGATATTCATGCCGCGGTTAAACATGTAAAAATAAAACACCTACCTGCGCCTTGGTTAACAGATGATCTAAAAAAATTAATCAAGAAAAAAGCCTACGCGAAAAGTAAACTTAAGGCTGACAAAAGTGAAAAAAACCTTTGGAATTATAACAAAATACGGAATCGCTGCAATACATTATGTAGGGATGCACAACGACGCCACATTCACACTTCTGTCGAAAACGGCGACTCAGCCAAAGTTTGGATATTTCTTAAATCTCTTGGAGTTGGTAAATTTGCCTCTAGCGCACCCTATCGTGATATTAATATCGAACTCCTTAACCAACATTTTACGTCTTCTAGTACAATTAATAGATCTGATAAAGACATCACGTTAAATATTCTTTCTTCAATGCCAGCTCCAAATTATCCACCGTTTAACTTCACTCCTTTCACTGAGTGTGATGTTAAGAAGAACATATTGTCGGTCTCGTCTAATGCCGTGGGAAATGACAGCGTTAGTCGTAATATGGTCTTGCCTATTCTTGACTTTATTACTCCTATTATTACCCATATCCTCAATGAATCTATTTCTACGTCTAAATTTCCTGAAGCCTGGAAGAGTGCACTGATAACTCCTGTTCCTAAAAAAAGCTCATGCTTTGCACCTTTCCGATTTCCGTCCTATATCTATTCTCCCATTTCTGTCCAAGGTCCTAGAGAAACTAATCTTCCAACAATTAAATTCCTATATAAATAAAAATTGCCTTCTCAATCTCCTCCAATCTGGTTTCCGGTTGGGCCATAGTACGACTACAGCGCTGATTAAAGTTACTGACGACATTCGACGGGGTATGGACAATAAGCAGCTCACTGTGCTGGTCTTATTAGACTTCAGCAATGCTTTTAATTCTGTTGATCCTGACATCCTGTTGAGTCTGTTACGTTCTATTAACATATCTCCACCAGTGGTTGGTTGGTTTCAAAGTTATCTAAAAGGCCAATGGCAGCGTATTTGCATCGAAGATGAGATCTCATCTTGGCGTGAATTGGTTGCTGGAGTACCTCAAGGTGGTGTGTTGTCTCCTTTACTCTTCGCTATCTTCATTAATTCAATTTCTCATAAAATAACTTCTCCCTATCATATGTATGCAGACGATTTTCAACTGTACGCTCAGTCAACTCTTGAAAACGTGCCCACTGCTGTTGATGCCATTAATCAGGACCTAATAGCTATAAGTAGTTGGAGTAAAAGCTATGGCCTTACAATTAATCCTCACAAGTCAAAAGCTATAATTATTGGTGGAGTTGGCTTCATTTCGAGAGTTGACTGGGGTAATCTCCCGTCAGTAGTACTGAATGGTGTTGTAGTACCATACAGTAAGACAGTTAAAAATCTCGGTGTCCACTTCGATACTACTTTCTCATGGTCGTACCAGTTAAAGGAAGTTAGTAAGAAGGTATTTGCTGCCATGGGTTCTTTGCGGCGCTTACGTTCTTTTCTTCCCATTCCTACTAAGATTATGTTAGCACAATCCTTGCTTCTTTCCATTCTCGATTATGCGGATGCAAGCTATCTTGACTTAACCGAGGATCAATTAAATAAGCTTGAGCGAATTCAAAACTTAGCTATTAGATTCATTTTTGGTCTTCGCAAGTATGACCATGTCTCTGAATTTCGTTTTAAGCTCAAGTGGTTACCCATTCGCTTTCGCCGGAATCTTCATATTGTTTCTCTTCTGTACTGTGTATTGTTCAATCCTACGTCCCCTAGTTATTTGAAGGATAACTTTAAGTTTATAGGACACGACCGTCCTGATCGAGTTTTGCGATCAGCTGGAGAACTTATACTTGCCCCACACGCGTATCGGACCAATTACTTTAAGCACTCCTTTACTGTTCAAGCCATCTGCTTGTGGAACGAGCTACCTCCGCATATTCAACGCGCGAAAACCTTAGAAAAGTTTAAAACTGATGTGAAGAATTATTATCTGTCACTGTGTGAACACTAACTGTTTTTGACGACATTTGGATTTTTATTTTTCGCTTATGATAAATTTATGTGTATATTATGTTTATTTAGTTTTTATGTATGTTTATTATATATTATTCGATATTTATTAATGTTTTATTTTATGGTATTATTTTAATTTAATTATGGTTTAGTATATTTAGATATTAGTATGTATGTTTATCATTTACACCACCTACCGCAGTCTAACATTGTAATAATTCTTAGCCTTAAGGTTGTCTGGAAGAGATCGCTCTTTAGCGATAAGACCGCCTTTTTGTATCTACCTCATAAGTTTGTTATTTTCCTTTGTAAACTTTCCTCTGATTTTCTTTTTTCTGTGGTGTACAATAAAGCATAAATAAATAAATAAATCTGTAGGCCTTAATACAAAGGAATTAGGTAGAGAGTTTTGTTTTGAATATCTAGTAGCTAAAGCATTTTCTGTTATTTTTAATCTATCCAGAATTGATGTTGCTAGTGATCGACCGATATTAGCAAAATATTTATTTATCTCGTTAAGTGATCCTTTAGGATTTGAAGTTAAGTATAATAATTCATTAGGTGATTTATTTGTCTGGCCTAAGTTACAAATTCGTTTTGTAGTTTTCCAGGTCTTTTTTATATCATCTTTATTATTTTGAATTTCATTACTTTCATATTCTTTTTTTAATTCTTATAAAATTATATTACAGTGATTTCGGTATCTAATATAAGACAAGCGTATTACCGCATTATCGGGTTCTCTTTGTAATTTAAGGTGTAATTTATTCCTAAATTGAATACATCGGAGAAGACCGGGTGTTATCCAGGGCTTAATGCTGCTTAATTTCTGCTTGATAAGGTGCGTGTAACAGTATGTTTTTGTAATATTGTAGATAACAGTAACAAAAAGTTTGTGGTTATTTGATTGGGATCGTCAGATAACATTATCTCTGACCAATCTATTTCCCTAAGTTCTTGGATAGCAGCCTTATAGTCTGTACTAACTTTTTTTCGAGATTTATCTTTATATTGCTGTTACTATTGAGTTTCAATGATACCATTACGCTACTGTGGTCAGTGACAGATGATTCACAGACAACAGTTTTTACCAAGTAACGGGTTTTAAGTTGACAGTGATCCAAACAACTTAAATTCCTGGTAGGAAATGTATGACCTGGCAATAATCCATGCATGCCGAGAAGATTCAGATAATCAAATGACCGACCTATTATCCGTAAATCCATCTTTAATATCCAAATTTATATCTCCTAGCAAAATAATATTTTGAAGACTTTTTAATTCTGTCAATAATTTATCAAGAGAATGTAGAAAATCATCAACTGCGTAATGACGAGGTGGTCTATATATACCGATTATTGCTAATTCAGATCCAATTTTAATGAGTAGACAATCTGCATTGTCTATTTCAGCTTCAACAACAATTAAATTTTTAAGTGTTGCTGCAGCATAAACTACCACTCCACTATTTTGATTTATTTGTTTTGTTGATTTGTATAGTAGATAATTATCTAGAGTTGGCAGAATAGTTTGAGAATTCAACCAGCATTCAGACAAAACGATTATGTCATGATTAATACTTATTTGTGACAGCAGAACTTCAAAGTCGCTAAAGTTATGGGTTAGGCTTCTTATATTTTGTGTAATGATGTTTATAGATTTATCACATACATCCAAATATTTTTTACATTCATTGGGATTTGATGTTAAAAACGCATTTACTAATTTCATTATCAATACTGGAAAATACTTCGTTACAATTAGCCATTTTCAAAATTCTAAATCTTTGTACATTGTACCATGAAATACGCGCTTTTAACAATGGATGTACTTAAGTGGCGTAAAGTTATGAATGCAACTGTGATGTGGCATTACCACTCTGTGATTTGTGTAGTAAATGTCTGTCGATGAAATGTTAGGTAGTATGATAACAGCCCAAGCAGGAAATTGCTCTTCTACCCGTACCGACTGCTGCCGGCCGAAAAGATAGGATGAAACCCATTCCAAAGCTGAGGATGAAAATCTGAGGTAAGTTAAGTAGGACATAAGGATAACGTGGTCGACTGTGTTAAAAGCATTTGAGAAGTCGATAAGTGCCATCACTGATAATTTTTGCTCGTCCATACCTTCCCTTATGTCATCGGTGACTTTGAGGAGAGCAGTGGTGGTACTATGTCCAGAACGAAACCCAGATTGATACACATCCAATAGGTTTCAATCTTTTTATGAATGTAGAAATTTGCTTGTTGAACACAGGCTTCCAAAATTTTAGATAGAACTGGGAGAATTAAAGTTGGTTTATAATAAGATGGTAACACAGGATTAGGTGTTTTGGGAAGGGGGTTAACATAAGCTTTTTTCCACAAGCTTGGATTAGTATCCACTTTAGTAAGTGAGTCTAGTGAGTAATTTATTATATGTGTAATCGCAGAGAGACGGTGGTCAAGTAGCATGTTCAACATATGCTTACTGACCTCCTCGTAATCCACAGCTGTAGTTTTGATTACTAACACTGCCTTCATAATTTTATCTTGAGTTACAGTTGAGAACTCAAAAGAAAGAATAGAAAATTGAAACTTTTCCAAAAATTTTCATCTGTCCACTCAATGAAGCTACGTATTCAGCCTTCGGCAAAAAGAAACAAACGGGTGAGTGGACGGGAAGAAGCACACGCGGCACGAATGGTGCCGGCGGCGCCCTAACGTTACGCCAACTTAGGTTACTGGTAGAGAATGTTTAAGGCATTAAGTCCTCCAATAATAAATAAATGGTGAGAAAATTATGACAATTGTTACAGATTCTCGAAGGACATAACTAACAGACAGCTAAGATATAGACAGTTGTTTGTAACCAGAAGTATAGTACAATGCAGTTCAACATATCAACGATACTCTTACTGCTAATGTCTGCGCAAAATGTGTTCACTCGCGGAAAAGGTTGGTAAATAAAAAAAAATCTTCACGCCATTTCCAACACTGGGGTAGACAATTAAGTCCTTTCGACCCACCTTAGACCGAAGACTCCTTTTTAAGACAACGTGACAGTTGGTGAGCCTGTCGTCGCCTGTATGGCCTAAGCAAACGATATAAATCGTACATAAGTTTTGAAAAAACCCATTGGTACGAGCCTACCACATGGAGATTTATTTAAATAGTCTTTGCATACTTATTCCTACATGAGTGGTGTTTATCTGCCTTCTACATCTCCTCCACCAAGTGATTTTCTCGAATGATATTCAAAACTGTATTTCGCCCTACCCAGACTTAATGAAAATAAAATAAACAAATTAGTTAAAAATTATGAATATAATAAAGGCACGATAGTGGTTGGGTGATCAGAATTCGAGTTAGGAGAGCCGAGTTCGTTCCCCAAGACCCGTACCAATGGCTTTTTTCAAAACTTATGTACGATTTATATAGTTGGCTTGGACACTTGTCACGTTGTCCCAAAAACTGTTTTCGTTTGAAGGTGGGTCGAAAGGACTTAATTGTCTTGACCTTTGTCTACCCCTGTATTGGGAATGGCGTAAAGATACACATTAATGATAACTCATAACAAATTTAAGCATTTGGAGAAAATTAATAAATGAATGTATATAGATGCATATTTTTTTATAGAATAGAGGGGAAAACGTGCAGGTTGCTCACGTGATGGTAAGTGATTACCGCCGCTCATGAACACATGCAATAATAATAGTATATACATGTATATAGTATACATATGTATATACACATATGCATATACGTAAATATAGATGAAGCTAAAGAAGATTTAATTAATTTGTGTGGTCAACGGCAAACCCAATATTTTTCATTAAAGAGGCTCATTTTAGTGATAAGATCTTCTTTCACATTATATCAAACTCTAAACTCTCTTTTTTGATAATCCAGATGGACACCGGTGTGTTATACAGAAGAGCAATACAATTGGACATTGCATCTCTCCTCAAAGATGCAATTCGGCCAACATTGACTTTATGTACGTTAGTATGTGTTTTAAAAATAGTACATCTTCATCTTCTTTACAGCCTATCAAGAGTCTACTGTCGTACATAGGCCTCCCCCAAAGCTTTCCATAGTGAACGGTTCCGAGCCACCTGCATCCATTGACTTGTCGCAACATTCTGCAAGTCGTCATTCCATCGTGCTGTGTTGCCACTAGGAAACTAGTACATATAATCTTATAATGGAGCTGGTGTCACCTGCTCTGTGATTCCAGGTCCGTTTCCCGGTCGAGTCAATGGAAAAAACTAATTTTTGTGCATTTTCTCGAGATTGGGTATTTGTGTCATCTTCTTTGATACTGACTTTATAATACTAGTGCTTAATGTATGTGATGTTGTCCCTATCTTCTATTTATTTTACTTAAACGATTTGTTGACTTATATTAAATACCTCATCTCCCAGAATGACACTCGTGGCTCTTGGTTACTACACTAGCTCTGTGTTACTATACTTGCTCAGTGTTACTACATTAGCTTTTTGTAACTGCACTGGCTCTTTGTTACTACACTTGCTCAGTGTTACTACATTGGCCCTTTTAACTACACTCGATGTAATTAAATTTGGTCTTTGTTACTACAATGGCTCCGTGTTACTACACTGGCTCTAACTACATTGGCTCTTTGTTACTACACTAGCTTTGTGTTACTACACTTGCTCTGTGTTAGTACACTTGCTCAGTGTAATATTGCTATTGGGCGGCAGAAATTCATAAGAGACAACTTCTGAGCAGAGAGTAATCCAGCGAGCTCGAGGTCTTTGCTTACTTTGTTGTTCAAATAACAGGACTTCATAACGAGAACGGGATACTTTGATATTAGACAAATGAATAAGAATGGAAGAATCTAACAACAAACAGATACACTTGAAACATATTTCTACTCTTACTACAAAATTACAGAATAGACTATCTATTAGGGATTCCGAAGTTGATATTTTTAGTCGACATAATTGGTAGTGCTAAGTAACCTGCTGTGGGCGTGTGATAATTGTAAATGTTTTGTACTCGAGTCATAGGTTTTTTCGAATATTTATCTATCTAAATATGTGTCTATGTGAGTATTTTGTACCGTTGGCTTGGATACCAACATTACGGTAGGCTCACTACCACTCACGTTATCTCTTTGGCTTTGGCAGGCTTTGGTGAAATGTGTGTCGAAATGATTAAAGGTGTACGTCTGTTAATTTTTGTGGAGATATAGAATGAAGAACTTTATATTTACAGGAAATATGGAACACGTCCGACATTCTGCGAGTTCTCCTTGCAAAGGATACTGATATGCTGCAGAGATGGTCAGCAAAAACCTGCCCAAATTAAATTAAAAGAGTAAGGTCTTTTTAAGTGCGTGTGGTAACTTTTCTTTTTTTTTTCTTTTTTTCCCGTGGATGTCGTAGGAGGCGGCTAAGGGAAACAGCCTTGAATATCGTTATGGAAACCGATAGATGACCATCTCTAAATATATCAGACTAAAGTTATCATACCGAAGATGGGCAGCAGCGTCTGAGGTGCGATTCCTAAAGAAGAAATAGTTGACAATAGTCAGAATGTAAAACGCAATATGATTTGTCTTTCTATGATTTGCAATATAGAAGACAATTTTTTGAGGACACGGAGTGGTGTCTTAATTTATGGCGCCGACGAACCAAAAGTTTTGGATTCTGTCTCTCGATTTATTGAGTCCAATCTATCCCGTGTCTTTTACTGCTACACATATTTTAATATTACCATTTATTTTCACTACTAGCTGACCCTAGGAACTCCGTCTAATATACTGCTAATAAAATTCACGAAAACAGAATTTTTAAGCATTTTAGTTGTTTCGAGAGCCTTGTGATACATTCGGGGAAAGGAGAGACTTTGATATAAGAACATCGCCGAAACTCTTAATATTTTAGTTTAATCCTGTGATAAGTCGTGTCTACAATAGCTTTTTAGTATCTTCAAATACTTCAAAATAATCTTTGTCTTCCAGACAACCTCCGACTATGCGAAGCAAGGGCGTAAAAAGAGAAAAACGTATCAGCGAAATCAGTGACAATATTTAACCAATATGTAGTATAATATTAGTTAATTTATTGAATATGTGTGTTTATTAGGAAACAGGTTCCCCAGCTGTCACTTTGTCCTAATTAGGCTCCGGTGTAAGTTAGGTCGATAGGATTGGATTGGTCAAGACCTCAGACTACCACCATATTAGGGTAGCTTGAAGATAGAAAAAGAAATTGCCGTGTGATATATATTTAAGTAATAATTAATTTAATTAAAATTTTATTAATGCTAAGGTTAGCAATAGAACTAAATTAGTTATCCACCATAATATAAAAAAATATGTTCTCACCATTCCTAATACAGGGCTAGATTAGATAATTAAAAATGGGTAATATTTCTAAGATCAAAAATGGGTAATATTTCTAAGATCAATATTACCCATTGAAAACCAAACTATCGGCAAATTTATGTGATTATTATATAACTGGTTCATATTTTTTGAGTTGCAGATAAGGCATGAGGAAAAAGGGAGGGATATCTATTATATCTTAAAAGTACGTCATTTTATACAAAAATGCAATAAATTTAAAGGTGTAACCCAAGGTTATACTTTACGACCTTCACTTTTCCTTATACCTGCAATATAACGCTTTAAGTATTATAATGGTATTCCTCAAATATTAATTTAATGTTTTCATTATTTTTCAAATGATGTTTTTTAAAATTCTCATTTATGTAGTCACGACAGCCGAATGGTTGGGTGATCAGAATTCGAAACAAGAGACCCGTGTTCGATTCCCGAGGCTCGTACCAATCGATTATTTCAAAAACTTAGTTACGAGTTACAACGTTGGATTGAACATAAGACGTACACTACATATCATTTTGTCCTAAAAATGTCTTCGGTGGAAGGTGGGTCAAAAGGTTCTAGACGTCTGTCTACCCCTACCACCTAGTCGGACAGATGGTGAGCCTATCGTAGAAGTAAATGTAATAATTGATAAAACCTAAAAAAACTGTGTTCTTTCAGAATGTGCGGAATATAGTCGTGATTTACAGAGATTCGCTGGAGTTACCACCCAGGCTCTGGTATACGGAGGACTAAATGCAAACCAGGGAGAATTTCCGCATATGGTAATAAATAAATAAATAAATATCTTCACCCAATTTCCAATACAGGGGTATACTGAGGTGTAGTCTAGTCTTTTAAGTCCCTTCGACCCACCTTCCACCAAAGATATTTTGGGATATCGTGACAGGTGGTTAGCCCGTCGCCGTCTTTAGAATTAGAATTAGTATTAGAATTATTTATTTCTAAAAATGTGGTAGTTACAATCTTGTCAATTATCCAATAATAGTGTCACACATTTTGCCATTAATGGCGTAGAAATTTTTTATTTATATAATAAAAGTAGAAATTGAAATTGAACAATGTCAAATAAATAAAATTAGTAAATTATGTCTTTTAGTCCTTGTTGTATTTTGTATAAATTATTTTGTATTAATATAAAATGTCAAGCTACAAACATATTAATCCTATAATCTATTTAATCTTTGACAGAATAAAAACATTTCTCTATCAACCAAGCAAATACTTTTGATTTAAAATGAGTATACGGTAGTTCTCTAATATCTTTAGGAACTTTATTATATATTTTTATCGCCATGCAGTAAGCATTGTTGCTATAAATTTGTAGCCTTTGCCGGGATAAGAAAAGTTTGGTCGGATCCCTGTTACTGTTTTTTCCTAATATTGAATCATGTACAGGAAAAAGGGTAGGATATTTTTTAAAGAATAAACAAAGTTCGAGTATGTATTGACACGACAAGGGAAGCACTTTTAGTTCTTTAAATATAGGTGTGCAATGAGCTCGATATGACGCCCCAGCCAAAAGCCCTAACGCACTTTTTCTGAGCACGAAACGCTCTTATTGCATCTACCGAATTACCCCATATAGGCAAACCGTATTTAAGTGTTGACGCTACGTATCCGTGATAAGCTTAATGCGGTTTGCATATACAAAAGTATCAAGTTTAGTGCAAACTTTGTCTATGTGTTGCTTCCAGCTTAGATGTTGGTCAATATTAATCCCTAAATAAGTTGTACTGTCCACTTGCTGTAAAATTTCATTATTATATTTTATGTCAATATTGATTTTAATATCAGATATGTAATTCGATTTAAAATAAATATAATTAGTTTTGCTTACATTCACTTTTAGTTTATTAATGCCAATTCATGATATTGTGCATTTCCTTATTTGCTATTTCTTTTATATCATCTGTTTCTTTACATTGAATTAACATTGTAGTATTATCTGCAAAAAGAATACAGCTACTGTTTACCGCTTTCGGCAGATCGTTTAGTTTTAATTAGTTCGATCATAAAGTAAACATAGCAAAGGACCGAGTAGGATCCTTTGGGGTACGCTGCATTCATTAATTTTTGGTTTCGACCTAAACGTAATCCTCGTATTAGTGACTAATGTTGATATTTCTGTGTATTGAATTCGCCCTGTTAAGTAACTCTCTATGCATTTGTAAGCCTTTTCTCTGATAACGTATTTTTTATTTTAGAGAGTAAGGTCTTATGGCATATGGAGTTAAAAGCTTCGCTCATATCAAAGAATATTATAAGAACAGACAATTTATCGTTTAAGTTATCTGTTTTACTAAAGAGAAACAGGCCAAAGTTGTTGACCTATTTTCCCTGAATCCAAATTGACTATCTGTCAACGATTTGTTTTTTGTTAAGAAATTTTATATCCTAATTGACATGACTTTCTCAAATATTTTGGATATGACTGGTATTAGTGTTATAGGCCTATAATTTACTACACTTTTCGGGTCTCCTTTTTTTTTTTAAAGAGTGGTTTTAAGACTGATTTTTTTTAGTCTATCAGGAAACAAGCCCTGTTCAAAGGACTTATTAATAACATCACATAAGGGTTTAACTATATACCGAGCACAAGTTTTTAAAGCATTGGTGTTTATCTCATCGTAATCAATGAAAAGTGTGTTTTTAATGACTGTATTACATTTACTACTTCTGTTTCGGTTGTAGGTATTAAAAATATGGTATTTCTTTCAGTCTCTATTTTTGCGCATCGAGGATTTACACTACAATTAATTTTATTAGTTAGGGTTGAATTTGAAATAAGTCATTAAACACTTCGCATATACGCATACGGTCATTAATTGTAGTGTCATCATTAGTTGTAGTGTGTAGATTCAAATCTATATTTGAGGTATAGTATACGCTTTTTCACACAGCACTTCTTTAAGCCTATGCTAATCCACTTATTTTTATTATTTTATTTTGTAGTTTTAATCGTTTAACGGGAAAACTATAATATATAATTAGTAATTCATAAAAGTTTTCAAAGGATTTATTACAATCTGTTTCATTAAATGATTCACTAAAAGACAAAGATGACAGACATTCACAAAAATTTTTCATATTTTTCTTATTAAAGTCACGTCTATACTCAAACCAAGATTTTACAGGATTTTTTGGCGTTCTTGGCCCTGGAAGATTGAACGATACAGCTTGTCCCGTATCATGATCAGAGAGGCATAAATAATGTAATTTCGATTTTAGTTTTGACGTATTCAGGTTCGTGGCTATCTGATCTAGACAAGCGTTGTTTCTAGTAGGCTTTTTTATGTGAGTATTAAATTTGTAATTTTTAAGAATAAGTAATTTTTTTAATTACAACTTATAAATAAGTTGTAATTAAAAGAATTACTTCGCAACACTCCGCATTACAAAAAGGTAAATGTTACCTGTTCCGAAGAGAAGAAGAGCACCACCCTTCTTCCCACAGATGCATGCACTAATTCCACTGTATGCACCATCACCACTACACTCAAACCAGGTAACATATACCACCAACGAAAACGCCGAACGACGTTTTTATATTTGCATGCAGAGTATTGCGAAGTAATTTTTTCAATAACAATGAATTTCCGCAAAGTAACGCCTGAGTCAATTAACTATCTTGAATAGATAAAAGTTCAATTGTTTGCTTTGTATCCCGGCAGATATCAATATTCCAAACACCACAGATTATTACATATTTCTTGGTATTCTGAGTGACTTTATGCAAGAGGGCTGTCAACTTTTCAAAAAATACGTGAATATTAGAATTAGGTGCTCTATATATACAGACAATAATTAGATTATAGTTTAATACTTTAACACCTGCTGTGGTGTCAAAATTATAAAGAGAACTTAACTCTCTCGTTATTTTAAGTTGAGTGTAGTCTATATCATGTCTTATAAGTATACAGGTTCCTCCTCTCTTCTGTGTCTCCCTAGAGTAAAATGCAGCCAGTTTATAGTTAGAGAGTTTAAGATTGGTTTCGGAACCCTTTCTTAAAAAAATTTTCACATATACAAATAAAGTCTATCATACCATAGTATTGTTCAAGTGTTGAAATAGCTAAGCTTAGAATATCAATTTTATTTAATAATCCGGCGATATTCTGATGTAAAAGATTAAATATAATTTCATCATATAATATACAGTTCTTATTATTCCTTACATTGTGAGCGAAAACAATTATTGTGTTGCTTTTACTATTATTATTTGGAAAGTAGTAGGATATGGTGCCTTTTTTGGGAATATTAGTTATTTTACTACAGTTAGTATTTGCTTGGTTGCACGATTTTCCTAATGGAAAATAGTACGGTATGGTTCCTATACGTGGTACATTTGCCTTAATTATTTTTTTGTTATTCATAGTCTGTTTTTTATTATTTCTCTCAAAGCTTGTGATTTTAGAAAGTTTTTGTTGTAATAATATAAATCAAAAGTAAAATTTAAATTTTTACATAATTCAGATAAATAAATATGTCTGGACTTTGAAAAGCATTTCACATTAATAAACTTACAATTTTTCATACATTTACATATACTTTCAAGGTAGTTATTAAGTTCAGCAATATTTAAAAATTTGTTCTTTGTGACATTAACATTTATATGTTTCAGACTTTTTAACATTGATGAAAGTTCTATATTTAATTTCATGATGTCGATATCATTTTCTCCAGTGCTCAAAACTAGATAGTTCTTGGAGTCATCTTCTATTTCATGGCAATTCTTATTTATATTCAAGCCAACGATTTGAATCGTACGTACGTTATGAAAAACCCATTCGTACGAGCCTGCCCCCTGGAGATCAAACTCGGGTCTCTTGACTCAAATTCAGAGCTCCTAAACCACAGATTTTTAATAATGAAAATTGTAAATTGTTCATAAATACTTAAACCAAACTGTATTTACAGGGTGCATTAGGATGGTTAAACATGAACGGCAAATATGAGTTCAGTTGCGGGGGTAGCCTTATCAGCCCCAAGTTCGTGCTGACTGCTGGCCACTGCACCAAGAAAGCCAGACAGGTCAACCCAACGCCCGTGATCGTTCGCCTGGGTGATATTAACCTGGATCCCAATGATGATAAGAAAGTTAACCCTGTTGATGTGAGCTATATTTTTCATTTCCAATCGCCATAATCGCCTAGCGAATTGATCACCTAGTATCCGATTTATTCCACCTTAGGCGCGGCTCCGCGTCACCAGTCTGCTTGATTATTGTTTGATTTTTTGTGGTTGTGTTTTTAAAGATGTTTTCTGTGTCTAATTGTTTTTATAAATAAATAAATATCTTCACGCAATTCCCAATACAGGAGTAGATAGAGGATTAGTATAGTCCAATTATTATATGAATTAATATGCAGAGTCCTTAAAATAATATATGTATTTAAATCATTTCGCTACGTTGCCGACTAAAGTGTCATACGCAGCGTGTACCATGCACTCTGCACCTCTATTATATCGTACTCCATTTCCTGTTGGAGTGGTGCAGCCAAATCTGTTTTGAAGCCGTTAGAAATTGCACTCAGAGCCATATTAAGAATTTTTACTTTTAAATCTATTTTATATTCAACAAATGAACTCTATAAAAATTATAATGTACTTAATGTAAGACAATTATTCATTTTACATGCAGTAATGTTACAACACCGTTATACCATATACATTAAATTAACTAAACGTAGGAAGGATAAAATCTGCAGTATTCCGATAGTTAACTCCAACTTTGCAAAAAGATTTTTACGTACCTCGGTCCTTTTATTTATAATAAAATCTACCACGCCACTAAAATTTATGATATGAGTTACATTAAAAGCAAAAAAGCTATATACACTTTCCTTCTCAGCAAAACATACGAAGAAACAGAACAATACTTATTAACAATCACATAAAACCAGACACATCCAAAAGTGACATCTTACATACACTATTTGATACACGCATACATCTAAACGTAGTCAGTCGCACACGTGCGCAAACTCCAAACATATAAACACCTTAACCACTCATGTGGCACATAAGTAGACCTTATTTTAAATAACAACTAAATAAACATTTATATTGATTTGCACTCTGCTATGTTCTTTGTTAGATTTTAAACTGTAGTACTAACGCAAAAGAAACAATTTTATACATACTATAAGGGGCAGGGGACTGTAGCTCCTTAATACAGACTATTACATAACCTAGCTAGGAGAACAGAACGTCACCCTCACTATTTTTAACCTTAATTTTGTTATGTTTTTCTTATGTGAACATTTAATGTACTATAAGCTTAGTACCAACAAAGTTATTATTATTATTTAAAAAAAACTAAGTACCTTTAACCCATCTCCAAACTAAGATATTTTTGGGAAAACGTGACAGGTGGTGAGTCCGTCGCCGTATTTATGTCCCAACCAACGATATAATTCGTACATAAGTTTTTGAAAAACCCATTGGTACGTGCCTGCCACCTGGGGATCGAACTAGCGTCTCTTGACTCGAAATTCCAACCACCTAACCACTCGGCTATCGCAAATTAAATTTCTTTTTATACCTTTGAAAACTCCACTAGATCGACTAGAGCAGTTGGACAAGAGTTACTGAGAGATAGAGTCGACTAAGTAACGATCAAACCTTATAAGAAATGCGGGTCGGCGAAGCTGGGACCTCCTCGGAAATTTCAGATTTTTGAATTAAACTATATGTTGAATTAGTTTGTATCGTTGGAAGTTTTACCATAATTGCTTTTTTACAAATACTAATTTAGTACTTTAACAAACTTATATGCTACCAGTTGCCTAGTCATGAAAAGTTCAAGGCTAGTCTGGTAGTTAGGGCTAGTATTTTCCAGGTTCGAATAAAGGCTATCCACAAACATCCGGCCTATCAACCCCCAAAACGCTACAACGATATAGCTTTACTTGAGCTGGCAGCGGACAGGCAGTTCACTGCATTAATCAGACCGGCTTGCCTATGGACCAGGCCGGACTTGGGTGGCTATAAGCAGGTGCAGGCTACTGGTTGGGGGGCGACTAGCGAAGGTAACTATCTTAAAATAAATATCTTCACGTATAGTCCCTGAAGTGGCAGTTAGGGAAAACAGACCCCTTTCGCCTCTTTAAAATTCATAGTTTTTGTCATACTCGACACTTCTAGGTGTCGTAGTACTCTTGATTCTTCCCTCTTCGAGCAATCTGCTCCAATGGTCTCCGAAAGTTATTCTCAGTATTTAGGATTCTTCTCTTTTTAATATTTATTATAAATAAATAAATAAATATCTTCACGCAATTTCCAATAGCGGGGTAGACAGAGGTCAAGTCTAGACAATTAAGTCCCTTTGACCCACCTTCCACCAAATATATTTTCGGGACAACGTGACAGGTGGTGAGCTCGTCGCGGTCTTTATGTCCAACTCAACTTCGTGGATAAGTTCGTACATAAGTTTTTGAAAAACCCATTGGTACGTGCCTGCCACCTGGGGATCGAACTAGCGTCTCTTGACTCGAAATTCCAACCACCTAACCACTCGGCTATCGCAAATTAAATTTCTTTTTATACCTTTGAAAACTCCACTAGATCGACTAGAGCAGTTGGACAAGAGTTACTGAGAGATAGAGTCGACTAAGTAACGATCAAACCTTATAAGAAATGCGGGTCGGCGAAGCTGGGACCTCCTCGGAAATTTCAGATTTTTGAATTAAACTATATGTTGAATTAGTTTGTATCGTTGGAAGTTTTACCATAATTGCTTTTTTACAAATACTAATTTAGTACTTTAACAAACTTATATGCTACCAGTTGCCTAGTCATGAAAAGTTCAAGGCTAGTCTGGTAGTTAGGGCTAGTATTTTCCAGGTTCGAATAAAGGCTATCCACAAACATCCGGCCTATCAACCCCCAAAACGCTACAACGATATAGCTTTACTTGAGCTGGCAGCGGACAGGCAGTTCACTGCATTAATCAGACCGGCTTGCCTATGGACCAGGCCGGACTTGGGTGGCTATAAGCAGGTGCAGGCTACTGGTTGGGGGGCGACTAGCGAAGGTAACTATCTTAAAATAAATATCTTCACGTATAGTCCCTGAAGTGGCAGTTAGGGAAAACAGACCCCTTTCGCCTCTTTAAAATTCATAGTTTTTGTCATACTCGACACTTCTAGGTGTCGTAGTACTCTTGATTCTTCCCTCTTCGAGCAATCTGCTCCAATGGTCTCCGAAAGTTATTCTCAGTATTTAGGATTCTTCTCTTTTTAATATTTATTATAAATAAATAAATAAATATCTTCACGCAATTTCCAATAGCGGGGTAGACAGAGGTCAAGTCTAGACAATTAAGTCCCTTTGACCCACCTTCCACCAAATATATTTTCGGGACAACGTGACAGGTGGTGAGCTCGTCGCGGTCTTTATGTCCAACTCAACTTCGTGCATAAGTTCGTACATAAGTTTTTGAAAAACTCATTGGTACGAGCCTGCCAACTGGGGATCGAATTCGGGACTCTTGACTCGAAATTCTGACCACCCCACCACTCGGCTATCGTGACTTTTTTACTTTATCTATCTGGCTACCGTATTTATGTTTACAAAATTGTGTTTAAGGCATAAAATATCACCATATTTCTTCCCGGGGGTTTAAGACGATAAGAGGAGACTAAGGGCCAGATAGATGATGGGATAACCATCTCCTAAAATATCAGACAAAAATTCATCGGACTGGTGACGGGCGTCAAGATTTTAAAATAAATCATTGGTACGAGCCTACCACCTGGGGATCGAACTCGGATCTCTTGACTCGAATTCATATCACCCAACCACTTGTCTATCGTGACTATTAAAGAAGAAAACTTATTGTTAAGGGAATTTTGCGTATGAGCTGTCTTCGTGATGTAAAGATCTATTGTTTCAGCTCGGAAAATCTCTAAAATACTGCAGCAAGTGTGGCTCACGCTGTATAGCAACGAGCACTGCGACAGGATCCTGAACAGGAGCCGGTATTGGGGAGGGTTCGTGTCGTCGCAGATGTGCGCCGGGGAGCTAAGCGGCGGGAAAGATACATGCCAGGTGACTGCAAGTCATCACGAGATCGAGTAGCAAAATGTTTGCAGGAAGTCGATGGATGCAGTTGGCTGGGGACCGTTCTCTGTGGAAAGCTTTGGGGAAGGCCTATGTTCAGCAGTGGACTCTTGATAGGCTGTAAATAAGAAGAAGAGTCTTCAATGATTGTAACCTTTATAACCTTTGGAAATATGCGTGAAGATATTTTCATTCTTCCAGGGTGATTCCGGCGCACCATTGCAAGTGTCATTGCCGAAAAAATATGGAGTCTACTATATCATGGGCTTAACGTCGTTCGGGGGCAAATGCGCTCAGAAAGGACAGCCTGCCATCTATACACGAGTTTCGAGTTATTTGGACTGGATAGAGAGCGTTGTATGGAGAAAATGATTTTAAAAAAGAAAGAAAAGAAAATGATTTTAGAAAGAGCGTGTAAACAGATCATGGTACAGAAATAAAAAATAAATTCTATTAAGTGTTATTGTTGCATTGTTAAAAACGGTTCAAAACTACATCTGACAGCGAAAGGTGAGTCTTTGGGTTGCCAGCTTTTTTTTTTTAAACCTAAACGTATATTTCTTAAAAAGGCTCCAGAAGGTAGAAATTGGCTTCTTTGGAAAAGGGTCTTCTTGTGACCAACACTATGTTTGATCACAAGAAGATCCATTCTAGTATACATTAGTAGAGTAGTATACTAGAGAAAGAAAAAATGAGAGAAGTATGATTGATTTATTCCTGGTTGTTGACCGACTGCGAAAACAGGTGATGAATACGTGAGTGTTCAGGGGTGCTGACCCGGGAACGGTTCACTATCTAGTGATTACTAGACTTAGGGGCTGTTCGCGGGTTGGCGCTACCGGACGGCGATACCAGAACCAGAGTCGGTCGGTAGCATCCGAAGCTGGAAGCTACAGGAAGCGGTCACTAGGGATAAATATCAATCAAGGGTAGCCGAAAAGCTTGACATCATCGATGTCAGGAAAGAATGTGTGGAAGAAATATGGCATAGCCATAGAGATGGAATGGTTAGTGCAACGGAAGACATGTGTGGAACTGTGAAAAGAGGAAGTAATGAAAATGGTGATGCATGGTGGAATGACGAAGTGAAAGAAGCAGTAAATAAGAAGAAGAAAGCATGGTTTGACTATTAAGCCTCCAGGAATTATAATGATATGAGAGAGAAGACGAAAGAAAGATATAAGCTTCAGAAGGTTCACACGAAAGCATTGATTGAGGAAGTGCGTGAAAGGTGTAGAATGGAAGCGAACGAAAGGTTGTCGCGCGACCTCAAGGGAGAACTCCAAGCTCTTTTGGAAAGAGATTGAAAGGGCCCGAATTGGTGCGACAGCCTTAAAAATGAATAAAGTGCTTTTGGGAACCAATGACGTCCTTTCGAAAAAACCGGTCGTCATGCAGCATTGCAAGACATCAGAGTGACTCTTATAGAGAAATGTATGCGTGCGATTAGCTTAGTGAAGTATTTGGGGTTGACGCCATAATAGGTACACTAGACCCGGACTTTGATGCCATCAGTGGCTCAGGTTTTTTCATTCATCAGGCTCAAACTCAGGTTTATTAGTATGAAAAAGAATGTGCGATTCGAAGTTTGAAATGTGGTAAGGATGCGGGACTAGATAGAGTTGCTGTTGAAATGATCAAGTATGGTGTACTTCGCGTCTGGGACAGCTTTCATCTGCTGTGCAGTTTGTGCTAGCGGACGAGTTTGTGCTCCCGGATGATTGACGATCCGCAGTCATTGTGCCTTTATATAAAGGTAAAGGTTCACATTTTGACTGCAGGTGCTATCGGGCGATCAGTGTGACTAGTTTAGGAAGTAAAGTTTATACGAAGGTTTTGACGCGTAGGATGCGAGAGAAATAGGAAAGATTTCAATGGGAGGCAAAATGCAGATTTAGACCTGGAAGAGGATGAATGGATCAAGTGTTTTCTCCGCATGATCACGGAACAGCTTCTGGCTTTTAACCAGAAGATTTTCTATGATTTTTTGGATCTTAAGAAGGCATTTGATAAGGTTGTATGGAAGAATATTTGGGAACTATTGCCGGGGTATGGTTCGGATGGCCCACTGCTAAGCGCTGTGCAATCACTCTATTGTAACTGCAAAGCCTGTGTGCGGGTAGGGTATGACCTGTCACCCATGTTTAACGTTCAAATGGGCGTAAAACAGGGTTGTGTCATTTCTTCCTGGCTGTTCATACTGTATTTCGACAGCTGTTTACAAAAACTGAAAGATAGTTGTTTAGATGTGAAATTGGGTGACATAAAAGTAAATTGTCTGCTGAATGACAATGACGCAGTGCTTATTGCACCGTTAGAGGCAGAACTGCAAGTATTAGTCACGTGTATGAAAGAGGAATGTGAAAATAAAGGACTCCGTTTGAATGCTAATAAAACGAAGATTCTGGTATTTGAAAGGGAAGAAGAAAGAACGAAGTGGGTAAATAAGGAATGTTAAATAAGGAATGAATGGGTAAATAAGGAATGTCTAGAAAAGGTGGATGCTCGTAGAACTAACAATTGGGAAAGAAAGGTTCTCTAGTGGCAACTTCGTACAGGCAAACGCAGTGTATGACGATACTTACACTTATTAGCTCAGGCTCCCACCGTCCAAAAGACGTTTTGAAGGTTGAGTTAGAGACCCTGCTTGGTTAGAGACCCTGCTTGGCTTGGGTTAGAGACCCTGCTTGGTCATTACCACATACCAATCCTTCGGATAGTCTCTCTTCAATGGCTACAGATGAGTCTGGAATAAAAAAAAACATTTGTGATATCTCCTTCATCTTTACATATAAAAGAGAAAGGTTCATGTTCAAAGCATATCATTTACATAGATATAAGTAACATACATCACATCAACATTGGGTGTTATTACAGCCTTAATAAATACATCTTTCGCGACATCTCAGTTTCCTGAACTGCAATTTTGATAACTGTAATTCGTCCTATTGCTAAAAATAGTAATTAACATTCGAATCAATTGATATTTCTCTGCTTTTATCAATTTTTTTTATGGAAAAGGGAGGCAAACGAGCAGGCGGCTCACGTGATGGTAAGTGATTACTGCCGCCCATGAACACCCGCTATACCAGAGGCATAGCAGATGCGTTGCCTCCCGTCGAATCCTCACCCAGAATTGGGGGAGGAATGTGTGTGGGCCATCGGCTACCTGCACTCACCAGACGAAAAGCAGAAGTTTGTTACACTTCTACTTCACGTCGGTATTCCGTGTAAATTAATCTACTATGGATTTGACATTAAAACGGTTAAATGGTTTAGCAGTTATCTTACGAACAGATTACAGATTGTTGAATTAATAAAACCTGACGGCTCACTGATACGCTCAAATCTTGCGAGTAACAGTAACAGGGGAGTGCCAGGATCAGGATCAATTCTAGGCCCAATATTATTCATCATATACTCTGCGGATATCACAAAACATACATGGAAATGCAAATTCCACATCTATGCTAATGATATTCAAGTTTATATCTCTTTTAAAGCGGAAAACGTGAACACACCCATAATAGGATTAAATGAGGATTAACACATGGGCTGAGAACAACAGTCTTATTCTTAATGCGGCTAAAACTAAGTACTTGTTGAGAGGCCACAAAAAAGGACTAACTAAAATTCAAACACAGTCGACTGCATTAGCATAGATGTGGAATAATGCTTCTAATAATGCTTCTTGGCATTCCAATTGAGCGGGTGTACGAAGCTCGGAATCGGAATATGAACATGGATGCTGGGTGAATTATGTGGCAGATTGCGTGCGAGCTAGTTTTTACAGATTGAAGGCACTTTACATAATTAGACCGTACCTCAGTGTTGAACTACGTGAACAGCTAGTGGAAACGCTGGTGCTCTCGAAGCTGAACTATGCTGACGCTATTTATGGGCCCAGATTGCTATCTCGTAGCTACTAGTACTAGTACATAGGGCTTATCTAGATTTTGTTATAAAATTCCTGAGCGTAGTCATTTAACACCGTTCCTTAATAAAATTACGTATTGAAGATGAAATCTAGACGCAAACTCCACCTGGCGTGCCTTCTTTTCGGTGTCGTGATTTATAAAAATCCATCATACTTGCACGACAGACTAGCTTTGGTCCCACGAAACAGACAAAGTGTTCTCAACAAATATCTATCCAGCGTCACATAACAGCAGCTTTCAGGGTTAGTTTTAGATATTTACAAAATGTTGGAATAATATGGAGGTATTCTCTAGTCTAATAATCAGGAGTTTAAAAAATCTCCACCAGTTCAAAATCGAGCTAAAAATTTATTATTGGTGCACAAATACAACATCGAAATATCAACCGAGAAAACTCCTTCCTATAACGCCTATAATAATAAATAAATACATACATACATAGACAAAATTACTTACATTGTTTCGATCTCAATGTAAGATGCTAAAGCACTTTTGGTATGGGAATCGGAAAGAACGAATGTACCACAAACTCCTAGACCCGAGAAAATATAGACAAAGTAGTTTTTCTATATTGACCCGACCGGGAATCGAACCCGAGACCTCGAGATGGCGACACCTTCAAAACCGGTGTTTACGCCACTCGTCCACAGAGGTCGTTCTAAAAAAACATGGCTATGTGATGAGGAAAATCGTAGGTTTTACGTCATTAGCTAAACGAATCGAGTCCCGAACAAAAAAAAACCGGTCGAGAAGCACTTAAATTTGTAAAAAAACTTAAGAATTGTGGAACTAGTGGAAGTAGTGCAAGTCTGTATGTTTGTTTGTTATTTTACCATTTATAATTACAATTTCTTCCTTTTTTAATTTTTTGTTTCATCGAGCTGATAACCTAGTTAATAGTGTTAGTTCGAAAATTGGGGATGGCGGATTCGAATCTTGCTGGGAGCAAGCATTTGTGTGATGAACATGTATGTTTATACTCAAGTTGTGGAATTTTATATCTATATATGTAATATATATTTAATATTCATTTATGTAAATACATAAATATATTTTATTTATGGTTTGGATCCGAAACAGGCTTTGGTGAAAGGTGGATCGAAAGGACTTCTGTCTATCCGGGGGTTTTGGGGTATATCAGTGAAAACATTCTTCTTATATAAATCATGTAATGCAGTCGCCGAGAAAATGCGGTGACGACGAGACGAGACACAGTCTTGATACCACAATGATAATGAATGGCGGAATAACCATCTCATAAAATACCACTTCATAATTCTAATTAAGTAGGATTCTGCGATCGCCAATTCGAAAATGACGAATGCATATTCTTATTTCGATAAATAAATGTTTTGATTTGATTTGTACCGGAGAGATTCACGTCCTTTAGTGGACTTTCATACGCCGTTATGATGATGATGAGAAGAAATTATAACAATTACAACTAAAAAAAAACACACAAACAAATCACGGGTATTACTTAGTCCAAATAAATTAGCATTAATAAAAAATGATGACGAAAGACAAATAAATCTGAATGAAGTAAACCTCTTTAGTAGTTATCCTGGCTTCACTAAAGACGTGTCTTTTCCTGTTTTATATACATTGTTCTATGTTATTTGTACTATATAAATGTTCATAATTTAGTGTAATACAAGAAAATCTATATAACGGAGAGTTGGTGAGTCCATTAAAATAACAAAATGTTAATATCATAAATTAAAAACACGACTGCCGTGCTAAAAATTAATTGTTTTAAAGTTGTTATTAAATAATTACATTTCACCATTCCGTATGCAATGTAATTATATTTAATAACAAATTTATAATAAAGAATATCCGCTAATTAGCGCCCGAGTCTATATGAGTATAACCTTATTTAGTTATTTTCCTTAATAATGTGACACAAATAATGAATTGGTTAATTCAATAAAACGAGCATTAGAAGAAAATGGATACCCGATATACGGGTTCCGTCTACATTCATTACTGTATAAAGCGGAAAAAAAAACCTTTGCACTCTTAACAAATTGGAACGGTGAAGAGATATTGGGTAAAGTTCATATGGAGTACGAGTGTAAACTATATTTTTATATAGTTTACACTCGTACTCCATATGAACTTGATGTGTGAACTATATGTGTGATTTTTATTTATTTCTCGTATTGTCAAGATGGGTGAATACAATGAAGAAATTCGATACATTTTAAAATTTTACTACAAAAAATGTAAATAGTCACGATAGCCGAGTGGTTGGGTGGTCGGAATTTCGAGTCAAGAGACCCGAGTTCGATCCCCAGGTGGCAAGCTTGTACCGTTGCCTTGGACATAAAGACGGCGACAGGCTCACCACCTGTCACGTTGTCCCGAAAATATCTTCGGTGGAAGGTGGGTCGAAGGGACGTAATTGTCTAGAGTAGACCTCTGTCTACTCCTGTATTGGGAATTGCGTGAAGATATTTATTTTACTTTATTATTAAAAAAGGTAAAATACAACGCAAGCCGCGAAATAAAATTGCGATGTTCATGGACCTAGTGCAGTGTCTGTGAGTCTGTGCAATTTGGTTTAAGCGTTTTCAATCCGGAAACTTTGATGACAAAGATGCACGTCGCTCTAGTCGCCCTAATACGGATAAAATGGATGCCATTTTTGAGAAAGTGGAGCAGTAGTTACGATGTAGCTGAAGAACTGGGAATTGACCACAAAACAGTTTTGGCGCATTTAAAAAAAAACTGGGTACACAAAAGAGCTCGATATTTGGGTACCTCACGAGCTAACTGAAAGAAACCTTATGAACCGTATACTCATAAGTGATACTTTATTACGAAGTAATGAAACCGAACCATTTTTGAAGAAGCTGATAACTGGTGATGAAAAGTGAATAACGTAAGACAAGAACGTGCGAAAAAAGTCGAGGTCGAAAGGACGCCGCTTTACAAACTGTGGCAGGACCATTGATTCTGAACTGTACTGTGAACAACTGATGAGGTCAAAGAAATAAGTTGAGGGAAAGTGGCCGGAATTAATCAGCAGAAGGGGTGTGGCTTTTCATCATGATAACGCTAGACCTCTCACATCTTTAGCCACTCAGCAAAAATTGAAAGAGCTTGGCTGGGATTTGCTAATGCATCCAACGTTTGTTCCTGACCTTGCGCAATAGGATTTCCATCTGTTTCGGTCTCTTCAGAATTTTTTAGGCAATGTCAAGGTAACATTACGAGAGAACTGTCAAAACCAATTCTCGCTGTATTTTGATCAGAAACCCAAAATTTCTATATTAATGGGATCATGTCTTTACCTACAAGATGGCAAAAAATAACATTTTTTTACCTAACCTATTATATATATATATATGTGTGTGTTTATTTACTTTATTATTATCCCTTGCCAAAGAGTATACAGAAACTACTTTCTTTTGTCAAACAGCCGTACCATAGCTGTTCATTTCACCGATGCATTACCTGAAGGTTTAATGGTAGAGAATGTTTAAGGCATTAAGTCCTCCAATAATAAATAAATGGTGAAAAAATTATGACAATTGTTACAGGCTCTCGAAGGACATAACTAACGGACAGCTAAGATATAGACAGTTGTTAGTAACCAGAAGTATAGTACAATGCAGTTCAACATATCAACGATACTCTTACTGCTAATGTCTGCGCAAAATGTGTTCACTCGCGGAAAAGGTTGGTAAATAAAAAAAAATCTTCACGCCATTTCCAACACTGGGGTAGACAATTAAGTCCTTTCGACCCACCTTTCACCGAAGACTCCTTTTTAAGACAACGTGACAGTTGGTGCGCCTGTCGTCGCCTGTATGGCCTAAGCAAACGATATAAATCCTACATAAGTTTTGAAAAAACCCATTGGTACGAGCCTACCACATGGAGATTTATTTAAATAGTCTTTGCATACTTATTCCTACATGAGTGGTGTTCATCTGCCTTCCACATCTCCACCACCAAGTAATTTTCTCGAATGATATTTAAAACTGTATTTCGCCCTACCCAGACTTAATGAAAATAAAATAAAAAAAATAGTTCATAATTATATGAATATAATAAAACCACGATAGTGGTTGGGTGATCGGAATTCGTGTTAGGAGAGCCGAGTTCGTTCCCCAAGATCCGTACCAATGGGTTTTTTCAAAACTTATGTACGATGTATATAGTTGGCTTGGACGTAAAAACGGCGGGCTCACCACTTGTCACGTTGTCCCAAAAAATGTTTTCGGTGGAAGGTGGGTCGAAAGGAGTTAATTGTCTTGACCTTTGTCTACCCCTGTATTGGGAATGGCGTAAAAATACATATAAAAATGTTAACGTATCAATATATATATATATATATATATATATATATATATATATATATATATATATATATATATATATATATATATATATATACATATATATATATATATATATATATATATATATATATATATATATATATATATATACATATATATATATATATATATATATATATATATATATATATATATATATATATATATATATGAGATGAAGCTAAAGAAGATTTACTTAATTTGTTTGGTCCTAGGCAAAACCAATATTACGCTCAGTTTAGTGATAAGATCTTCTTTCACATTATATCAAACTCTAAACTCTCTTTTTTGATAATCCAGATGGAGACCAGTGTGTTATACAAAAGAGCAATACAATTGGACATTGCATCTCTCCTCAAAGATGCAATTCGACCAACATTGACTTTATGTACGTTAGTATGTGTTTTAAAAATAGTAGTACATCTTTATCTTCTTTACAGCCTATCAAGAGTCCACTGTTGTACATAGGCCTCCCCCAAAGGCAACATTCTGTAAGTCGTCATTTTATCGTGGGGGTTCTTCCTACACTGCGTTTGCCTGTACTAGGTTGCCACTAGAATAATCTTTAATGGAGCTGGTGTCACTTGCTCTGTGATCCCAGGTCCGTTTCCCGGTCGAGTCAATGGAGAAAACTAATTTTTGTGCATTTTCTCGAGATTGGGTATTTGTGTCATCTTCTTTGATACTGGCTTTATAATACTAGTGCTTAATGTATGTGATGTTGTCCCTATCTTCTATTTATTTTACTTAAACGATTTGTTGACTTATATTAAATACCTCATCTCCCAGAATGACACTCGTGGCTCTTGGTTACTACAATAGCTCTGTATTACTACACTTGCTTAGTGTTACTACACTTGCTCAGTGTTACTACATTGGCTCTTTTAACTACACTGGATGTAACTAAATTTGGTCTTTGTTACTACAATGGCTCTGTGTTACTACACTGGCTCTAACTACATTGGCTCTTTATTATTACACTTGCTCAGTGTAACATTGCTATTGGGCGGCAGAAATTTATAAGAAACGACTTCTGAGCAGAGTAACAGAGAGTAATCCAGCGAGCTTGAGGCTTTATATTAATGTTCAAATAACAGAACATCATAACGAGAACGGGATACTTTGATGTTAGACAAATGAATAAGAAATGGGAAGAATCTACCTACAAACAGATACACATGAAACATATTTCTACTCTTACTACAAAATTACAGAATAGACAATCTATTAGAGATTCAGAACAGTCGACATGTTTGGTAGTGGTAAGTAACCCGCTATGGGTAATAATTTGTGTGATGATTGTAAATGTTATGAACTCGAGTCATTTTTATGAATATTTATCCATCAATAAATATGTGTCTATGTGAGTATTTTGTACCGTTGGCTTGGATACCAACATTACGATAGGCTCACTTCCGCTCACGTTGTCTCTTTGGCTTTGACAGGCTTTGGTGAAATGTGTGTCGAAATGACTAAAGGTGAACGTCTGTTATTCTATGTGCAAATATAGAAGGAAGCACTTGATATTTACAGGAAATATGGGACACGTCCGACATTCTGCGAGTACTCCTTGCAAAGGATACTGATATGCTGCAGAGATGGTCAGCAAACACCTGCCCAAATTAAATTACAAGAGTAAGTTCTTTTTTAGTCCGTGTGGTAACTTTTTTTTCTTTTCTTCCCGTGGATGTCGTAAGAGACAGCTAAGGAAAATAGCCTTGAATATCGTTATGGCAACCGATAGATGGCGGGATAACCATCTCTAAAAATATCAGACCAAAGCTATCAAACCGATGGACAGCAGCGTCTGAGGTGCGATTCCTAAAGAAGAAAGTAGTTGACAATAGTCAGAATTTAAAACGCAATATGATTTGTCTTTCTGTCTTTATGATTTGCAATATAGAAGACACAGAGTGGTGTCTTAATTTAAGGCTCCGACGAACTAACAGTTTTGGATTTTGTGTCTCGATTTATTGAGCCCAATTTATCCCATGTCTTTTACTGCTACACATATTTTAATATTACCATTTATTTTCACTACTAGCTGACCCTAGGAACTCCGTCTAATCGACTGCTGGCACACATTAAGATTGTTTTTATGTAAATAAAATTCACGAAAACAGAATTTTGAAGCATTTTGGTCGTTTCGAGAGCATTGTGATACAGTCGGGTTAGAGAATCGCCATAATTCTTAATATTTTAGTTTAATCCTGTGATAAGTCGTGTCTGCTTTTTACAATCTTAAAATGCTTCAAAATAATCTTTGTCTTCCAGACAACCTCCGACTGTCCGAAGCAAGGGCGTAGAAAGAGAAAAACGTATCAGCGAAATCAGTGAGAATATTTAACCAATAAGTAGTATAATATTAGTTAATTTATTGATTATGTGTGTTTATAGTTAATTTATTGATGATGTGTGTTTATTAGGAAACAGGTTCCCCCGCTGCCACTTTGACCTAATTAGGCTCCGGTGTAAGTTAGGTCGATAGGATTGGATTGGTCTAGACCTCTGACTACCACCATATTAGGGTAGGTTGAAGATAGAAAAAGAAATTGCCGAGTTATATATATTTAAGTAATAATTAATTTAAATAACATTACATTTTATAACTTGGTTTTAATAATTAATTGCAATTAGTAGATTATTAATGAATAAAAAAATAATGCTAAGGTTAGCAATAGAACTAAATTAGTTATCCACTATAATAGAAAAAAACATGTTCACGCCATTCCTAATACAGGGCTAGACTAGATAATTAAAAATAGGTAATATTTCTAAGATCATCGTCTTAGAAATATTACCCATTGAAAACCAAACTATCGGCTAATTATTATACAACTTGTTTATATTTTTTAGTTGCAGACAAGACATGATCTATATATATTATATCTTAAAAGTAAGTCATTTTATATAAGAATGTAGTATATTAAAAGGTGTAACTCAAGGTTATATTTTACGACCTTCACTTTTCCTTATTCATATCGATAAAAAACTACGACTTATCTGCAATATAACGCTTTAAGTATTATAATGGTATTCCTCAAATACTAATTTAATGTTCTCATTCTTAATGATTTCTTGTATTTACGCGAATACTACACATTTAAAATAAAACGATTTTCGGATTTTATCGCGTTTTTTTAAACACGATTCTATTTTAAATGCGATGAAATCCGAAAATCGTTGTATTTTAAATGTTCTCATTCTTTTTTAAATGATGTTTTAAAATTCTCATTTATGTAGTCACGATAGCCGAATGGTTGTGTGATCAGAATTCGAAACAACAGACCCGTGTTCGATCCCCGAGGCTCGTACCAATAGGTTTCAAAAACTTGTTTACGAGTTACATCGTTAGATTGAACATAAAAACGGCGACGAGCATACCACAAATCATGTTGTCCTAAAAATGTCTTCGGTGGAAGGTGGGTCAAAAGGACCTAATTGTCTCGACGTTTGTCTACCCTTACCACCTAGTCTGTCAGGTGGTTAGCCTCTCGTCAACGTGATTGTAATAATTGATAAACCTAAAAAAATACTGTGTTCTTTCAGAATGTGCGGAATATAATCGTGATGTACCGATATTCGCTGGAGGTACCAGCCAGGTATTTGGAGGACAAAATGCAGACCAGGGAGAATTTCCGCATATGGTACATTTTTATTATCTATGGGATCATTTCAATGTTATTGCAATCATAAAATAAATATTAATAAACATCTTAACGTCATTCCCAATAGAGTAGACAGAGGTCTAGACAATTAAGTACTTTCAAGTCAAATCAAATATTTTTATTTATTCATTTACGCCTTATTGTCCACTACAGAGCATATTAATTGATACAATTATATCTTCACGCCATTCCTAATACAGGGCTAGACTAGATAATTAAAAATAGGTAATATTTCTAAGATCATCGTCTTAGAAATATTACCCATTGAAAACCAAACTATCGGCTAATTATTATACAACTTGTTTATATTTTTGAGTTGCAGACAAGACATGATCTATATATATTATATCTTAAAAGTAAGTCATTTTATATAAGAATGCAGTATATTAAAAGGTGTAACTCAAGGTTATATTTTACGACCTTCACTTTTCCTTATTCATATCGATAAAAAACTACGACTTATCTGCAATATAACGCTTTAAGTATTATAATGGTATTCCTCAAATACTAATTTAATGTTCTCATTCTTAATGATTTCTTGTATTTACGCGAATACTACACATTTAAAATAAAACGATTTTCGGATTTTATCGCGTTTTTTTAAACACGATTCTATTTTAAATGCGATGAAATCCGAAAATCGTTGTATTTTAAATGTTCTCATTCTTTTTCAAATGATGTTTTAAAATTCTCATTTATGTAGTCACGATAGCCGAATGGTTGTGTGATCAGAATTCGAAACAACAGACCCGTGTCCGATCCCCGAGGCTCGTACCAATAGGTTTCAAAACTTGTTTACGAGTTACATCGTTAGATTGAACATAAAAACGGCGACGAGCATACCACAAATCATGTTGTCCTAAAAATGTCTTCGGTGGAAGGTGGGTCAAAAGGACTTAATTGTCTAGACGTTTGTCTACCCCTACCACCTAGTCTGTCAGGTGGTTAGCCTCTCGTCAACGTGATTGTAATAATTGATAAACCTTAAAAAATACTGTGTTCTTTCAGAATGTGCGGAATATAATCGTGATGTACCGATATTCGCTGGAGGTACCAGCCAGGTATTTGGAGGACAAAATGCAGACCAGGGAGAATTTCCGCATATGGTACATTTTTATTATCTATGGGATCATTTCAATGTTATTGCAATCATAAAATAAATATTAATAAACATCTTAACGTCATTCCCAATAGAGTAGACAGAGGTCTAGACAATTAAGTACTTTCAAGTCAAATCAAATATTTTTTTTATATATTCATTTACGCCTTATTGTCCACCACAGAGCATATTAATTGATACAATTATATCTTCACGCCATTCCCAAAATAGGGTTAGACAAAGGTGTAGTCTAGTCTTTTATGTCCCTTCGACCCACCTTCCACCAAAGGCATATGGGTATTTTTTGGGATGGAGGGGAGCTTGGTCGGCTATCCTGTACTTGTGTCCCATATTAAAAATTATTTTAAATATAACAGCATTTTCAAATAAAGTAAACAAGTATATTAAAGAACAATTTTAGTAGTGTTATAAGATACATTAGTAGACTAAAGTGAAAACAGTGGTCGTTGGATGTTAACGTGCAAAATAGTGATCAGCTGTTCGTAAAAAGATCAGCTGTTTGTCATTAAATATATTTATATTATATGATTATTATTTATTTTCACGCACAATCCCTGACGGGGTAGCCAGAGAGAACAGATCGCCAAGTGTCACGATCCCTACATACTTCTTTCGCTTCTTTCAGATTCATCATCTTCTTCATACATGCACGTCTAGGTATCCGAGTACTCTTGACCCTCCCCTCTTCGAGCAATTTGCTCACATGGTCTTCGAAAGTTAGTCTCGGTCTACTTCGACACCTTTTAATGTTAAACTTTGCGCTATATATTTTCTTCACCATTCGGTCTTCACTCATTCGCTCAACGCATCTTTCAAACCTGCCATATTGCGAATCTCTTCGTTTCGCTTTTGGCCGCACATTTTACGACGAGATCGCATCTTCACTGCATTCAACCTGCTTTTATCCTTCTTCTGGCATACCCAGGTTTCGCTGCCATATAACAAAGTCGGTACCAACACTGCGTTATGTATTGCAAGGCATGCACTTTTCTCAATGCCTTGCCTTTTGATTAACGCAGTCAGGGCACCATTGACTTTGTTCCCGGCAGCGACACGCCTGTCCACATCTAAATCACATCTTCCATCCCGGCTAAACGCACTCCCCAAGTATACAACTTCATTCACCTGTTCTAGACATTCCTGATTTACCCAAATTTCGCACTTCGTTCTTTCTTCGTCCCTTTCAAATACCAGAACCTTAGTTTTATTAGCATTCAAACGGAGACCATTAATTTCACATTGTATGAAAGAATACACGTGACTAATACCTGCAGTTCTGTCTCTGATGGTGCAATGAGCACTGCATCATCAGCATATAGCAGACAATTTACTTTTATGTCACCCAATTTCACACCCAAACAGCTATCTTTCAGCTTCTGTAAACAGCTGTCGAGATACAGTATGAAAAGCCAGGAAGACATGACACAACCCTGTTTTACGCCCGTTTGGACGCTAAACATGGGTGACAGGTCATGCCCTACCCGCACACAGGCTTTACAGTCACAGTAAAGTGACTGCACAGCCCTTAGCAATCGACCATCCATACCATACCCCGGCAACAGTTCCCACATTTTCTTCCTTACAACCTTATCAAATGCTTTCTCAAGATCCACATAAGCACAGAAAAGCTTCTGGTTAGCAGCCAGAAGCTTCTCCGTGATGATGCGGAGAGAAAACATTTGATCCATGCATCCTCTTCCAGGTCTAAATCCGCATTGTGTCCTACGTGTCAAAACCTTCGAGTAAACTTTACTTGCTAAACTGGTCAAGCTGATCGCCCGATAGCACCCGCAGTCATAATGTGAACCTTTACCTTTATATAAAGGCACAATGACCGCGGATCGCCAATCATCCGGAACAGCCCCCGTTCACCAGCACAAATTGCACAGCAGATGAAAGCTGTCCCAGACGCGTCGACACCATACTTGACCATTTCAGCAGAAACTCTGTCTAGTCCCGCAGCCTTACCACATTTCAAACTTCTAATCACACATTCAATCTCTTTCATACTGATGACCTCAGTGTCATCGAGGTCTGAGTCTGGCGTACCTAATCGTATTGCAAATTGCTGCTGTAAACATTTAAGTTATTTAGCAAACCTTAAATAGTTAAATGTAAACAAGGTAAATAGTATGTAGTAACTCGCTAATTATTAAACATTCTTTTAATTATACATACCAAATTACACAATTAATACAAAATTCGTACAGCGACATCTTTTGGTCTAACTTTCATCTAAATAAAGTACTTGTCAATAAAAATGTCATAAACCTTTTCAACCAAGATTTAAAACAAATCAACTGGAACTGTGTATCGTCAGATAACATATACGATATTGTTGATTCTTTTACAAAAAAATATTAGATATCTTTAATGTTCACGCCCCTCCTAAAACAGTCTATATAAAAAAAACTGTTATCCATGGATAGCACGATAACATAAAATGTATGAAGAGGACGCGCAACGAAGCCCAAGTAAGAGCCCGGAAAACAAAACTTGCTCCACATAAGGATTGTTATAGGGAACTAAAATCAATTAATAAAGTTAATAAAGCGATAGTTTCAGAAAAGAATGCTTCAAATTTTATGTTAATTCTAAACTAAATCAACCTAAAATAATGTGGAAGCACATTAAACAACAAGTTCAAATAAAAGGTAAGGATACTTCTTTACCATGCCATTTTACCCTAATGCTTTAAACAATCATTTTCTTAACATTCCTGGTAATATGACGTCACATTCTTTAAATTTAATGGCACTAATGATAACTATTTTTATTTTAAAGATGCCTCGGAGGAGAGGTGGTTAAAGTCATAAACTCTTTGCGGTCTAATGCGGTGGGGTGCGATGGCATTTCTTTTGACATGTTAAAGTTATTACCTAAATATGTTATTACAGAAATAATATGCATAATTAATAAATTTTTTGCGACAAATACCTATCCGGATCTCTGACAAAAAGCCATCGTTAAACCCATACCAAAAACTAGTAACTCTGTTTGTATGTCGGATCTCAGGCCTATTAGTATTTTACCTTGCATTTCTAAAATAATAGACAAGCTTGCATGTAATCAGATAATAAAGTACCTTAAGAGCAAATGACATCCTTCCTAAGCTGCCGTCTGGCTTTAGAAAGAAGCACTACCACAGAGCTTATAGAGGTCGTGGATGATATACTGACTGCACTGGCCAGTGGTGAGTGTACTATTTTTACATTACTTGATTTTTCGCGCGCCTTTGAAACCCTCAATATTCCATTACTTCTTTCAAAATTTATTTTTATGGATTAAGTAGAAACGCAACACATTGGTTTTCCAGTTACTTTAAAAATAGGTCACAGCAAGTTGATATACAGTTAAATGGAAAAGATAAAACTATATCTGGGGAGCAACTTGTGAACCGAGGATTACCGCAAGGCTCCATTTTAGGTACTTTTTATAATATATAGTGCAGACATAACAGACAAAATATAGAGTATTATATTTGTAAAAATGTAAAAATATGGAGTTGTACGCTGACGACTTACAGATATATATATATATATATATATATATATATATATATATATATATATATATATATATATATATATATATATATATATATATATATATATATATATATATATATATATATATAAAATATATATATATATATATATATATATATATATATATATATATATATATATATATATATATATATATATATATATATATATATATATATATATATATATATATATATATATATATATATATATATATATATATATATATATATATATATATATATATATATATATATATATATATATATATATATATATATATATATATATATATATATCGTTTAAGCCTTATGATGTGCAAGTAGAAGTGGCAAAATTGAACTTGGATTTGGGTCGGATATATCTGTGGTCAGAGCGTAACGCATTGGTTCTCAATCCAAAACAAATCGCAATATCTTATTCTAGGATTGCGAAATCAACTAAAAAAGATCACACTAAGCTACCCTGTCATTATTGTAAACAACGACCCTATTTTGAGAGTCTCGGAAGTCAGAAATTTAGGGGTTGTTATTATGAACGACAAACTTCGTTTTGAGAAACGTGTTTCCGCATGTAAATGCTTACTGCACGTAACTGCTTTTATAGGTTGAAAGTACTTTATCGTATTCGTGAGTACCTAGATATCACCTTACGTATCTCTGCGAGTATATCGTGCTTTTCCAAAATACCATTACGCGGATTCTCTCATAGGCACACGACTATTATCTCGAACACGGCAAATATGAGTTCAGTTGCGGTGGTAGTCTTATCAGCCCCAAGTTCGTGCTGACTGCTGGCCACTGCACCAAGAAAGCAAGACAGGTCAACTCAACGCCCGTGATCGTTCGCCTAGGTGATATTAACCTGGATCCCAATGTTGATAAGCAAGTTAACCCTGTTGATGTGAGTTGTATTTTTCATTTCCGATCGCCATAACCGCCAAGCGAATTGGTGATCCCCAGTATGCGATTTAGTCCACCTTAGACGCTGCTCCCCGTCACCAGTCTGCTAGATTATTGTTTGATTTTTTGTGGTTGTGTTTTCAAAAATGTTTTTATCCGGCTAATTGCTTTTATAAATAAATATCTTCACGCATTTCCCATTACAGGGTAGACAGAGGATTAGTCTAGACACTTAAGTCCCTTTGATCCACCTCCACATGAAGATATTTTCGGGAAAACGTGACAGGTGGTGAGCCCGTTGCTGTCTTTATATTTAAATAATAAGTTGATTTGGTCTAAACATCAAAATGAGCAGTATAATACCAGATCATCCAATTACAAGTTAGTATATTCTTTCTACCGGTCGGCCGCTTTCAGAGGTAGCTTTAAACATAATGCCACTAAATGTTGGAACAACATCCCGCCTCCACTGCGTGACCTGAAAACAGTTAGTGGGTTTAAAATCAAATACAGATTACACTTTCTTTTGGAACAAAAATTAGTGATCTATAAAAAACACTGGTAGTAGTTTAAGTTCTATCAACAGGTCAGTAATCTTAGTCCCATAAATTATGTAGATATTTTAATTTTCACTTTATATAATATATAAAACTATTTTATTTAAATATTTGAATAATAAATTTATTTTTTCTGACAATCATTTTCTTACCCTTTTTTTTAACCAACCTGCCGCAAGGAATGCATTTTATTCTGCATTCTAAGGCATTTTATTTGGAATTCCTCCCACGGGCGGTAGGTATAAGTGCTTGTAACCTAAAACAGAAACAGATACGTGAATGCAACAACTGAATAATAATTATATAAATGAAATATTGATATATTTAGAAGGAAAACGTTAATTTTATTTTGCACTTACCTTCATTAGACTAATGATATCCACTATTTATGTAAATAAAAAATTTAACATATATTTAACACATATTTTTTAAGTCCCGTTATGCCGCGTCGCATTATACTCGTATGTGCACTGACGCAGCCATCCGAGTTACTTCGGAGTGCGAGCCAATTTGTGTTTCTGTATCTCGATTTTTTCTGAGTCCTGTCCATTTCACTGTCGCATGCTGCTACACAGACTCTTTATATGTTATTTTTACATTTTTGTTAATTTATGGCAATATTATTTTGACTTTCTGTGTTTTCAATTAATTTTTTTTGCTTTGTTTAGTATCTATTGTGATTAGACCGTGAATAAATGTTTTTCTTTCTTTCTTTCAAAGATATTTTGGGACAACGTTAGAGGTGGTGAGCCCGTTGCTGTCTTTATATTTAAGTCAACGATATGAATCGTACGTACGTTTTAACCCATTGGTACGAGCCTGCCACCTGGAGATCAAACTCGGGTCTCTTGACTCGAATTCATATCACCTAAACAACCCTAAATTGTAAATTGTTTATAAATATTTAAACCAAACTGTATTTACAGAGTGCAATAGGATGGTTAAATATGAACGGCAAATATGAGTTCAGTTGCGGTGGTAGTCTTATCAGCCCCAAGTTCGTGCTGACTGCTGGCCACTGCACCAAGAAAGCAAGACAGGTCAACTCAACGCCCGTGATCGTTCGCCTAGGTGATATTAACCTGGATCCCAATGTTGATAAGCAAGTTAACCCTGTTGATGTGAGTTTTATTTTTCATTTCCGATCGCCATAACCGCCAAGCGAATTGGTGATCCCCAGTATGCGATTTAGTCCACCTTAGACGCTGCTCCCCGTCACCAGTCTGCTAGATTATTGTTTGATTTTTTGTGGTTGTGTTTTTAAAGATGTTTTTATCCGGCTAATTGCTTTTATAAATAAATATCTTCACGCATTTCCCATTACAGGGGTAGACAGAGGATTAGTCTAGACACTTAAGTCCCTTTGATCCACCTCCACATGAAGATATTTTCGGGAAAACGTGACAGGTGGTGAGCCCGTCGCCGTCTTTATGTCCAAACTAACGATACAATTCGTACATAAGTTTTTGAAAAACCCATTGGTACGAGCCTGCCACCTGGGATCGAACTCGGGTCTCTTGACTCGAAATTCCAACCACCTAACCACTCGGCTGTCGTAAATTTAATTTGTTTTATTCCTTTGAAAACCCCACTAGATCGACTAAGCAGTTGGACTAGAGTTACTGTGAGATAGAGTCGACTAAGTAACGATCAAACCTTACAAGAAATGCGGGTCGGCGAAGCTGGGACCTTCTCGGAAATTCAGATTTCTGAATTAAACTATATGCTGAATTAGTTGGTTTCGTTGGAAGTTTTACTATAATTGCTTTTTTACAAATATCTATACCACTAGAAAGAAATATTCATACTACTATTATTGATAATTTTTTGAAGTCTTGGTCCAGCCTAATCATGAAAAGTTCAAGGTTAGTCTGGTAGTTAGGGCTAGTATTTTTCAGGTTCGAATAAAGGCGATCCACAAACATCCGGCCTATCAACCCCCGAAACGCTACAACGATATAGCTTTACTTGAGCTGGCAGCGGACAGGCAGTTCACTGCATTCATCAGACCGGCTTGCCTGTGGACCAGGCCGGACTTGGGTGGTTATAAGCAGGCGCAGGCTACAGGTTGGGGGGTGACTAGCCAAGGTAATTATCTTAAAATAAATATCTTCACTTACAGTCCCTGAAGTGGTAGTTAGGGAAAACAAATCGCCATACCCCTTTCGCTTCTTTAAAATTCATAATTTTTGTCATAGTCGACACGTAGTACTCTTGATTCATCCCTCTCTCTCTCTCTCTCTCGAGCAATCTGCTCCTATGGTCTTCGAAAGTTAATCTCAGTCTAAGTAAAAATAATTAAAGTAAGTATGTAGGATTCTTTTATTATGATAAGAAATATCAGACAAAAATACATTGAACTGGTGACGGGCGTCAAGGTTTTGAAACAAACCATTGGTACGAGCCTACCACCAGTACGAGCATATCACCCAACTACTTGTCTATCGAAATTATTAAAGAAGAAACCTTATTGTTAAGGGAATTCCGCTTAAAAGCTGTCTTCGTAATGTAAAAATCTATCGTTTCAGCTCGGGAAACATCTAAAATACTGCAGAAAGTGTGGCTCACGCTGTACAGCAACGAGCACTGCGACAGGATTCTGAACAGGAGCCGGTATTGGGGAGGGTTCGTGTCGTCGCAGATGTGCGCCGGTGAGCTAAGCGGCGGGAAAGATACGTGCCAGGTGGGTGACTGCAAGACCCACAATATACACAGTGAGAGTCATCACGAGATAGATTTGCAAAATGTTTGCAAGGAAGTCGATGGATGCAGGTGGCTGGGGACCGTTCTCTGTGGAAAGCTTTGGGGAAGGCCTATGTTCAGCAGTGGACTCTTGATAGGCTTAAAAGAAGTAGAAGAGAGTCATCAATGATTGTCTATCCATTGTAAACTTTGGAAATATGCGTGAAGATATTTTCATTCTTCCAGGGTGATTCCGGAGCACCATTGCAAGTGTCATTGCCGACAAATTTTAATGTCCTCTATATCGTGGGCTTAACGTCGTTCGGGGGCAAATGCGCTCAGAAAGGACAGCCTGCCATCTATACACGAGTTTCGAGCTATTTGGACTGGATAGAGAGCGTCGTATGGAGAAAATGATTTTAAAAAAGAAAGAAAAGAAAATGATTTTCGAAAGAGCGTGTAATCAGGTCATGGTACAGAAATAAAAATAAATTGTATTAGTGTTTGCTTTTTTTTTGATCGGTAAGAAAAAATTGGCTGTATGCAAGGAAAAGGGTCTTCTTGTGACCAACACTATGTTTGATCACAAGAAGATCCATTCTAGTATACATTAGTAAAGTCTAGTATACTAGAGAAAGAAAGAATGAGAGGAGTATGATTGATTTATTCCTTGAGGTTGACCGACTGCGAAAACAGGTAATGGATACGCGAGTGTTCAGGGGCGCTGACCCGGGAACGGTTTACTATTTAGTGATTACTAGACTTAGGGGTCAGATCGCGGGTTGGGGCTACCGGACAGCGATACCAGAACCACAATAGGTTGGTAGCATCCGAAGCTGGAAGCTACAGGAAGCGGACAATTGGGATAAATATCAATCAAGGGGGGCCGAAAATCTTGACATCATCGATGTCAGGAAAGAGTGTGTGGAAGAAATATGAACCTTAGGGATGGAAAGGTTAGTGAAGCGGAAGATATGTGTGGAACTGTGAAAAGAGGAAGTAGTGAAAATAGCGATGCATAGTGGAATGACGAAGTGAAAGAAGCAGTAAATAAGAAGAAGAAAGCATGATTTGAATATTTAGCCTCCAGGAATGATAATGATATGAGAGAGAAGATGAAAGAATGATATAAGCTTCAGAAAGTTCACACGAAAGCATTGATTGAGGAAGTGCGTGAAAGGTGTAGAATGGAAGCGAAAACTTGTCGCGAAACTTTAGGAGAACTCCAAGCTCTTCTGGAAAGAGATTGACAGGGCCAGAAGTGGTGCGACAGCCTTAAGAATGAATAAAGTGCTTTTGGGAATCAATGAACTCCTTTCGAAAAAACTGGACGTAATGCAGCGATGGAGTGAGATTTATAGAGAAATGTATGCACGCATCGCACGATGATCTCTGTGAAGTATTTTGGGGTGACGCCATAATTCATACACTAGACCCGGACTTTGATGCCTCCGAGTTTATCAGTATGAAAGACAATGGCGATTCGAAGTTTGAAATGTGGTAAGGCTGCGGGACTAGACAGAGTTGCTGTTGCTGTTGCAATTTGTGCTGGCGGACGGGGGAAGTCCCTGATGATTGGCGATCCGCAGTTATTGTGCCTTTATACAAAGGTTCACATTTTGACTGCGGGTGCTATCGGGCGATCAGCTTGCAATTTAGGAAGTAAAGTTTAGACGAAGGTTTTGACGCGTAGGATGCGACAGAAATCGGCAAGATTTCTATGGGAGGCACAATGTGGATTTAGATCTGGAAGGAAATGCATTGATCAAGTGTTTTTTTCTCCGCATGATTACGGAAAAGCTTCTGGCTTCTAACCAGAAGATTTTCTGACGTTTTGTTTTAGGCATTTGATAAGGTTGTAAGGAAGAATATGTGGGAACTGTTGCCGGGGTATGGTTTGGATGGCCCTCTGCTAAGGGCTGTGCAAATCGCTCTATTGTGACTGCAAAGCCTGTGTGCGGGTAGGGCGTTGCGATACATAACGCAGTGCCGGTACCGACTTTGTTATATGGCAGCGAAACCTGGGTATACCAGAAGAAGCATAAAAGCAGGTTGAAGCAGTAGAGATGCTATCTCTTCGTAAAATGTGCGGCCAAAAGTGAAACGAAGAGATTCGCAATATGGCAGGTTTGAGGCAGATGACCTTGTCTCAAAATGGATAAGCGCGTGCTTCGATGGTTTGGGCACGTTGAGCAAATGAGTGAAGACCGAATGGTGAAGAAAATATATAGCGCGAAAGTTAATATTAAAAGGTGTCGAGGTAGACCGAGACTAACTTTCGAAGACCATGTGAGCAAATTGCTCGAAGAGGGGAGGGCAAGAGTACTCGGATACCTCGATGTGCATGTATGAAGAAATTGATGAATCTGAAAGAAGCGAAAGACGTATATAGTAGTAGTAGTAGTAATAGTAGTAGTAGTAGTAGTAGTGGTGGTGGTAGGTAGTAAGGATCGTGACACATTGCGATCTTCTCTCTGGCTACCCTCAGGTACTGTACGTGAGATAAGTAAGTAAGTATATTTTAATATAAACATGACACCACTGTTGACTATAAGCTTATTTAACGTTGTTTAAGAATAATTAAACTTTCAATTTGAACATTGAGCCCTTTTAATCATCGACTTCATTAAAATTCAACGCATCATACTTTTCAACGCCACTGTCCCTCAGTTTCTGAAAAAAAAAAAAATGCTTCGATTGAAGGTGGGTCGAAACGACTTAATTGTCCAGACCGCTGTCTACCCCTGTATTGGGAATGGCGTGAAGTTTTTTGTTCGATTTTGGGACCACACGACTGGTTGTGAGCCTGTCGCCGTATTTGCATGCAAAGCTGTAAATAGAAATCGTACATAAGTTACAAATAAAACCCATTCGAACTCAAGCCTCTTGATTCGAATTCCAAACACCCAACCCATATATCGTAGGTATCGTGACTGTTTATTGTGTAAAGTTTATTACTTTTAACCAACTTCATTAAGGTGTAACCATAGCCACATAAATTGACATGTTCTCACTAAGCACGCTTCTAATTTTCTTTATTGGTAAATTGCACACATGCAAATATTTGCTGAAGTGGCAATGGGCATGCCCCTTAGCTCATAGAATTGATAACCATTGGAGGTTCTCTAGTGGCCATACAGGCAAACGCAGTGTAGGATAACCCCAAGATGTAGCTACGACTTGCGAAATGTTGCGGGGAGTCGCTGAATGCAGATGGCACACTAACCGAGAAGAAACACTGTTTTTAATATAATTTTACCAAATTAAATTTTATTCAAACTAAATTATTTTAGGTCCACTTTCATGGAAGTCATTTTTTTGACACAATTTGAAAGAGGTGAGCCAGTGGCCGTCTTTATGTCGAAGTCAACGATATAAATCGTACATAAGTTTTCTGAAAAAACCCATTGGTACGAGTCCACCTCCTGGAGGTCGACTTTGGGTTTCTGGAGAATGTCAAGTAAGAAAAAATAAATTTAAAAAAATCTACACGCCGATACCGGGATAGATAGAGGTTCAGACAATTAAAGATGTAAGGAATTTGAAGTCTATTTCAGAAATATTGCTTAGAATAATCTGATGAACTGAACACTTAAAGTATTAAGAGAATAAATTACTGCATACTTGGCATAAGAACATACCACTTTATTCTTCATCGAGTGTCATTAGGATAATAATAATATAATATCTTCACGCAATTCCCAATACAGGGGTAGACAGAGGTCAAGTCTAGACAATTAAGTCCCTTTTTCCCACCTTCCACCGAGGATATTTTCGGGACAACGTAACAGGTGGTGAGCCCGTCGCCGCCTTTATGTCCAAGCCAACGATGAAATTCGTACATAAGTTTTTGAAAAACTCATTGGTACTGCCACCTAGGGATCGAACTCGGGTCTCTCGACTCGAAATTCCGACCACCCAACAACTCGGCTATCGTGACTTTTTGATAGTGACTTATGACGGTTAAAATGCAAACTGTTTAATTGGAAAATGTTTAATTGGAAACAAATTGTTAATGCCTTTCCACCGGTGGCCACTCCGGCGACACACATCAGAAGCGGGCTTGGTCAGCCCACTTCTGATGCGTGTTGTTAGGCTATGAAGGAAGTGTTTCGTCGTCGCCTTTGCACCGCTCTCCTTGCCCTTCACAGCCGTAATGTGGTCTGCGATGGAGCCAAAGTTCAGATCCACTGCGGGATAACGGGTGGGCTGGTGCTTGGTTAAGCACCTGCCTTGCTGAGCCCCGTGGCCTTCGATGGTGGGTTTCAGGGGCTTCGCTGCCTACGTGGGTTAAGAGGCTAAGGAGGTAGACGCTCTTGAATGGAAGATGTGGCTATTGGGATCATTTTCAGATCAAGATAACACTTAAAGACTGATTAGAAAACTATTTATTTTAACTTTAACATTTTGAATTTATTTTTGATAAAACTTAATCATTATAAAAAACACAAAATGCTATATCAGATAACAAGACATGTTACTTTTTCAAAAAATTTCATAGAATAATTAAATATGACACAATTCAATATGAACAAATAAAACTATCATTACTTAATTAAAGTAATTCAAATATAATACATAAACCAAAGAGATCAGAGTTAACATCAAAAGAGTATGTATAATCTGAAATTACCAATCAACAGACGTGTTCGTATTTCGGCGTGTCTGGCCAGGAGTGAGAAGCAGACGATGCACTCTCTCCGGAGAATGGCGAACCCTTGGGCGGCTAGCAGGGCGGGGTCACGGGTGTGTGCGAAAGTGTTCCCGTGGCCCTGCACATATTAGTGATGATGGCTCTACACCGTGGTGTTTTAGGCGGTGATAACTAGACATACTCGTACCACGTCCTTTCCCTCGCGGGGGCGCGTATTCTTTAGGTATTACCTAGATATTATCTCACGTAAAAAAGGCCCGTCCCGAAGGCTTTCAAGGCGTGTCACCGGTGTGGGGTTGCCCCTTCTTCCTCTTCTGCTTTAATCTCTTTTCCTACTTTAAAGTAGTCTTCAAAATTAAATTTTTGGGTGAACCTAATCTTCAAAAAACATGTTGATGTGATGAGGAAAATCGTAGTTAAATCCCAAACAAAAGAAGACCGGTCGAGAAGCAATTAAATTTGTAAAAAAATTAACAAAATAAAGAATTGTAGAACTAGTACAAGTGCATATATTGAAGTATGTGCGATTCTGTATGTTTGTTTGTTATTTTACCATTTATAATTATAACTTCTTCCTTTTTTATTTTTTGTTTCGTCGAGCCGATAACCTAGTTAATAGTGGTAGTTCGAAGACAGAGGTTGCGGATTCGAATCTTTCAGGGAGCAAGCATTTGTGTGATGAATATATTTGAGTTGTGGGTGTTTATATGTATATATGCAATATATATGTAATATTCATCTGTGTAAATACATAAATATATTTTATTAATGGAATCGATCCGAAACAGACTTGGGTGAAAGGTGGATCGAAAGGACATCTGTATACTCTGGGGTTTTGGGGTATATGAGTGAAAACATCTTTCTTATGTAAATCATTTAATGCAGTAGCCATAGTATACTATAGTAGCAGTAGCAGTAGAAAATGTGGTGACGACGAAAGAATATGTATTTCTTTCTCTTGGCGTCGGAACAGTTTATGGGTCACTAAGAGACACAGTCTTAATACCACAATGATAATGGCGGAATAACCACCTCATAAAACACCAGTTCATAATTCAGTACACCAGTGAGGGGCAGCAGAGCCTAAGGTGAATCCTACGATCGCCAATCGGTTGCCTTGCGTTATGGCAAACTCATTATGAAACGGTGGTAAATTAAAAGATGAATAAGCGAATGTATATAATCACTAAACGAATGTATATTCTTATTTCTATAAATAAATGATTTGATTTGATTTGTACCGAAGAGATTAACATCGTTTAGTGGACTTTCATACGCCGTTACGATGATAATGAAAAAATTTATCAGTTACAACTAAATAAAAACATACAGACAAATCACGGGTGTTACTTAGTCCAAATAAATTAGCATTTATAAAAACTGATGACGCAAGATAAACAAATCTGATTGAAGTAAACCTCTTTAGTAGTTATCCTGGCTTCACTGCAGACGTGTCTTTTCCTATTCTATATACATTGTTCTATGTTATTTGTACTTTATAAATGTTCGTAATTTAGTGTAATTCGAGACAATCTACTTAACGGTGAGTCGGTAAGTCCATTAAAATAACAAAATCTTTAATATCATAAACGACTGCCGTCCTGAAAAATAAAAATTGTAAAGTTGTTATTAAATAATTACATTTCACCATTCCGCATGCATAGTAATTATATTTAATAGCAACTGTATAATAATAAATTTCCGTAAAGTAGCGACTGAGTCTATTAACTAAATTCTTTTTCTTACTTTTTATTCTTAAAAATGGAGCCTTACCATAATGTGACACGAATATTTGACGATTTATTGATAATTTGTTAAATCAATAAAACGAACATTGTAAGAAAATTGTTATACGGCCTTTATCCGTAATCATTACTCGATAAAGCGTAAAAAAAGAGTGTTCGTAAGGTTAAAGTTTATATATAAAATTTATTTTAAACAATTTGTTTAAAATATATTAAACTTTACAAAGTATTAGGCAAATACGCTGCTCAGGTGTTGCTCGCGCGCTGCACGCGTGCAATTGTTTGGCGCGCCTCTTTAGCGCAACTCACGCAAGTATCGCTAAGTGCAAGCGGTTCCGTTGCGTATGTATATTTATTCTAGTCAGTTCGTATATCTTAGTTGTAAATTTTCAAACAATTTTTATATCTCCACCCATGATGACACGTATTCAGCCTTCGGCAAAAAGAAACGAATTGTGAGTGAGTGTGTGAGCGGGCGGGAAGAAGTCTTCTTCCCGCCCTCTTCCTTCAATAGAGAATGTTTGAGACATTAAGTCCGCCTATAAAAAATTTATTGTGAGAAAATTATGACAATTGTTACAGACTCTCGAAGGACGTAACTAACGGACAGCTAAGATATAGACAGTTGTTTGTAACCAGAAGTATAGTACAATGCAGATCATCATATCGACGATACTCTTACTGCTAATGTCTGCGCAAAATGTGTTCACGCGCGGTAAAGGTTGGTAACTTAAAAAAAATCTTCAAGCCATTCCCAACACTGGGGTAGACAATTAACTTTCGACCCACCTATCACCGAAGCCTCATTCTTAAGACAACGTGACAGTTGGTGAGCATGTAACCGCATTTATGTCCTAAGCTAATGATATAATTTGTACATAAGTTTTGAAAAACTCATTTTTTTTTTCAAACTTATTTCAATTGCGAAATACTTGTGACTATCATTGCATAATTATTCGTACATTAGTGCTGTTCTTCTGCCTTTTACGTTTTAACTATCAAGAATTTTTCTCGAATGATGTTCAAAATCTTTGAAGTTAAACTTCTTTACGCACGCTTGACTTGATTAAGCTGGTGAATGCGTGATGAGAGCGTTACGAAATATGTGATCGAAATATGCGAGCTACAAGGAAAGAGAAAGAGTTACAGAGAAAGAAAAGAGAGGTGCGAACACACATACCTTTTCTCTCTTTCTCCCATAGCCGGTTACGTATCCGATAACGAAAATAATGAAAATAAAATAAAAAATCTTTTTAAAATATTAATAGAAAAAAGGAATGTCTACCCATGTATTGGGAATGGCTTAAAGATATATATAAAAATGTAAATGCATCAATGATAACTCATAATTTATTTTTTATTTATTTATCTTCACGCACAATCCCTGACGGGGTAGCCAGAGAGAACAGATCGCCAAGTGTCACGATCCCTACATACTTCTTTCGCTTCTTTCAGATTCATCATCTTCTTCATACATGCACGTCTAGGTATCCGTGTACTCTTGCCCCTCCCCTCTTCGAGCAATTTGCTCACGTGGTCTTCGAAAGTTAGTCTCGGTCTACCTCGACACCTTTTAATATTAACTTTCGCGCTATATATTTTCTTCACCATTCGGTCTTCACTCATTCGCTCAACGTACCCAAGCCATCGAAGCACGCCCTTATCCATTTTTGAGACAAGGTCATCTTTCAAACCTGCCATATTGCGAATCTCTTTGTTTCGCTTTCGGTCGGCCATGGTAAGGCCGCACATTTTACGAAGAGATCGCATCTCCACTCACATCTCCACTGCTTCTTCTGGCATACCCAGGTTTCGCTGCCACATAACAAAGTCGGTACCAACACTGCGTCAAAACATAATATTGCAAGGCACTTTTCTCAACGCCTTGCCTTTTTATTAACGCAGTCAGGGCACCATTGACTTTGTTCCCGGCAGCGACACGCCTGTCCACATCTAAATCACATCTTCCATCCCGGCTAAACGCACTCCCCAAGTATACAACTTCATTCACCTGGATATTCCTGATTTACCCAAATTTCGCACTTCGTTCTTTCTTCGTCCCTTTCAAATACCAGAACCTTAGTTTTATTAGCATTCAAACGGAGACCATTAATTTCACATTCTTCTTTCATACACGTGACTAATACCTGCAGTTCTGCCTCTGATGGTGCAATGAGCACTGCATCATCAGCATATAGCAGACAATTTACTTTTATGTCACCCAATTTCACACCCAAACAGCTATCTTTCAGCTTCTGTAAACAGCTGTCGAGATACAGTATGAAAAGTCAGGAAGACATGACACAACCCTGTTTTACGCCCGTTTGGACGCTAAACATGGGTGACAGGTCATGCCCTACCCGCACACAGGCATTACAGTCACAGTAAAGTGACTGCAAAGCCCTTAGCAATCGACCACCCACACCATACCCCGGCAACAGTTCCCACATTTTCTTCCTTACAACCTTATCAAATGCTTTCTCAAGATCCACATAAGCACAGAAAATCTTCTGGTTAGCAGCCAGAAGCTTCTCCGTGATGATGCGGAGAGAAAACATTTGATCCGTGCATCCTCTTCCAGGTCTAAATCCGCATTGTGCCTCCCATAGAAATCTTTCCGATTTCTCTTGCATCCTACGTGTCAAAACCTTCGAGTAAACTTTACTTGCTAAACTGGTCAAGCTGATCGCCCGATAACTCATAATAAATTTAAATATTTCTAAAAAATTTATAAATACTTTTTTTAAGAATAGGGGGGCAAACGAGTACGTGGGTGACGTGATGGTATATAATTAGCGCAGCTATATTTATAGTGTATACATGTATATAGTATACATATGTATATACACATATACATACACGTAAATATAGATGAAGGCAAAGAAGTTTTACTTAATTTGTGTGGTCTAGAGCACACTCAATATTTTTCATCAACGAGGCTCATTTTAGTTATATCTTCTTTCACATTATTTCAAAACTCTAAACTCTCCTTTTTGATAATCCAGATGGAGACTGGTGTGTTATAGAGAAGAGCAATACAATTGGACGTTGCATCGCTCCTCAAAGATGCGATTCAGCCAACTTTGACTTTATGTACGTTAGTATGTGTTTTAAAAATTATCATCTTCTTCTTCTTTACAGCCTATCAAGAGTCCACTATTGAACATAGGCTTCCCCCCAAAGCTTTCCACAGTGAACGGTCCCCAGCCACCTGCATCCATCGACGTCTGCAAGTCGTCACTTCATCTCGTGGGGGGTCGTCCTACATAGCGTATGCCTGTACAAGGTTGCTACTCGGAAACTAGAACATATAATCTTATAATGGAGCTGGTGTCTCCTGCTCTGTGATCCCAGGTCCGTTTCCCGCTCTAGTCAATGGACAAAACGTCAAAGTTTTTTGCATTGTCTTGGTATTGGGTATTTGTGTCACATTCTTTGTTACTGACTTTATAACAGACATTTAACAGTAGTAGAGCCACGCATCAGCTTTTGTTGTTGCGTGAATGGGCCGACTCGACCATGGAAGTACCACGACCTCACAGAATACCGGCGTGAAATAGAAGTCTAACAAACTTCTGCGTTTCGTCTGGTAAGTGCAGGTAACCGGAGGCCCACGCACCCTCCTCCCCCAATTCTGGAGGGGGGGGGGCACTCTAAGGTCGGCAACGCATCTGTTATGCCTCTGGTATTGCGGGTGTTCATGGGCGGCAGTAATCACTTACCATCACGTGAGCCATCTGCTCGTTTGCCTCCCTTTTCTACAAAGAAAAAAAAAGTGCTTAAGCTGCTTACTTTGGAATCAGAGCAATGTATGTGATATTGTCCCTGGCTTTGTATGTATTTTTTTATTTTACTAAAATGCGTTGTCTTCCTCGGCTACTACATTGGCTGTTACTTTTGTTACTTCACTAGCTCTGTATACTACACTGGCTGTAACTACATTGATTGTTTGTTACTACACTAGCTTTGTGCTATTACACTGACTGTAACTACATTGGCTCTTTGTAACCTCACTGACTCTTTGTTACTATATTGCTATTGGGCGGCAGAAATTTATAAAAGACGACTCCTAAGCAGAGAAGTAATCCAGCGAGCTCGAGGTCTTTCCTTACATTAAAGTACCAGGACAGCATAACGAGAACGGTATACTTTGATGTTAGACAAATGAGTAAGAAGTGGGTTAGAGTGAGGTACTGATTCAGACAGCTCCTAGTTAGAGGAAGAGTCTACCAACAAACAGAAACACTTGAAACATGTTGCAGAATACATTATCTATTAGAGGTTCAGAACTTGATATTTTTAGTGGACAGGATTGCTTGTGGTAAGTAATCCACTATTGACAATAATTTGTGTGATAAATAAATAATTAAATTCCCAATACAGGGGTAGACAGAGGTCTAGTCTAGACAATTAAGTCCCTTTGTATTTTCGGGACAACGTGATAGGTGGTGAGCCCATCGCCGTCTTTATGTCCAAGCCAGCGATATAATTTGTATATAACTTTTTGGAAAACCCATTGGTACGAGCCTGCCACCTGGGGATCGAACTCAGACCTCTTGACTCGAAATTCCGACCACCCAACCACTCGGCTATCGTGACTTATAATATGTGATGAATGATGTAATATGTTTGTACTCGAGTCATGGGTTTTTGCATGAATATTTGTCTAAATGTGTAACAATGCGAGTGTTACCGTTGGCTTGGATACTAACATTGCGATAGGCTCACTCCCACTCACGTTGTCCCTTTGGCTTTTTTAGGCTTTGGTGAAATGTGGGAAGAAAGGACTTAATGTCTTCCTCTGTTATTCTTTATGCAGATATAAGAAGGAAGAACTTGATATTTACAGGAAATATGGAATACGTCCGACATTCTGCGAGTACTCCTTGCGAAGGGTATTGATATGCTGCAGAGGTGGTCAGCAAACACCTTCACAAATTAAATTTAAAGAGTAAGTTCTTTCTTAGTCCGTGTGGTAACGGCGTAAGAATATTGTCACTCCCTCTGTTCTCGTTGATGTCGTAAGAGGAGACTAAAAGAAACAGCGTTGAATATTGTTATGGCAACCGATAGATGGCGGTATAGGAAGTAGTTGACAATAGTGAGAATTTAAAACGCAATATGATATGTCTTTCTATGATATATATACATATATAATATACAAGACAAATTTTTTGAGGACACAGAGTGGTGTCTTAATTTAAAGCGCCGACGAATCAACAGTTTTGGACTCATTCTCGATGTATTGAGTCCAATCTATCCCATGTCTTTTACTGCTACACATATTTTGATATTGCCATTTATTTTCACTACGAGCTGACCCTAGGAACTCCATCTAATCGACTACTGGCACATATTAAGATAGTTTTTATGCATGTTTTCGTGAATTTTTAAGCATGTTAATAGTTTCGAGAGCTTTGAGACACAGAAGGGGAAAGGAGAGACTTAGCTATAAGAGCATCGCTAAAATTCTTAATATTTTAGATAGTCCTGTGATTAGTCGTGTCTGCAATAGCTTTTTACTATTTTCAAATGCTTCAAAATAATCCTTGTCTTCCAGCCAAACTCCGATTGTGCGAAGCAAGGGCTTAGAAACAGAAAAACGTGTCTGCGAAATCAGTAAGAATATTTAACTAATAAATAATGTAATATTAATTATTAAATATTTGTGTTTATTAGGAAACAGGCTCACCACGTGTCACTTTGAACTAATTAGGCTCCGGTGTAATTTAGATCGATAGGACTGGATTGTCTAGACCTTAGAAAACAACCGTATTAGGGTATAATCGAAATATAATATATAATGTTCAGAAGAAGTTAAATTCCTGTCGTACCTCTGACGCTGTTGTCCACAAACAGCTTTTGGAGTGCTGGATGGAGTGTGAATGCCCATCCACGTAACAAGCGTACTGATAATGCCAAATTATTCTTGTGGGCAGAGGCCTATGATAAGCAGTGGATTTTCCAGGCCATAAACAAAAGTAATTCAAAAAGTTAAAAGTAATAGTTGACATGTGGTATCGTTTATTTCTACCGTAGTTATAGCACTGGCTACTGATAGATGGCGAATCAACCATTTAAAAAAACTCATAAAGAGCGACGTCTCTGATGAGGTCACCAATCGTCTTATTAGAATTAATTTTAAGTTTAATTAGAACTATCGGTTTCGCCTTACGGCATCTTCAGAGTATTAACACTACTGTAATGTTGAAGTTATAGTTAATTTAAATAACATTTCATTTTATAACTTGATTTGAATAATTAATGGCTATTAGTACTAGATTACTGATTAATAAGAAAGCTAAGGTTAGCAATAGAACTAAATAGAAATAAATATATTCCCGCCATTCCTAATACAGGGCTTGACTAGATAATTAAGTCTAGATAATTAGATAATGTTACACAGTAATTGAAAATGCATCTTTGAAATATTACCCATTGAAAACCAAACTAACCCAATGTGATAATTGTACAACTTGTTTATATTTTCATGCTGCAGTCAGATCTATATCTATTATATCTTAAAAGCACGATATTTTATATAAGAATGCAGTAGATTAAAAGGTGTAGCCCAAGGTTATATATTACGACCTTCACTTTTCCTTATACGTATCGATAAAAAAACTACGACTTATCTGCAATATAATGCTACAAGTATTATTCTGTTAGTCCACAGATACTAATTTTATATTTACATATTTTTTTAAAAAAGTGATATTTTTTAAAATTCTCATTTATGTAATCACCTGATTGCCGAGTTGTTGGATCGTCGGAATTTCGAGTCAATAGATCCGAGTTCGATCCCCAGGTGGCAGGCTCGTACCAATGGGTTTTTCAAAAACTTATGTACGAATTATATCGTTGGCTTGAACATAAAGACGGCGATGGGCAAACCACATGTCACGTAGTCCCAATAAATTTCTTCAGTGGAAGGTGTGTCAAAAGGACTTAATTGTTTAGACGTCTGTCTACCCCTACCACCTAAGCGGACAGGTGGTGAGCCTATCGTAGAAGTGATTGTAATAATTGATGATACTTAAAGAAACACTGTGTTCTTTTAGAATGTGCGGAATATAGTCGTGAGTTACCGGTAGTCGCTGGACGGTACGTATACGGAGGACAAGATGCAGACCAGGGAGAATTTCCGCATATGGTACATGTTTATTATCTATTGGATCATTGCACTTTATTGCAATTATAAAATCAATCAAATATTAATAAACATCTTCACGTCATTCCCTATAGATAAGACAGAGGTTTATACAATTAAGTCCTTTCAACCCACCTTCCGAAACCATTTTTTTGGACAACGTGACAGATGGTGAGTCCGTTGCCGGATATAAATCCTAGCTTACGTATAAATAGTACATAAGTTTCTTAAGAAAATCCATTGATACGAGCCTGCCACCTGGAGATCAAACTCGGGTCTCTTGCCTCGAATTCCGATCACCCAACCACTCAGCTATTGCGGCTTTTTTAATTATGACAATTGTAAGTTGTTTATAAATACTTAAACCAAACTGTGTTTTCAGGGTGCAATAGGTTGGTTAAATTTGAACGGCGAATATGAGTTCAGTTGCGGGGGTAGCCTTATCAGCCCCAGGTTCGTGCTGACTGCTGGCCACTGCACCAAGAAAGCCAGAGAGATCAACCCAACGCCCGTTATCGTTCGCCTGGGTGATATTAACCTGGATCCCAATGTTAATAAGGAAATAAACCCCGTTGATGTGAGTTATATTTTTCATTTCCGATCGCCATAATCGCCAAGCGGATTGGTGATACCCAGTACCCAATTTATTCCATCTTAGGCGCTACTCCCGTCATCAGACTAATTGATTATTCTTGGATTTTTCGTGGTTGTGTTTTTAAAGATCCGGCTAATTTATTTTTTAAGTAAAGAAATATCTTTACGCAAAATACAGGGGTAGACAGAGGTGTACTCTAGACAATTTAGTCCCTTTGACCCACCCTCCACCGAAGATATTTTCGGGAAAACGTGACAGGTGGTGAGCCTGTCGTCGTCTTTATGTTCAAGCCAACGATATAATTCGTACATAAGTTTTTGAAAACCCCATTGGTACGAGCCTGCCACATGGCGATCAAACTCGGACCTCTTGACTCGTAATTCCAACCACGCAACCACTCGGCTATCGTGAAATGAATTTGTTTTTATACCTTTGCCTACCTTTGGCCAGACAGATGATGGGATAACCGTCTCCAAAATTGATCGGACTGGTGACAGGCGTCTAAGTTTTGAGAAAAACTCATTGGAACGAGCCTACCACCTGGAGATCGAACTCGTGTCTCTTGATTCGAATTCATATCACCCAACCACTCACCATCACTATCAAAGCTATCGTCAATTTAGTTTGTTTTTATACCTTTGAAAACCCCATTATGTCGACTAAGCAGTTGGACTAGAATTAGTGAGAGAAAGAGTCAACTAAGTAACAATCAAACCTTATGAGAAATGCGGGTCGGCGAAGTTAGGAACTCCTCGGAAATTTCAGTTTCCTGAATTAAAATATATGCTGAATTAGTTGGTTTCGTTGAAAATTTTACCATAATTTCCTTTTCACAAATCCTAATTTAGTACTTTAATAAACTCATATGCTACCAGTTGGGAAAAGAAATATTTATACCACTATTTTTTGATAATTTTTTGAAACCTTGGTCCTGCCTAGTCATGAAAAGTTCAAGGCTAGTCTGGTAGTAAACGCTAGTATTTTCCAGGTTCGAATAAAGGCGATCCACAAACATCCGGACTATCAACCCCCGAAACGCTACAACGATATAGCTTTATTAGAACTGGAAGCGGATGTGCAGTTCACTGCATTCATCAGTCCGGCTTGCCTGTGGACCAAGCCGGACTTGGGTGGCTATGAGCGCGCGAAAGCAACTGGTTGGGGGGTTACGGACCAATGTAAGTATCTTAAAATAAATACCTTCACGCATAGTCCCTGACTTGGTATCATCGTGATAGCCATACCCCTTTCGCATCTATAAAATTCATAAATTTTTACTTTAATACTCGCATGTCTAGGTATTCGAGTACTCTTGACCTTCCCCTATTCGAACAATCTGCGCACATTTTCTTCGAAAGATAATCTTGGCCTAAGTAAGAATAATTAAAGTAAGTATTTAGGATTCTTCTTTTTAATATTTATGGTTACAAGATTGTGTTAAAGGCCTACCATATTTTTTCTCGTGGGCTTAAGACGAGACGATAAGAGGAGACTAAGGGCCAGTTAGATGATGGGATAACCGTCTCCAAAAACATTAGACCATAATTCATGGGACTGGGGACGGGAATCTAAGTTTTGAAATAAAAAAATCCATTGGTATAAGCCTAACACTAGGGGATCGTACTCGGGGCTCTTAATTTGAAGTCATATCACCAACTACTTGTCTATCGTGACTATTAAAGAAGAGAACATATTGTTAAGGAAATTTCAAGATATATGTAACAGTGAGATACAAAATGGCGTAAGAGCTGTCTTCCTAATGTAAATATCTTTCGTTTCAGCTCGGGAAACATCTAAAGTGCTGCAGAAAGTGTGGCTCACGCTGTACAGCAACGAGCACTGCGACAGGATCCTGAACAGGAGCCGGTATTGGGGAGGGTTCGTATCGTCGCAGATGTGCGCCGGGGAGCTAAGCGGCGGGAAAGATACGTGCCAGGTGGGTGGCTGCAAGACCCACAATATACACAGTGGGAGTCATCACGAGATGATGAGTGACGACTTGCAAAATGTTTGCGGAAAGTCATCGATGCAGGTGACTGGGGACCGTTCTCTGTGGAAAGCTTTGGGGAAGGCCCATGTCCACCAGTGGACTCTTGATAGGCTGTATAGAAGATGAGAGTCATCAATGATTGTCTGTCCATTGTAACCTTTGGAAATATGCGTGAAGATATTTTCATTCTTCCAGGGTGATTCCGGCGCACCATTGCAAGTGTCATTGCCGGAAACATATAGAGTCTACCATATCATGGGCTTAACGTCGTTCGGGGGCAAATGCGCTCAGAAAGGACAGCCTGCCATCTATACACGAGTTTCGAGCTATTTGGACTGGATAGAGAGCGTCGTATGGCCAGAGTTATTTTAAGAGCGTGTAATCAGATCATAGTAAAGAAATTAAAGATAAGTTGTGTTTAGTGTTTTTTTTTTACTGCATTGTACAAAGCGGTTGAAAACTGCATTTGGCAGAGAATGGTGAGTCTTAGTGTTACCTGTTTTTTTTCAACGAATAAGTATTTTTTTTTTAAATAAGCTCCGGTAGGTAGAAATAATTCTGTCCACCACCCTATTGATAATACAAAAATGGGCTTGTTCTTACCATGCTGTTAGGAATTGTTGGTAGGTACAACAGACGAATTTTACTTAAAACGTTTAAGGAATGAAACAAGTTTTTGTAAATAGTTATTTTAATTAAAAATTTTAGTAAATTCTAATTTTTTAATCATATAACATGTATAAAATGTAACAATTAAAAAGACTTTATTAAAATTATTATACATATATAATTTTCTTATAAGTGAATATCTTTCTCTTATAAGTAATTAAAAAAAACTAGCACAAGTACCAGGGACCGGCTAGTATTCAGTTTAGTGTAGACTGGTACAATGTCCTGACAAGAAGTTGTTTCCTCCGATAGCACATACATAAGCGAACTAAAAAATTTAAATTAGTATATTTTAATATAAACAGATGGCACCACTGTTGACTACAACCTTATTTAACGTTGTTTAAGAATAATTAAACTTTCAATTTGAACATTGGCTCATTTTAATCGTCGACTTCATTAAAATTCAACGCATCATACTTTTCATCGCCACTATCCCTCAGTTTCTGAAAAAAAAAAAACATAAATTGATTACTGGCAGAATCAACCACGAGGTCTTTGCTTATGCTGACGGCTGAAAATAAAACAAGAACAAAATTACGAGGTAAAAACGTTTAAGTGACAAAATTCTGACAGAAGACACCGAAAAAAATCTAAACAGGAAAGAGCATTCAGTTTTCCCTAACTTGTCTCGATATATTTTCAAAGTTTCTCTTAAATTCATTGTTTTTTATCGCGTTGGTAATTTTCAGAAGTGTACTTTTGATACGAAGTAAAAGATATTGTGAAATTCATGTAAGTCAGAAAAACTAAAATTGCACGATATTTTCTGCTTCGATTAAAAGCCACGATAGTGGTCGGAATTTCCAGTCAAGAGACCCGAGTTCGATCCCCAGGTGGCAGACTCGTACCAATGCATTATTTTTAAAAAACCTATGTATAAAAAAATTTCAGTGGAAGGTGGGTCGAAACGACTTAATTGTCTAGACCTCTGTCTACCCCTGTATTGGAAATGGCAATAATTTTCTTTATTATAAATTGCACACATGCGAAAAATTGCTGAAGTGGCTATGGGCCGGCTACATAGCTCATAGAATTGATAACCATTGGGGGTAAATGTTCTCGAGTGGCAGCCTCGCAGAGGCAAACGTAGTGTAGGACGAGCCTCCACAAGAAGCAGGAGCGACGACCTGCACAATGTTGCGTAGAGTCGATGGATGCAGATAGCATGGGACCGCTCTATGTGGCAATCTTTATGGGAGGCCTGTGTTCAGCTGTGGACTTCTGATATATCAAAAAGCGGTTCCTCAATGAATTGAGTGAAGTTATTGCAAATATCTCCTTTTATAATTTTTAAAGCATGCAACATTAACATGACTGAAACTCTTACACTCAACAGCTCAGGCTCCCACCGTCCAAAGGACTTCTTGAAGGTCTCAGGTTCAAGACCCTGCTTGGTCATCACCACATACCAATCCTTCGGAAAGTCTCTCTTTAATGGCTGCAGATGAGTCTGGAATTTAAAAAAAACTACTGTGATACCCGAGTGGTTGGCATTTCGAGTCAAGAGGCCCGAGTTCGTTCCCAACGTGGGAGGCTCATACCAATGGGTTTTTCAAAAACTATTGGCTTGGACATAAAGATGGCGACGAGCTCACCACCTGTCACGTTGTCCCGAAAATATCTTCGGTGGCACCATCCACCTTATTTAGATTAAAGGGACTTAATTATCTGGACTAGACCTCTGTCTACCCTTGTATTGGGAATTGTGTGAAGATATTTATTTATTTACATTTGTGATATCTCCTACATCTTTTCATTTAAAAGAGAATGGTTCATGTTCGAAGCAAATCATTTATACATCAATATAAGTAACATACATCATCCATCCATTGATTGTCATTCTTCAATCTACTGCCGCTGTGTTCATAAGGTGATAAATTGGGGGAGGGGAGTGTGTAAGCCTCCAGTTACCTGCACTCACCAGACGAAACACAGAAGTTTTTTAGACTTATACTTCAGTTGAGCTGGCCCATAATGTGGTTGAGAATGTAAAGAAAGAAAAATAAATTAAAAATATCTTCACACCATTCCCAATACTGGGATGGACAGAGGTTCAGACAATTAAGTCCTTTCAGCCCACATTTCACCGGAGACATTGTTTTGGGACAATGTGACAAGTGGAAAAAACTCACTGGCACAAGCCCACCACCTCATCCAACATAGGTATCCATGAATTCAATTACGGTCACTAAACCACTCGGCAATCATGATAGATTTGTTTGATACTATTTTGAATATTACAATGCTTGTGCTATAAGTCACGATAGCCGAGTTGTTGGGTGGTCGGAATTTCGAGTCGAGAGACCCGAGTTCGATCCCCAGGTGGCAGTACCAATGAGTTTTTCAAAAAAACTTATGTACGAATTTCATTGTTGGCTTGGACATAAAAGGCGGCGACGGGCTCACCACCTGTCACGTTGTCCCGAAAATATCTTCGGTGGAAGGTGGGTCAAAGGGACTTAATTGTCTAGACTTGACCTCTGTCTACCCCTGTATTGGGAATTGCGTGAAGATATTTATTTATTTATTTTACAATGCTTGTGTGACTTACATGTATATTAAAGGTAGCTTTTCGCTCTATATCCGTAACATCTTCTCCTATCCATACGAACAACTCGTCGCCCATGTCCAAAACGAAAACTGCATTTTGTCTGAGGTCCTGTAATTCAATACAAAAAAAGTAATTTTGGTTTAAAAAATAAATAACAAGCAAATTTTATATTTTTTTATGGTAAAGGGAGGGAAACGAGCAGGTGGCTCATGTGATGGTAAGTGATTACCGCCGCCCATGAACACCTGCAATACCAGAGGCATAGCAGATTAGAGTTCCCCCTAAATTGGGGGAGGGAGTGTGTGGGCCTCCAGTTACCTGCACTCACCAGACGAAACACAGAAGTTTTTAGACTTATATTTCAGTTGAGCTGGCCCATAATGTGGTTGAGAATGTAAAGAAAGAAAAATAAATTAAAAATATCTTCACACCATTCCCAATACTGGGATGGACAGAGGTTCGAACAATTAAGTCCTTTCAGCCCACATTTCACCGGAGACATTGTTTTGGGACAATGTGACAAGTGGAAAAAAACTCACTGGCACAAGCCCACCACCTCATCCAACATAGGTATCCATGAATTCAATTACGGTCACTAAACCACTCGGCAATCATGATAGATTTGTTTGATACTATTTTGAATATTACAATGCTTGTGCTATAAGTCACGATAGCCGAGTTGTTGGGTGGTCGGAATTTCGAGTCGAGAGACCCGAGTTCGATCCCCAGGTGGCAGTACCAATGAGTTTTTCAAAAAACTTATGTACGAATTTCATCGTTGGCTTGGACATAAAAGGCGGCGACGGGCTCACCACCTGTCACGTTGTCCCGAAAATATCTTCGGTGGAAGGTGGGTCAAAGGGACTTAATTGTCTAGACTTGACCTCTGTCTACCCCTGTATTGGGAATTGCGTGAAGATATTTATTTATTTATTTTACAATGCTTGTGTGACTTACATGTATATTAAAGGTAGCTTTTCGCTCTATATCCGTAACATCTTCTCCTATCCATACGAACAACTCGTCGCCCATGTCCAAAACGAAAACTGCATTTTGTCTGAGGTCCTGTAATTCAATACACAAAAGTAATTTATTATTTAAAAAATAAATAACAAGCAAATTTTATATTTTTTTATGGTAAAGGGAGGGAAACGAGCAGGTAGCTCACGTGATGGTAAGTGATTACCGCCGCCGATGAACACCTGCAATACCAGAGGCATAGCAGATTAGAGTTCCCCCCCCCCCCCCTAAATTGGGGGAGGGGAGTGTGTGGGCCTCCGGTTACCTGCACTCACCAGACGAAACAGGTTTGTTGCAGAAGTTTGTTAGACTTCTACTTCACACCGGTATTCTGTGAGGTTGTGGTACTTCCCCGGTCAAGCTGGCCCATAATGTGGTTGAGAATGTAAAGTAAGAAAAACAAATTAAAAATATCTTCACACCATTCCCAATACAGGGATGGACAGAGGTTCAGACAATTAAGTCCTTTCAGCTCTCATTTCACCGGAGTCATTATTTTGGGACAATGTGACAGGTGGATATAACATATGACTGTAACTCATTAAACAACAGAAGATTGTGACCTATTTAGCAGGAGAGATATATAAGTAACTTTATAATAATATTTGCTTTTATTAAATAAGTAACAAAAAAAAATTTACTAACATGGGTGGGATTGGAATTGGAACTCTGAGCTACTGTGTCTCATGCACATTAATTTAAATTTTTAATCTCTCTTTCTGACACCACAAGAGATCCTGGAGTTTAGCAAACAAAGATGAAACGGAATAGAAGTCCATCTCCGAAAAAATGCTTGCAATAATATGAAAAAGTGATAAAAAAGAACAAATTACTACATACATATTGGTATAAGAATATATCATGTTCATCTTCAAATATTATTGGAAAAAGTTACTAATTAAGTCAAACTACTACAAGTACTAGAACAAAATATCAAATATCTTCATGCCATTTCTATTACTGTGGTAGACAGGGGTTATTTGGACCCAATTTCCACCAAAGAATTTTTTTTGGACAATGTGACAAGTGGTAAGCTTATGTCATTTACATTCAATCCAATATTATAATTTTTTACCATGAGCTTACCACCAGAAGATCAAACTGTGGTTCCTTGACTAAAATTCCAATCATCCACATAATAGGCTATTGTGACTCAAATATTATACTAGATCAACAAAAACAAGTTGATGGAAATTTATGTCTAAAGATGCAGTGTTTAGTAACATGGACTGATAGTTAGTTGATTCTTGCAGGGTGCTTATATTAACAAATTCTCAGAATTGGAACTTCTTTTGCCTTGCAATAAATATTATAAGTATCTTCACGCAATTCCCAATACAGGAGTAGACAGAGGTCCAGTCTAGACAATTTGATCTACTTTCCACCAAAGATATTTTCGGGACAACCTGACAGGTGGTGAGCCCATCGCCGTCTTTATGTTTAAGCTAACGATATAATTTGTATGTAAGCTGCCCTGCAATTGACTGTCTTTCCCTAAAACCAACCTAGCCCGAACAAACTATAATCTACTGGTGAGAAATTACAATTTTTACCCCAACATCATAATCAAATTGAAGGTGGAACGAGTTTATCAGGGTAAAAACCTGATCATTTGCTTTACAAAAGACTGTGTTTCTCTAATAAAAACTGAAATACAATTTACTAGTGAGATATTATCAAATACACCCAAATATCAGAAATGAAAATTTAAGATGGATGTTTAAAGGGTGAAAACCTGGTGTAAGTGTAAGTGTAAGTGATTACTATGACCAATAGACACCTCCAAGCAACATCAATTCAAGATAAAGTATGAAGACCTGGGAGAAGACATAGAAGACCTTATTGCTTTAATTATACCAACTTTTTATGCTTTAAATAAAACATAATAGTAAATGCACTGAGCCGATTCACAAAAATCCGAAACCCTCTCAAATAAGCGTTCATGTTAAGATGTCTTATGTTATTGGTAAATTTGTTTGTAAAAACTTACTGTTTGTTGAAAACCTTGAATTTCTTCAAAATGCATGGAATTCGCAGATGTTACTATTCCCTTGTAGAGTTTTGGCCGGTAGTAGTTCATTTCGTCATTTACAGATGAACCTATGAAGCATCAGAAACACAGTTTACGGACGCTTATCATATCGAAAATACCTTTGATAATATTCTTATCAAACATTAGCAAGTTCTGTGCATAAACAACGTAGAAAATAATTGTAATTAACAGCTTTGACACAGGAGGCGTGTAATAAATATTTTTTTCAAACAGGCCAAATAAAATTGTTATGTTTTCATCATACAAATTTCATGACATCATTTCGACTGTATTGTTGTTGTTTTTATTATTCGTCATTTCGATTACATGCTGTAGTTTTTATTATTCACTCAGGAGAGCAGGCAAGGGAACTAAGACATACAGCCTCATTTCGATTACATTGTTTGTTTTTAATATTTGCTCGAAAGACCAAGCAAATGAACTAAGCCACATAGCCTAATTTCGATTACAACACTGACAATTTTTTTTTTTTTTTTATATTTGTGTTGCCAAAATTTTATAATATAAACCATAAAGCCGCAGAACTAAAAACAAAACAGTTTCTAAACACAAGACTTTGCAGGACAAAAGTGTTAAAACTTACGCCAAACGAATAAAAGGGGTGGAATATTCATACACTGTAACCACACAGCAATCCGATTCTTGTTATTCATTTATCAAAAACAACTTGTGTGATTTTTAAATGCACATGCATGTATAACATTTTTAATTAATTCAATTTCATCAGTTCCCAGGACGCATGCTAATAAAACAGGTAACATAAATAAATAAATATGAATATCTTCACGCAATTCCTAATACAGGCTTAGACAGAGGTCTAGTCACTCGTAGAGGTGGGTCAAAGGGACTTAATTGTCTACAATTAAGTCCCTTTGACCCACCTGCCACCGCAGATATTTTCAGGACAACGTGACAGGTGGTGAGCTCGTCGCCATCTTTATGTCCAAGCCAATAGTTTTTGAAAAACCCATTGGTACGACCCTGCCATCTGGGGATCGAACTCTGGTCTCTAGACTCAAAATTCCGACCACCCAACCACTGGGCAATCGTGACACTTAAATAATACAGGTAATGTAACAAAAAACAGAAAATCATGCGTATAATTTCGGTTTTGTTAGAAATAATGAAACCTTATTATCGTGGATGCTTATTTTACAGTAAGTATTTACCATATCAATATGCATATATTTTATATGTGCATGAAACAATAATAAATATAGATTGGAACAACATCACATAATGTATGTGATGTTGTCCAGTTCTAATCTCTTAGTAAGTAGCTAGAGGACTTTTGTTATGGTATCGGAAACAACGATGATACAATAAACATCCAGACCCGAGACAATGCAGAAATGTTGGTTTTCTCTTATGGCCCGTCCTTTAATATCAATTGGTAGCCATTGCAGTTTTAAAATTTTAAGTTTTATTTAACATTTACCTAGCCCAAAACTTTATAAAAATAACATTTCCTCCTTTTTTCTTCGAATAAATAAATAATAAATAAATTTTAGTAATAAATAATTAGAGGAAATATAAGAGAAACTTTTTAAAACTTAAAAAAAAAACTGATTTTAAAAAAACTTTTCTTGATCACCTCATTTAAGAGGTAGTCTTATATTAAGGGAGATGGCTAATTCTTATCTATCTATTCTATCACTCTTGGAAAATTTATTACTGAACTTTTCCTGGTTCCTATTTTGATTGTACAACATATTCGCGTCGTAGACATACAATCATTGATGCAATCACATAGCTGCGTCACACGTCACACGTAGTAGATCATGTTTTCAATTAGAAATGAACCACCTGTCACGTTGTCCCTAAAATATCTTTGGGAGAAGGTGGGTCAAAGGGACTTAATTGTCTAGACTAGACCTCTGTCTACCCCTGTATTGGGAATTGCGTGAAATAATAATAATAAATGAAAGACACCAAAATATAATATTATTTAATTTAAGCGATTCATGCCATTAAATCCTATAAAAATACCACAAAAAGAAGCTGAGGATAAAAGATGCAGAAAATAAAAACAATATGTAGTGTAAAGTATTTATTTTTTTATACTTATTAATTTTACAATGCGTGTGAGAAACTGCAATCAAGGAAATGAGTATTAAAGATGTTAAAACATTTTTAATCTTTATTCATACAAAAAATAAGATATAAATAGGAGTTTCAATGAAGTACAAAGGCTTAAAAACTTTTTAAATTATCCATCTATGTGTCATTATTTTAAATATCTTCTATACTTCAAAACCTTCAAATCTTCTCTCTTTTATATGTTTCTTGAAGACTCTGTAAAAATGTGTTTTGTCTAATACATATAGTAACATGTAAGTGAAAATCTTTATGCGTAATGAAAAAGTCCATGGTGATATTTAGTGTGACAAGAACGTCACAATTACAAAATCGATATCTTTCGGAACTCGACTAGGTGAACCCGAGTTTGATTCTCAGGAAGGCTCGTACCAATGATTTTTATCGTTTGCTAGGACACTAAAACAGCGCCAGGCTCTGCTGTTACGAAGCTTCGGTAAAGTTCGGGTCGAAAGGACTAAAAGATTATCCCAGTACAGAGAAAAGTGTGTTTTAAAATTTTTAGCTTAGACATACGTTTTAATAAAAAAAAATCCAAAATAGAGGAATACATCACTAAAGAGGTTTCACATGTACATATTTTTATAAAGTATAATATAAAAAATTAAATAATCACAAAATATTAGATGCATGCTTAACATACCATTGCATGCAATACGTCATGCGTATAAGCATAAATTAAAATGCTAAATGTTTTTGACATTGATATATTGAGTCTCAAGCCGGGATAAATATAGTAAAGGTTTCAGACAATGCATGGGGCATTGTCTGAAACCTTTACTATATTTATCCCAGTTAAAAAAAACTGTTCAAAAGCAAAAAAATCAATTATTAGTTATATTACATTAGAAAAAATAATATTATGTACACTAATCTAGAGAATAATAGTGTAAATATTTGTATTTATTTTTATTTAAAAAGTTTGCTTTTTTGTCTAACTTTATAACGACAGCAGTGATGAAATCAGGTGACAGTTGTTTGCAGATTGATGTAGAAGTTTTAGCCAGAGAAAACAAATCGCCAAGTGTAACGATGTTTACATAATCTCTTTAGATTATAAGATTATTTCGTAATATACGTCGTCGACCTCCATGGACGAGTGACGAGTAAACACCGGTTTTCAAGGTGGCGCCATCTCGAGGTCCCGGGTTCGATTCCCGATCGGGTCAATGTAGAAAAAGCACTTTTACTATATTTTCTCGGGTCTGTTTGTTTGTGGTGCCTACATTGTTTCCGATTCCCATACAACAAGTGCTTTAGCATCATACATTGGGATCGGAGCAATGTATGTGATGTTGTCCCTATCTATAAATGTATTTACTTGGTCAAAAGTAAGTCTCAGTTATCCGGTATTTTATTTAAATAGTATCCATTAGAGCAATATTATTTAGAATCAATTTTATACTGATCCAATTGTGTAATGTTTTGTTCGCTGTTTTCGTCCCGAGTTCCTCTCCTTTTACCCAAAGAATAAATAAATATCTTCACGCAATTCCCAATACAGGGGTAGACAGAGGTCAAGTCTAGACAATTAAGTCCCTTTGACCCACCTTCCATCGAAGATATTTTCGGGACAACGTGACAGGTGGTGAGCCCGTCGCCGCCTTTTTATGTCCAAGCCAACGATGAAATTCGTACATAAGTTTTTTTTTGAAAAACTCATTGGTACTGCCACCTGGGGATCGAACTCGGGTCTCTCGACTCGAAATTCCGACCACCCAACAACTCGGCTATCGTGACTTTTTACCTTTTTACCCAAAGAGATCTAAACATTAACTACCCTCATGCATACAACACCAATCAATGTATTTATGTATACCTGTATAGTACTAGAAAGGAATTATTAATATTTGTACCACATAGACAAAGTTTATATCTTTATAAAGTAGAGCCACTTATTTTACATAAAATAATATCATGTTCATACTTTTTTACAGCTTGGTGGGATAGTTTATTATTTTCTACATTTTCTAAGTTGTTTTGGACTTTGGCGCCTAGTGTTTTATTCACAAAGTTAATTTAATTCCTTATATACTATGTTTTATGTGCACTCACCCACAGATCTGACGAGTCTCGAATGTGACATTCCCACATCGCGCCAAGTTGCGAAATATTGCTTGAACGCCGCGGGCTCCGTGCCTTGTGGTATTTTATTTACTTGGACCTTAAAGAACAATTAGGTACATATAATAAATCATAAATAATAAGTAAATACATACATGGATAAGGACAACATCACATACATTGCTCTGATCACAAAGTAAGCAGCTTAAACACTTGTAATATGAAATTAGAAACAACGAAGGTGCCACAAACACTCAGATCTGGGACCTAAGAGATGGCAACACCTTGAATACCGTGTTTACGCCACTCATCCACGGAGGTCGTAAATATACGTAAATAAAGATGGGTTCATGCTAGTCTGACGTGTCGTATGATTGTAAAATTTTTTAACTAAATTTGGAATGTATACAAAAATCCGTAACGTGACATCACCGCGACCATGCTCGTTCATTACCTACGCCCGAAAGGAATCCAATGGATTGCTCTTTATTTACATACTATTTATTGCACACCAACAGAAAGAAAAAATTAACAATAAAACACAATATTATTGTAGTGAACATTGGGCGCGTCTTATTCCTGACAGCAATATTTTCCAGACAACCGAAGGATGTCTTTACTTGTATAAACGGGCAGCAGCATCTATGGTGCAATGTGACTGGTAATCGTCAATCCGCTTGCGATGCGTGGCGATTACGGCAAACCCTCAAACTGGAGAGCCCCTTGTCCAGCAGTGGATTATTACATGTACATATGTCAGTCTAAGAGTTTACCATCATCTTTCTTCTAGTGGGTATCGAAAGACGCTAAGGGAAAATCTTTAAACAATTGTAATGATTATTGGCAGAAGACTGGATAAATATCTCTAAAAAAATACACAAAATTAAGCGAACAGCGTATAGGGAATGTCGGACCCATTTCACCTCAACGGTTAAGAACACCTAACCACACAACTTCATTAATATGCTAACGTGTTAGTATTAAATATAAAAATTACATAAACCTACCCAAGACGGATAGTTTTTGGAGCTCAACAGTTGTTGCGCCTTTGACATCGCTTCTGTCTTCTCCTAAAAAAAAAATTACACGATTGAGCATAGATTATACAGTAATACTAATTTTTTTTTCTGAAAACGCCCATAGACTGTTAGTATCACAAACATACAAAGTAATGTTAGTAATATAATACATATATAACCGGTAGACCCTTCCGCATTGCTCCGACGTAATAATTTACCTGTCTTTACTTCCGATGGGTATCGTAAAATCCAACTAAGGGACTTAGGGACAAGCCCTCGATGCCGTAGTGTCAAGATAAAATAAATAAAATAGCCTTTATTGCTGTTTCTTTCCTTACAATGAATAAATGCTTATTTACTATAAATAAATAAATAAAATAAATATCTTCACGCAATTCCCAATACAGGAAGGCAGAGAGCTAGACTAGACAATTATGTCCTTTTGACCCACCTTCCACCGAAGATATTTTCGGGACAACGTGACTGATGATGTGCCCGTCGCCGTCTTTATGACCAAGCCAACGATGTAATTCGTACATAAGTTTTTGAAAAACACATTGGTACAATCCTGCAACCTGGGGATCGAACTCCGGTCTCTGGCCTCTAAATTCCAACCACCCAACCACTCGGCTATCGTGACTTTTTTATTTACTACAACTAAATTAGTTTAAGCATTTCAAGTCATATAAGCATTTAAATGACCGGGAACTAAACATTTGTGTGTAAATAGCTTGCCTGTCGACAAACGCATCCTCTTAAGATGTCCAAGTATTCCTTTCTCTTGCTAAACGGGTCTATTCCGGACCAGCAATTCTCTTAAAGTCATCTTCCCATCTTTAGATTTATAGAGGTCTGGTATCTCGAAATATATGGTATCTCGAAAAAATACCAGACCAAAATAAAATAGACAGATGACGGGCATTAGTGTATCTTCTTCTTCTTTACAGCCTATCAAGAGTCCACTGCTGAACATAGGCCTCCCCCAAAGCTTTCAACAGTGAACGGTCCTCAGCCACCTGCATCCATCGATTTTGCAAGTCGTCACCCCATCTCGTGGGGGGTCGTCCTACACAGCATTTGCCTGTACGAGGTTGCCACTCGAGAACCTTTCTTCCCCAACGGTCGAGCATTCTACGAGCTATGTGGCCGGCCCATTGCCACTTCAACGTGCTGACCCTGGTCCTGCTGCGGATGTCTTCGACTCAGATTCCATCACGTAGAGAAACACCGAGCATGGTTATGCTCGGTGTTTCACTACGTGATAGAATCTGAGCAGCCGGAATTAATCAACAGAGGGGCTGTGGTTTTTCATCATGATAACGACCTCAAATATCTTTAGCCACTCAGAAAAAATTGAGAGAGCTTGGCTGAGAGGTGTTAATGCATATAGTCCCGACCTTGCAGCTTCGGATTTCTACCTGTTTCGGTTTCTTCAGAATTCTTTAGGCAGTGTCAGGTTAATAATAATATTTTTTTTTATATAGTTTTTTTTTCTATAGTTGTTTCTGCGAATGGGTTAATCCCAGTCAGCCTCTCTGAACATCTGAGGCGACTGGGACTCCGTGACGGACCGCTCCGAGCTCAAATGCAGAAAGCGGTGCTCCTCGATACAGCCCGCATCGTCCGCCGGTTTCTCTCCCTGTCGCCCTTTTCATACCCTTTCAAACCCTTTCCATAGCACGCTGAGCAAATTTCAGCTCCCTCACACAGCTTTGCAGTGAATGACCACATCTCAGATCCCAATGTCATCACTGGCAACACTTCAGCGTATAAATAAATAATATAATAAAAATATGTAAATTTTTCCCTTAAACCTTTATTTTTTTTTTTAATAATCAGTTTAGCGCCCATCACTAGATTCTCTGCACAAACCAATGGTAGACTGGTAGAGAATGCCTTTAGGCATTACGTCCCGCCATTTTGTATTTTTTTTTATAATGTGTGCAAATAAAGTGTAAATAAATAAATAAAAACTCATACAAACATCAAGCAGCGCGGGCGAAGTCGCGGTTATAAGCTAGTTATGGATACAAGTACTCACCCTCGGCGACGCCTGTTTGCCGATCCACACGTAAATGCTTCCGCTGACCGTGTCGAGAATGTAGGCATCCTGCGAACAAACATTTTCCAACCATGTTTAACCGACTTAAGAATAAAAACTAATGTTAGGGACATTAGTTTTTATTCTTTACCCATTTCCCACAACACTGGGGCAGACAGAGATCTGGACAATTAAGATCTTTCACCGAAGACGGATAGGACAACGTGACAGGTGACGAGCCTATCGCCGTGTTAATGTATTGAAAAAAAAAATATCTTCACGCAATTCCCAATACAGGGGTAGACAGAGGTCAACTCTAGACAATTAAGTCCCTTTGACCCACCTTCCACCGAAGATATTTTCGGGACAACGTGACAGGTGGTGAGCCCGTCGCCGCCTTTATGTCCAAGCCAACGATGAAATTCGTACATAAGTTTTTGAAAAACTCATTGGTACTGCCACCTGGGGATCGAACTCCGGTCTCTGGCCTCTAAATTCCAACCACCCAACCACTCGGCTATCGTGACTTTTTTATTTACTACAACTAAATTAGTTTAAGCATTTCAAGTCATATAAGCATTTAAATGACCGGGAACTAAACATTTGTGTGTACATAGCTTACGCATCCTCTTAAGATGTCCAAGTATTCCTGTCTCTTGCTAAACGGGTCTATTCTGGACCAGCAATTCTCTTAAAGTCATCTTCCCATCTTTAGATTTATAGAGGTCTGGTATCTCGAAAAAATACCAGACCAAAATAAAATAGACAGATGACGGGCATTAGTGTATCTTCTTCTTCTTTACAGCCTATCAAGAGTCCACTGCTGAACATAGGCCTCCCCCAAAGCTTTCAACAGTGAACGGTCCTCAGCCACCTGCATCCATCGATTTTGCAAGTCGTCACCCCATCTCGTGGGGGGTCGTCCTACACAGCATTTGCCTGTACGAGGTTGCCACTCGAGAACCTTTCTTCCCCAACGGTCGAGCATTCTACGAGCTATGTGGCCGGCCCATTGCCACTTCAACGTGCTGACCCTGGTCCTGCTGCGGATGTCTTCGACTCAGATTCCATCACGTAGAGAAACACCGAGCATGGTTATGCTCGGTGTTTCTACGTGATAGAATCTGAGCAGCCGGAATTAATCAACAGAGGGGCTGTGGTTTTTCATCATGATAACGACCTCAAATATCTTTAGCCACTCAGAAAAAATTGAGAGAGCTTGGCTGAGAGGTGTTAATGCATATAGTCCCGACCTTGCAGCTTCGGATTTCTAACTGTTTCGGTTTCTTCAGAATTCTTTAGGCAATGTCAGATAATAATAATAATAATAATTTTTTTTTATATAGTTTTCTTTTCTATAGTTGTTTCTGCGAATGGGTTAATCCCAGTCAGCCTCGCTGAACATCTGAGGCGACTGGGACTCCGTGACGGACCGCTCCGAGCTCAAATGCAGAAGGCGGTGCTCCTCGATACAGCCCGCATCGTCCGCCGGTTTCTCTCCCTGTCGCCCTTTTCATACCCTTTCAAACCCTTTCCATAGCACGCTGAGCAAATTTCAGCTCCCTCACACAGCTTTGCAGTGAATGACCACATCTCAGATCCCAATGTCATCACTGGCAACACTTCAGCGTATAAATAAATAATATAATAAAAATATGTAAATTTTTCCCTTAAACCTTTATTTTTTTTTTAATAATCAGTTTAGCGCCCATCACTAGATTCTCTGCACAAACCAATGGTAGACTGGTAGAGAATGCCTTTAGGCATTACGTCCCGCCATTTTGTATTTTTTTTATATAATGTGTGCAAATAAAGTGTAAATAAATAAATAAAAACTCATACAAACATCAAGCAGCGCGGGCGAAGTCGCGGTTATAAGCTAGTTATGGATACAAGTACTCACCCTCGGCGACGCCTGTTTGCCGATCCACACGTAAATGCTTCCGCTGACCGTGTCGAGAATGTAGGCATCCTGCGAACAAACATTTTCCAACCATGTTTAACCGACTTAAGAATAAAAACTAATGTTAGGGACATTAGTTTTTATTCTTTACCCATTTCCCACAACACTGGGGCAGACAGAGATCTGGACAATTAAGATCTTTCACCGAAGACGGATAGGACAACGTGACAGGTGACGAGCCTATCGCCGTGTTAATGTATTGAAAAAAAAAATATCTTCACGCAATTCCCAATACAGGGGTAGACAGAGGTCAACTCTAGACAATTAAGTCCCTTTGACCCACCTTCCACCGAAGATATTTTCGGGACAACGTGACAGGTGACGAGCCTATCGCCGTGTTAATGTATTGCAGTTTAGTATATAGGAATTCCCGTGGAATCGCCGTGTTAATGTATTGCAGTTTAGTATATAGGAATTCCCGTGGAATCGCCGTGTTCATGTATTGCAGTTTAGTATATAGGAATTCCCGTGGAATCGCCGTGTTAATGTATTGCAGTTTAGTATATAGGAATTCCCGTGGAATCGCCGTGTTAATGTATTGCAGTTTAGTATATAGGAATTCCCGTGGAATCGCCGTGTTCATGTATTGCAGTTTAGTATATAGGAATTCCCGTGGAATCGCCGTGTTAATGTATTGCAGTTTAGTATATAGGAATTCCCGTGGAATCGCCGTGTTAATGTATTGCAGTTTAGTATATAGATTTACGCAATTTTATTGATGTTTAAAGCATGTTTATGCTGAACTTTTATGTAATTAAATTAAAGAGAAAAAATGTTTTTTTAAAAATTAGTTGGCGTTATCTTATTGATAATTCCTAACTGAAAAGTCAGGAATGTCAAATTGTCACTTGCAAAAGGGGAAATAGATGGCGCCGATGCCAAAACAAGGCATAAGTAAAGCAAAGAGAATACAGATTTAAAATAACAACTGATGCGTGTGGTTCGGAGGCAAGAGCGTGGCCACGGATCGGCAGAGGTCGCGGGTTCGAATCCCACCCGTGTCAGTTGAATTTTTAAAAACATTTTTCTCTTTAATTAAATCACATACTGTTAATGTTATTTGGCATTGCTGGTATTCTTTTTATAAAATAATTGTCTAACAGTTAGATTTATATTTACAGAGTACAAACATTTATATTCGTAACACAGATGTTCAAGCTTGGCGAGGTTCGAACCAGCAATTGCTTCGATGGCAGGGTCACTACCAAATAGGCTATCGGGTGGTAGACTTTTACCATTTTGTAAGTGATATGTAATTTAATTATACGTGTGGTAACGGTGTAAGAATATTACCACTCTCTTTCTGGCCGAGGATGACGTTAGAGGCAACTAAGGGAACCGGCCTTGAATATTGTTATGGGAACCGATAGATGGCGGGATAACCATCTCTAAAAATATCAGACCAAAGTAATTAGGCCGAAGGTGAGCAGCAGCGTCTGAGGTGCGAGTGGTCTGGTACTGCGATCGCCAATCCGCATGCCAAGCGTGGCGATTATGGCAAATCCTCCCTATGGGAGAGGCCTACGTCCTGCAGTGGACTTTAACAAGCCGATTTATATATGAAAAAAAAATATAAAAAATATCTTCACGCAATTCCCAATACAGGGGTAGACCTCTGTCTACCCCTGTATTGGGAATTGAGGAGAGGAGAGGTCTAGTCTAGACATCTAAGTCTCTTCGACCCACTTTCCACCGAAGATATTTTTCGGGACAACGTGACAGGTGGTGAGCCCGTCGCCGTCTTTGTATCCAAGCCAACGATGAAATTCGTACATAAGTTTTATAAAAACTCATTGGTACTGCCACCTGGGGATCGAACTCGGGTCTCTCGACTCCAAATTCCGACCACCCAACAACTCGGCTATCGTGACTTTATATATGCATGTATGTAATTTAATTAGGTTGCCATTACCCTTGACGGCCTCTTAAAACATTCATTAACACAGAAGGACTGACTTGTTATAATGCCTTAACCACGCGGCACCACAAAACAATACCTTCACACCGTTCCCAATACTAGGGTAGACAGAGGTCCAGACAATTAAGTCCTTTCGACCCACCTATCATCGAACACATTTTTTTTTGGCACAACGTGACAGGTGGAAATCCCGTCGGCGTCTTTATATTCAAGTCAACAACATAAATCGTATACAAGTTTTCAAAAATACGTATTGGAACGAGCCCGCCATCTGTGGATCGAACTCTGGTCTCTTGACTCGAATATTGATCACGCAACCACTGGAAAAGGCATCACTATGGAAAATCTTAATAGGCCTATCTTTTTCCGTAGACCTTTGCAGACCGTTATATATAAGTTAGTGGGTAAAAGTTATTTACTTGGGGTTTCAGTTGTTCCTGTCTGTAGGGCTTCTTCAGAGGAGTCGCCGACAGAGACCCCGCGCTATCGGATATCTCCGATAACGTAACACTCTCCTCTTCACTCCTCTCGAACGCCTGTAAAGATCGTAACCACAATAAATAAATAAATAAATAAATAAATAAATAAATAAATAAATAAATAAATAAATAAATAAATAAATAAATAAATAAATAAATAAATAAATAAATAAATAAATAAATAAATAAATAAATAAAAAATAAATAAATAAATAAATACATAAATACAAATATAGACAGGGACAGCAAAACATACATCGCCCAGATCCCAAAGTAAGAAGCTGAAGCATTTGACTTATAGAATCAGAAACCACGGAGGTTCCAAAAACGCCCTGAACGGAGACAACGTGGAAAAATTGTTTTTTTTTCTATATCGAACCGGTCCGGGAATCGAACCCGGGTCATCCGAGCTGGCGTCATAGTGAAAACCGATGTGTACGTCACTCGTGTCAACGGAGGTCGTGAAGTAAAAAAAGAAATCAAAAAGAAAAGAATAAAAAAATAAATGAACAATTTATTAAAAAAAAAATACCTTTACGCACTTCCCAATACAGGGGTAGACAGAGGTCGAGTCTAGATAATTAAGTCCCCTCGATCCACCTTCCACCGAAGATATTTTCGGGACAACGTGACAGGTGGTGAGCCCGTCGCCGTCTTTATCTCCAAGCCAACGATATAATTCGTACATAAGTTTTTGAAAAACCCATTGGTACGAGCCTGCCACCTCGGGATCGAACTCGTGTCTATTGACTCGAAATTCCGACCACCCAACCACTCGGCTATCGTGACTTTTTTAAACAATTTATTCATTGATTTATTATTCTTCATCCATCGATCCTCGCTTTGTTAATCTACCACCGTTTCGTAATGAGGTTCCTCTGACGGAGGAAGAAAAGGCGAGTGAAACAAAGTATTTACCGCAAGTATTTTACCACAGAAAATGCAATATTGAACACGATATAATCTATACACATAAATAAAATTGGAGTGTCTGTTTGTAATATTGAAATAACCTTTTTTTTCTACATGTATATACCATATGAATGTATACGGTACATACAACAAAGTAATGTCTGTTCGTTTGTTCCGGCTAATCTCTGAAACGGCTGGACCGATTTTAACAGGACATTCACTGACAGATAGCTGTTTCTTATAAGGTTTTATTTTAGAAACATAATATGGGTTCCGCGTAAAGTATTAAACTGCGGGCAAAGCCGCGGGAGCATCTAGTCTATCATAGATTAGGGATAAAAAATAAATATATAAATATCTTCACGCAATTCCCAATACAGGGGTAGACAGAGGTCAAGTCTAGACAATTAAGTCCCTTTGACCCATCTTCCACCGAAGATATTTTCGGGACAACGTGACAGGTGGTGAGCCCGTCGCCGCCTTTATGTCCAAGCCAACGGTGAAATTCGTACATAAGTTTTTGAAAAACTCATTGGTACTGCGACCTGGGGATCGAACTCGGGTCTCTCGACTCGAAATTCCGACCACCCAACAACTCGGCTATCGTGACTTATTACAGATTAGGGATGATTTGGTGTAATCGCCGAACTAGGCGATTATGTTACGACCTGCTTCTAGCATAGGTTTATTTCACTCAGTGTACTCTGACGATCTCCCTGGCATACTCACTGGTCTTCATAGATATCTCTGAGATCTCCTCTCCGATTCTTGGACCGGTTCAATGAAGAAAAAACCTGCGTTGTTTCAGATTCCATTATGCACGTGCTTCAGCTGCTTACTTCGAGATCAGAGCAATGTATGTGATGTTGTCCCTGTCTGAGCATGTATCTTATAAGTTAGGCTCCAGTTCAGTTAAGAGAAATGCGAGAGTAATCACCTGATCGTCGCCACCGGCGCTTGACTCGGGAACTGTCTGCCTGGTGCCAGATCCCAGCGCCGTGAAGTACTTCTGCACGTCAGTTTCACTGGAGTATTGATCTGGAAAGGATTAGAGACGCTTATAAAATGCCTACTGGCATTTGAAGAGACGCGAGCACAGAGCAGTCAATTCATAGAGCCATAGAGTCAATGCCTATTCTAGATTATTTCCTATAAAAATGAAAACTTTATAATATACTTAAATAAATTAAATAAATAAATATCTTCACGCAATTCCCAATACAGGGGTAGACAGAGGTCGAGTCTAGACAATTAAGTCCCTTTGACCCATCTTCCACCGAAGATATTTTCAGGACAACGTGACAGGTGGAAATCCGTCGGCGTCTTTATATTCAAGTCAACAACATAAATCGTATACAAGTTTTCAAAAATACGTATTGGAACGAGCCCGCCATCTGTGGATCGAACTCTGGTCTCTTGACTCGAATATTGATCACGCAACCACTGGAAAAGGCATCACTATGGAAAATCTTAATAGGCCTATCTTTTCCGTAGACCTTTGCAGACCGTTATATATAAGTTAGTGGGTGAAAGTTATTTACTTGGGGTTTCAGTTGTTCCTGTCTGTAGGGCTTCTTCAGAGGAGTCGCCGACAGAGACCCCGCGCTATCGGATATCTCCGATAACGTAACACTCTCCTCTTCACTCCTCTCGAACGCCTGTAAAGATCGTAACCACAATAAATAAATAAATAAATAATAAATAAATAAATAAATAAATAATAAATAAATAAATAAATAAATAAATAAATAAATAAAATAAATAAATAAATAAAAATAAATAAATAAATAAATAATAAATAAATAATAAATAAATAAAAATAAATAAATACATAAATACAAATATAGACAGGGACAGCAAAACATACATCGCCCAGATCCCAAAGTAAGAAGCTGAAGCATTTGACTTATAGAATCAGAAACCACGGAGGTTCCAAAAACGCCCTGAACGGAGACAACGTGGAAAAATTGTTTTTTTTTCTATATCGAACCGGTCCGGGAATCGAACCCGGGTCATCCGAGCTGGCGTCATAGTGAAAACCGATGTGTACGTCACTCGTGTCAACGGAGGTCGTGAAGTAAAAAAAGAAATCAAAAAGAAAAGAATAAAAAAATAAATGAACAATTTATTAAAAAAAAAATACCTTTACGCACTTCCCAATACAGGGGTAGACAGAGGTCAAGTCTAGACAATTAAGTCCCTTTGACCCATCTTCCACCGAAGATATTTTCGGGACAACGTGACAGGTGGTGAGCCCGTCGCCGCCTTTATGTCCAAGCCAACGGTGAAATTCGTACATAAGTTTTTGAAAAACTCATTGGCACTGCCACCTGGGGATCGAACTCGGGTCTCTCGACTCGAAATTCCGACCACCCAACAACTCGGCTATCGTGACTTATTACAGATTAGGGATGATTTGGTGTAATCGCCGAACTAGGCGATTATGTTACGACCTGCTTCTAGCATAGGTTTATTTCACTCAGTGTACTCTGACGATCTCCCTGGCATACTCACTGGTCTTCATAGATATCTCTGAGATCTCCTCTCCGATTCTTGGACCGGTTCAATGAAGAAAAAACCTGCGTTGTTTCAGATTCCATTATGCACGTGCTTCAGCTGCTTACTTCGAGATCAGAGCAATGTATGTGATGTTGTCCCTGTCTGAGCATGTATCTTATAAGTTAGGCTCCAGTTCAGTTAAGAGAAATGCGAGAGTAATCACCTGATCGTCGCCACCGGCGCTTGACTCGGGAACTGTCTGCCTGGTGCCAGATCCCAGCGCCGTGAAGTACTTCTGCACGTCAGTTTCACTGGAGTATTGATCTGGAAAGGATTAGAGACGCTTATAAAATGCCTACTGGCATTTGAAGAGACGCGAGAGCACAGAGCAGTCAATTCATAGAGCCATAGAGTCAATGCCTATTCTAGATTATTTCCTATAAAAATGAAAACTTTATAATATACTTAAATAAATTAAATAAATAAATATCTTCACGCAATCCCCAATACAGGGGTAGACAGAGGTCTAATCTAAAGAATTAAGTCCCTTTGACCCATCTTCCACCGAAGATATTTTCGGGACAACGTGACAGGTGGTGAGCCGTCGCCGCCTTTATGTCCAAGCCAACGATACAATCCGTACATAGTATATATATATATGTAAATAAATTAAATAAATAAATAAATAAATATCTTCACGCAATCCCCAATACAGGGGTAGACAGAGGTCAAGTCTAGACAATTAAGTCCCTTTGACCCATCTTCCACCGAAGATATTTTCGGGACAACGTGACAGGTGGTGAGCCCGTCGCCGCCTTTATGTCCAAGCCAACGGTGAAATTCGTACATAAGTTTTTGAAAAACTCATTGGTACTGCGACCTGGGGATCGAACTCGGGTCTCTCGACTCGAAATTCCGACCACCCAACAACTCGGCTATCGTGACTTATTACAGATTAGGGATGATTTGGTGTAATCGCCGAACTAGGCGATTATGTTACGACCTGCTTCTAGCATAGGTTTATTTCACTCAGTGTACTCTGACGATCTCCCTGGCATACTCACTGGTCTTCATAGATATCTCTGAGATCTCCTCTCCGATTCTTGGACCGGTTCAATGAAGAAAAAACCTGCGTTGTTTCAGATTCCATTATGCACGTGCTTCAGCTGCTTACTTCGAGATCAGAGCAATGTATGTGATGTTGTCCCTGTCTGAGCATGTATCTTATAAGTCAGGCTCCAGTTCAGTTCAGAGAAATGCGAGAGTAATCACCTGATCGTCGCCACCGGCGCTTGACTCGGGAACTGTCTGCCTGGTGCCAGATCCCAGCGCCGTGAAGTACTTCTGCACGTCAGTTTCACTGGAGTATTGATCTGGAAAGGATTAGAGACGCTTATAAAATGCCTACTGGCATTTGAAGAGACGCGAGAGCACAGAGCAGTCAATTCATAGAGCCATAGAGTCAATGCCTATTCTCGATTATTTCCTATAAAAATGAAAACTTTATAATATACTTAAATAAATTAAATAAATAAATATCTTCACGCAATTCCCAATACAGGGGTAGACAGAGGTCTAATCTAAAGAATTAAGTCCCTTCGACCCATCTTCCACCGAAGACATTTTCGGGACAACGTGACAGGTGGTGAGCCCGTCGCCATCTTTATGTCCAAGCCAACGATACAATCCGTACATAGTATATATATGTATAGTAGTATATATATATGTAAATAAAATTCAATAAAAGTGACGAGTCGTTGGGTCGTCGAGATTTCGTGTCAAGAGACCCGAGTTCGGCTCCAGGTGGCAGGCTCGTACAAATGGGTTTTTCAAAAACTTATGTACGAATTTCATTGTTTGCTTGGACACAAAGACGGCGACGAGCTCAACACCTGTCACGTTGTCCCGAAAACATGTTCCGTGGAAAGTGGGACGAAGGCACTTTATTTTCTAGACTAGACCTCTGTCTACCCCTGTATTACGAAATGCGTAAACATATTTATTTATTTTTCTTTATATTCTTTAATTTAATAATCTAATATCTGTTTTTTCCATTTGTCTGTTTGGTCCGGCTAATGTCTAAAATGACTAGACTGATTTTAACGGGCCTGTTACTGGCAGGTAGGTAATGCTATAAGGAGTAACTATAGGCAATAATTTTAGAAAAATCAATTAAAATAAGTCACGATAGCCGAGTGGTTGGGTGGTCGGAATTTCGAGTCAGTAGACACGAGTTCGATCCCCAGGTGGCGAGCTCGTAACAATGGGTTTTCTAAAACGGGTTCACCACCGGTCACGTTGTCCCGAAAATATCTTCGGTGGAAGGTGGGTCGAAGGGACTCAATTGTCTTGACTTGACCTCTGTCTACCCCTGTATTGGGACTTGCGTGAAGATATATTTTTTTTTTAATTAAAATTTCGCGTTACATGTTAAACAGCTGGCAAAGCCGCGGGGGACAACTAATTTAGCAGTCAAGTAAATGTCAACGCACCGACAATCTCGACGCGTCCCCTTCCATTGTGATCCTGGTCCCTGATCTGATTGGCCACGGAGATCGCCTTCAGCCTCTCCTTGTTATTTGCCCCCTCCCCCACGTAGACAAAGATGTCGTTGTTTATGTCCAGGACGAAGCAGTCGCCTTTGTTCATTGACGAGATCAGAGGGTCCACCTGGATTGTACAAAGGTACTTAGTACGTAAGTAATTACTGTTACGGTACTATTACAAATGATTATAAAAATCCGTGTTCCAGAAAAAAAATATATATATTCATCACGCCATTCCTAATTCAGGAGTAGACAGACTCTGAGCGAAGACATTTTTTTAGGATAACGTGACAGGTGGTCCTTTCAACAATGTAAATGATACATAAGTTTTGAAAATACCTATTAGTATGAGCCCGCCTCTTGGGGAATGAATTAGTGTCTCTCTACTCGAAGTCCGTTCATCCAACCACTCGGCTATCCAGAATCATAAATTTCTTCATCCTTTTGGCGGACTGTTAGTATGCCTTTCACCCTTCTCTAAAAAAAAAACACACACAAAGGACACCCTGTACCTTTGTGTTTTTTTTTTGTCACATTAATATACGGAACATTCTTACATTTGTTACATTATCCCCAACTGGGGATCGAACGCGGGACTTTTGACTCGAATTCCGATTACCCAATTCCGAATTCCAAGATTAATCAGGCGTCACTATGAATGAGTTAATTAACGATGAATTAGTACCTTTTATTAAAATATATTTGTTTACAAGGGATCCGAGTTCGATACCCATAAGCTCATACCAATGGGTTTTTCAATGTAGAATTTATTCGTTAAAGACGGCGACGGGCTCACCACCTGTCACGTTGTCCCAAAAACTGTATTTCGTGGAAGGTGGGCTGAAAGGTCTTAATTGTCTACAACCTCTGCCTATCCTTGTATTGGGAATGGCGTAAAGAATATTTTTTATAAGTATTAGCTCTTTTAATTTTATTTCAAATTTTAATATTTGTTTAGCACAAGTCACGATAGCCGAGTTGTTGGGTGGTCGGAATTTCGAGTCGAGAGACCCGAGTTCGATCCCCAGGTGGCAGTACCAATGAGTGTTTCAAAAAACTTATGTACGAATTTCATCGTTGGCTTGGACATAAAGGCGGCGACGGGCTCACCACCCGTCACGTTGTCCCGAAAATATCTTCGGTGGAAGGTGGTTCAAAGGGACTTAATTGTCTAGACTTGACCTCTGTCTACCCCTGTATTGGGACTTGCGTGAAGATATTTTTTTTTTTAGCACTTAATTTTTATTGTTACGATTAAATATAGTTCCCTTCTTTCTTTTTTAAGTATTTTTCATTCATTCACTCACTCACACTGTCAAGATAGATGCTCAATTTAATCACCAACCTGTCTTGTGCGGATGTTCTTCTTGCCCTTGATCTGGAACAGACGCTTCTCCGCGCCAGGGTTGGTCACGACGTGGTTGAAACCGGACGCGGCGCCACCGTCCACGTATCTGATCGCTGAAATGCATCTTCAGAATTATACGACCGTAATAAGTACGAGGTGGAAGTAACTAAGAGCTTCCCATCCATCTTTACATACACAACACAAATAAATAAGTACATACACAGAAGGGCTCAACCAACGAATACACCGTGTGGTAACGGTGTAAGAATTGACACTCCCTTTCTTCCCGTGGGTGTCGTAAGAGGCGACTAAGGGAATCAGCCTTGAATATTGTTATGGGAACCGATAGATGGCGGGATATCCATCTCTAAAAATATCAGACCAAAATAATCAGACCGAAGATGGGTAGCAGCGTCTGAGGTGCGAGTGGTCTGCTACTGCGATCGCAAATCCGCTTGCCAGGCGTGGCGATTATGGCAAATCCTCCCTATGGGAGAGACCTGCAATGGACATTAACAGGCCGTTATGTATGTATATTATGTAACTGATAAATGGCGAGATACCATCTCTAAAAATAACAGAGCAAAATAATCAGACCGAAGATGTGCTGCAGCGTCTGAGGTGCGAATAGTCTTGTGCTGCGATCGCCAATCCGCTTGCCAAGCGTGGCGACTACGGCATATCCTCCCTATGTCCTGCAGTGGACTTTAACAGGCCGTTATGTAAGTATATATGTATGTTATGTATGTATGTATGTTTGTATGTATGTACAGATGAGGACAACATCACATGCATTGCTCCGACACAGAAGTAGGTAGCTAAAGCACTTGTGTTATGGAATCGGAAACAACGAAGGCACCACAAATACGCAGACCCGAGACAATCTAGAAAATATAGCTTTCCACATTGACCCGTCCGGGAAATGAACTCGGCACGGTATTTTCGAATACCGGTGTGCGCAACTCGTCCACGGAGGTGGTCGCAGGAGGTTGTATATTATGTGTATCTCTTTGATGGCGTCAGCTTAAGGCTGTTGTGAGAGGCGTCTAAGAGAACAGCCTTAACAATATAAATAGCTACAAACAGATGGTGAGATATCCATCTAGAAAATACCAGAACAAAATAAGCAGAACGATGATGAGCGGCAGGTGTAAGGTTCAAAGCGTCAGGTGCTGAGATCGCCAATCCGTTTGCCGAGGGTAGCGATTATGGCAAACCCTCCTACGAAAGAGGCTATGTCGAACAGTGGCATTACAGGCCGTTATGTAAGTATGGTAAATATACCTCATACATTTGTTACAAATGTATAGAAAATAGCCTAAGGTTTATAATGGGGACTGTGAAACATAACGTCACAGGTTCGAAGCCGCCCACAGACTATTGTCAAGAATTATACGACCTAAATAAGTACGAGGTGGAAGTAACTAAGAGCTTCCCATTCATCTTTATATACACAACCCAAATAAATAAGTACATACACAGAAGGGCTCCAACCAACGAATACACCGTGTGGCAACGGTGTAAGAATATTGCCACTATTACAACGGTGTTAGAATATTGCCACAATTTAAACCCTATCAAAAACGTCCTCTAGATATTGACTTCACATATGAAAGTAATAAAATTGAATGCGTAAATACATATACATCTTTAGGTACAAATATAGACTCTAATATTGATTGGAAGCAACACATAGCTAAAATAAGTACAAAGTTAACGAGATTTACATATGCCCTTTATGAGCTGAAAAAGTGCACTGATAAAAAAACTGCACTTTGCGCCTACTATGCCTTCGCTCATGCTTGGCTTCATTACGGCATTATAACTGGAACAGTCTCTTTATGTCAACTCTATTTCCCCATATGGAAATAGAGTTGACATAAAGAGACTATTCCAGTTACAAAAGAGATGTCTTAGAATAATAGTTAATATTGATAAAATGATAAGTTGCAAACAATATTTCATAGAATTAAACTTATTAACCCTTAAATGCATGTACATTTTGGAGGTAAGTTTGTTTGTGAAAAAGAACTTTTTCCAAAATATTCTCGTCCAGAAAACCTGAGACCTCAAAATAGACTAGACAGACCATTTTCTTCATTAAAATTGTTTCATTCAGGTCCTTATGCAATGTCAATTAAAATTTACAACAAGTTACCACAATTCATACAAAACGAAAATGATCACCAAAAGTTTAAATCATTATTAAAAAGTTACTTAATTAAAAAATGTTATTACTCATTATCTGAATTCCTTGAAGAATAATTTTGAACTATAATGAGACTACTTGTTGTCCCTTTAATATGTTATTACAATTGTTATCAGTACTTGTTGTAGGTGTGAATTAGATTTTTATTGTTTTAGTTTTATTAATAATGAAACATAGTTTTATTACAAAATTAATAATAATAAGGTAGTAATTAATTAAGTCGAGAATGAGATATAGGTATAGCTTTTTTTTTAATTATATCCTAATATTTACTGATAATAAATTTAGTTTTAAGATCTAAAAATTGTATAAGAAATTGCTGTGCCCTATCCGGGTTCATGTTGATACTAACATGTTATTTTAAGAACTTCTGTACACACATGAGAACGCAATAAGTTATTGAGTATTGAGTATTGAAAAAAGAACCACTCCTGACATTAGCATTGTCGCTTAGTCGCAGTGGCGGGAATACAAGTAATGTTATTGAATAATTACATCGCACCATTCCGCATGCAAATATAAAAGGTATAAGTTATCTGGTCCGAAGAGAAGAAGTGCACCACCCTTCCTCCCATAGTGCACTAATTTTACTGTATTCAGCACCACCACTATACTCAAACCAGGTAACATATACCACCAACGAAAACGCGACACGTTTTTCGCCTCAAAACAAGGCATTCTGAAGCGTGTAGACTCTACAATGAGCGAACGCAAAGTCGTTTATGTTTTTCGATATTCCTGGTATTCTTTATATAAAGTAAAAAGAGGAAATAAATAATAATAATTTTCTCGATAGATTAGGTCTTTTGCACTCTCATTTCCTTAGACCTAATTTCGGACAACCTAACAGATGATCCGAAATAAATTATAAAGATTGTAAAGATAAGTAATAATAATATTTTAATAAGTAGAAATGACTTATAAAATGTGTAGAGTTTCAGTAGAGTCAAGTGCCGCTCTTTCTTCTCTTGGATGTTGAATTCAAGCGAAGAAAGAAAGCAAATTACTTCGCCACCACCGTGTAACATCCGGCATGCATAACTATTATGCTCACCAGGTCGGAACAGAGACAGGAACTGCTGACTCTCGTGCCCCAAGGTCTCCCTGTGCTGGACGGCTGCACCGTTGAACTTGTCGTCTAGGCCCACAGTCAAAATGGCCGCGGCGCCAGCCTCGTCCTGCGTGGACTCGCTCCCGATCCAGTAGTAGATATCCCATGACAAATTGTTCTTTTTGTTAGCCGTGGTCTGTAAAAATGTACGAGGGAACATTTACCAGGAATTAAGTAGAACTATTGCCATCCTCTTTTTCCGAGTTTGTTGTGAAAAGTGACCGAGGAGCCATAGAAATGCCATTGGCTAGCGACAGATGGCTGGATAACCATCTCAAACAATACCATGTTGAAGTTAATCGCATAGGTGACTGGGTAGCGTACACGTCTAGGACACAAGGTGCTTTACAAGGTACTGAGTTGCCAATCCGGTTGCCAAGGACTTTTCCAGGCCATCGTGATGATGATAATTGGCATAAGTACGGGCAGCAGAGTCTTTCGTGTCCAGCACGTCAATAGTGGCGATTATGTCAAAAGCTCCTTAAAGGAGAGCTCTATGTCAAACTGTGACTTTTATAAGCCGTTATGTATGTAAAAATTATACACCCGGTGCATGCCACTGGATACAAGGAGAATTATGTCACTGCTTTCCCAGTTTTGCGTGATTGGGCAACATTTTTACAGTAGCCTTATCGACTCGAGTGCTAATGTTGGTGCTTTTGGTCACTTTTATATATAAAAATGCCTTCCCGCCCTGCGACCTAACGGACTCTTTAAAGGTACTTACCCTTAGTACAATGTATGAATCTCCTTTGTTGAATTTACCCACGTCGCTTTGGGGCACGGGAACCGGATTGAAGTTCTGTAAGCAAATGAAGCCCATGTGACGTTGGTTATGACGACAATGATGAAATAAATATCTTCGCGCGTACAGGGGTAGACGGAGGTCTAGACAATTATGTTCTTTCGACACACTTTTTTTGGGTTAACGTGGCAGGTGGTGACACCATAGCCATCTTTATGTCCAACCCAACGATGTAAATCGTATGAAAGATTTTTGAAAAAACCCCATTCGTACGAGTCTTGACAGGCTAAAGCACTTGTGTTATAGGATCGTAAACAACGAAGACAACACACCCAGACAATTGTACTGAGCTTAAACTCGAGACCACGGAGTTATGTACAACATGAAAATCATTGTACCCACGGTGGTTGTGCAATGCAATATTAGCTATCGCAATATTAGATGCAATAGTGAGAGATTTAGAAAGTATTTTCAATTCACACACATTTCAAGGGGAAACCCCCCTTTAATTCCCTCTTACGGCACCCATGGGAAGAAAGTGTGTGTTGTACTTCTATGCCGTACCCATACGTCAAGACAAAGGGATATTTATATACTCACCACAATTCTCCAAACTTCGACGCCTGCTTGTCTGCCTGCGTTGGCGAACGCTGGATGAACACTAGCTTTGGCCCGAGCATCCTAAAAAAATATATATAGGTTAAAAAATTATAATCTCTGCCTAATCCTCCGAGATAAACTCCGTGAGAGTACAGAGTAGTGCGTAAATGATAGTGTGCTCATCTAAAAATAAAATGAAGTATCTTCACGGCATTCCCAATACAGGGGTAGACAGAGGTCTAGACAATAAAGTCCTTTCGACCCACTTTCCACTACAGACATTTTCTGGGACAACGTGACAGGTGAGCCCGCCGCCGTCTTTAAGTCCGAGTCAACTATATAAATCCTAGATATTTTTTTTTTGAAACAAAAACCATTGGGCATCATACGAGCCCTGAGGATCAAACTCGAGACTCCTGACTCCAATTCCGATCACCTAACCACTTGGCCATCGTGATCATCTACACTAATATTATAAAGAGGTAGGAGTAGGAGGAAATAGCCGTGCGGTTGCGAAATAAAAAAACTCGCTTCTTCTCGTGGAAGGCGTAAGAGTCAATCTAAGAGAGAGAGAGGTCTTAAAAATACAATAGGGTGGGTACCAACAGATTAAGAGTTACATAAATACATTACGGCCTGTCAAATTCCACTGCAGGACATAGGCCTCACCCATGGGGAGGATTTGCCGTAATCGGCACGCTTGGCAAGCGGACTGGCGATCGCAGTACCAGACCACTCGCACCTCAGACGCTGCTGCTCACCTTCGTCCTAATTACTTTGGTCTGATATTTTTAGAGATGGTTATACCGCCATCTATCGGTTGCTATAAGGATATTCAAGGCTGGTTCCCTTAGCCGCCTCATGATACCCACGAGAAGAAACGGAGGGGCAATATTTTTACACCGTTACCACACGGTTAAAAGTAAAAAATAAATATCTTCACGCAATTCCCAATACAGGGGTAGACAGAGGCCTAGTCTAGACAATTAAGTCCCTTAGACCCACCTTCCACCGAAGATATTTTACGGGACAACGTGACAAGTGGTGAGCCCGTCGCCGTTTTTATGTCCAAACAACGATATAATTCATACTTAAGTTTTTGAAAAACTCATTGGTACGAGTCTGCCACCTGAAGAAGAGTTAACCATTTCAAAAATACCAAATCAGCAAACCGGTAATTGGTAGCAGCGTCTAAGGTACTAGGTGTCTGGTACTACGATCGACAATCCGCTTGCCAAGCCTGGCAAGCAGTATCCTACCTTAAGGGCGAGGCGCATATCCTGCAGTGGAATTTTACAGACCGTACTAATGATTATGAAGTGTCTATATACAAGGTAATCTTAAGCTATGGTTTGATTGTGAAAGTTGTTTTACTAATGGTAATATTTCTTAATCCTTTAGTGAAATGGACCTTAAATGCGTGAAATTTAATGAAAAAAAATTATCATTCTAATGGCTTTTATAAAAGATGTCTTGTTGCTGTAGGTAATTCGGACTAAGTCATAGACAGTACGAACTTTTTAATAAAGAAATAAACACATAAATAGATAGGAACAACATCACATACATTGCTCTGATCCCAAAGTTAAGCAAATCTTAAGCGCTTGTGTTATGGAATCGGAAACAATGTTGTGAACACATACACCTAAACCCGAGACATTGCAAAGTAAATGTTTTCTAGGTTGATCCGTCCGGGAATCGAACCCGGGACCTCAGAGCTGGCGACACCAAGAAAACCTTTATATCTGTATTCGCAACTCGTCTACGAAAGTCAGCTAAAGAACTAAGTTTCGCCAAAACTACTAGGTTCGTGAAATATACACAGCTAGCTTACAGATTACGTAAGACATACCTGTAACGATTTATAAGTATTTCTCATCACTATTCAAATTTAATTTGGAACATAGACTATATAGAACATAGTTTCTTTTTCTAAACAACTCTGGGCTGTGATTCACGGCGTAAGTCCACGAACGTACTCGAAGTTCAAGATGAAATTTCGCAGAATGGGCTCGTTGCCCGTTATCTGTAACCTATTTTTCCCGCCAATCCTAAGGGTGTGGTCTGATTGATTGAGCTGAGCATTGGTTGCCTACATTTGGTTAACACAGGAGAATTAAATTTGGTAAATTTAAAAGATCATTTTACGAGGATGTCATTTTAAATGTCAAGTACGTTTGACATTTGACTTTGCTTTTGACATTGTAAATGCTGGGTCAGTAATATTTTTTTTGATATTAATCGGAAAAGGAGTTTAAGCTCTTGTATGTTTAGTTGTTGTTGTTTCATATCTGGCGATTTCAGCTCATATACAGTTACAAATGCGTAAAATAAGCCCATCTACTTTTATATTTTATTTGCAATAAAAACATTAATATACGTACATAGATAGGAACAACATCACATACATTGCTCTGATCCCAAAGTTAAGCAAATCTTAAGCGCTTGTGTTATGGAATCGGAAACAATGTTGTGAACACATACACCTAAACCCGAGACATTGCAAAGTAAATGTTTTCTAGGTTGATCCGTCCGGGAATCGAACCCGGGACCTCAGAGCTGGCGACACCAAGAAAACCTTTATATCTGTATTCGCAACTCGTCTACGAAAGTCAGCTAAAGAACTAAGTTTCGCCAAAACTACTAGGTTCGTGAAATATACACAGCTAGCTTACAGATTACGTAAGACATACCTGTAACGATTTATAAGTATTTCTCATCACTATTCAAATTTAATTTGGAACATAGACTATATAGAACATAGTTTCTTTTTCTAAACAACTCTGGGCTGTGATTCACGGCGTAAGTCCACGAACGTACTCGAAGTTCAAGATGAAATTTCGCAGAATGGGCTCGTTGCCCGTTATCTGTAACCTATTTTTCCCGCCAATCCTAAGGGTGTGGTCTGATTGATTGAGCTGAGCATTGGTTGCCTACATTTGGTTAACACAGGAGAATTAAATTTGGTAAATTTAAAAGATCATTTTACGAGGATGTCATTTTAAATGTCAAGTACGTTTGACATTTGACTTTGCTTTTGACATTGTAAATGCTGGGTCAGTAATATTTTTTTTGATATTAATCGGAAAAGGAGTTTAAGCTCTTGTATGTTTAGTTGTTGTTGTTTCATATCTGGCGATTTCAGCTCATATACAGTTACAAATGCGTAAAATAAGCCCATCTATTTTTATATTTTATTTGCAATAAAAAACATTAATATACGTACATAGATAGGAACATCGTCGCATATATTGCTCGGATTTAAACAAAGTAACTAGCTAAAACAAACGACCAGACGGCTTTTTAAAACAAAGAGATTTTCTGCATTGACCCGGCGTGGAATAGAACAAGAGGCCCCAGATCTGAATGCATTACATTCAGATCTGGTCTCCGGTCTATCGGTATGTACGCCACTCGATTCCTGAGCCCGTTATTATAATATGTACATAACAATATTTATGATCTGAAAGTGAAAGTAAAGCCGGTAGGGTTTTACATAATACGGGCTTACGTAACCTCATAAACTTTATCATTAGAAAGTAAATAGAAATCATTATATCTCAAATAAATATAATCAGTTGATGCTATACTTAATTGAATAGTAAGCTGACCGTTCACATTTAGTTACAGGAACTTTGTTTCGGCAAACGTCATACATTATTAAGTATTTAGTGTCAAAGGGATCTTCATAGTAACTTCATTCCCTCGGTAAATTTCGTTGTCATATCATCTCTATTAAAAAAATAGCCAACTTCACTCAGGTAATGTAGCATTCTGTCGATAAAAGATTTTTTAAAATCTGTTTAGTGGTTAAGACATGGCCATCGTGATCATCTACACTACAGGAGGAAATAGCCGTGCGGTTGCGAAATAAAAAAACTCGCTTCTTCTCGTGGAAGGCGTAAGAGTCAATCTAAGAGAGAGAGAGGTCTTAAAAATACAATAGGGTGGGTACCAACAGATTAAGAGTTACATAAATACATTACGGCCTGTCAAATTCCACTGCAGGACATAGGCCTCACCCATGGGGAGGATTTGCCGTAATCGGCACGCTTGGCAAGCGGACTGGCGATCGCAGTACCAGACCACTCGCACCTCAGACGCTGCTGCTCACCTTCGTCCTAATTACTTTGGTCTGATATTTTTAGAGATGGTTATACCGCCATCTATCGGTTGCTATAAGGATATTCAAGGCTGGTTCCCTTAGCCGCCTCATGATACCCACGAGAAGAAACGGAGGGGCAATATTTTTACACCGTTACCACACGGTTAAAAGTAAAAAATAAATATCTTCACGCAATTCCCAATACAGGGGTAGACAGAGGCCTAGTCTAGACAATTAAGTCCCTTAGACCCACCTTCCACCGAAGATATTTTACGGGACAACGTGACAAGTGGTGAGCCCGTCGCCGTTTTTATGTCCAAACAACGATATAATTCGTACTTAAGTTTTGAAAACTCATTGGTACGAGTCTGCCACCTGGAGATCGAACTCGGGTCTCTTGACTCAATTCCGACCACCCAACCACTCGACTATCGTGACTTCAGAAGAAGAGTTAACCATTTCAAAAATACCAAATCAGCAAACCGGTAATTGGTAGCAGCGTCTAAGGTACTAGGTGTCTGGTACTACGATCGACAATCCGCTTGCCAAGCCTGGCAAGCAGTATCCTACCTTAAGGGCGAGGCGCATATCCTGCAGTGGAATTTTACAGACCGTACTAATGATTATGAAGTGTCTATATACAAGGTAATCTTAAGCTATGGTTTGATTGTGAAAGTTGTTTTACTAATGGTAATATTTCTTAATCCTTTAGTGAAATGGACCTTAAATGCGTGAAATTTAATGAAAAAAAATTATCATTCTAATGGCTTTTATAAAAGATGTCTTGTTGCTGTAGGTAATTCGGACTAAGTCATAGACAGTACGAACTTTTTTTAATAAAGAAATAAACACATAAATAGATAGGAACAACATCACATACATTGCTCTGATCCCAAAGTTAAGCAAATCTTAAGCGCTTGTGTTATGGAATCGGAAACAATGTTGTTAACACATACACCTAAACCCGAGACATTGCAAAGTAAATGTTTTCTAGGTTGATCCGTCCGGGAATCGAACCCGGGACCTCAGAGCTGGCGACACCAAGAAAACCTTTATATCTGTATACGCAACTCGTCTACGAAAGTCAGCTGAAGAACTAAGTTTCGCCAAAAACTACTAGGTTCGTGAAATATACACAGCTAGCTTACAGATTACGTAAGACATACCTGTAACGATTTATAAGTATTTCTCATCACTATTCAAATTTAATTTGGAACATAGACTATATAGAACATAGTTTCTTTTTTCTAAACAACTCTGGGCTGTGATTCACGGCGTAAGTCCACGAACGTACTCGAAGTTCAAGATGAAATTTCGCAGAATGGGCTCGTTGCCCGTTACCTGTAACCTATTTTTCCCGCCAATCCTAAGGGTGTGGTCTTCGGCCCTTGGCATATAGCTAGAGTACGTTGGCCTTTCCATATTGATTGAGCTGAGCATTGGTTGCCTACATTTGGTTAACACAGGAGAATTAAATTTGGTAAATTTAAAAGATCATTTTACGAGGATGTCATTTTAAATGTCAAGTACGTTTGACATTTGACTTTGCTTTTGACATTGTAAATGCTGGGTCAGTAATATTTTTTTTGATATTAATCGGAAAAGGAGTTTAAGCTCTTGTATGTTTAGTTGTTGTTGTTTCATATCTGGCGATTTCAGCTCATATACAGTTACAAATGCGTAAAATAAGCCCATCTACTTTTATATTTTATTTGCAATAAAAACATTAATATACGTACATAGATAGGAACAACATCACATACATTGCTCTGATCCCAAAGTTAAGCAAATCTTAAGCGCTTGTGTTATGGAATCGGAAACAATGTTGTGAACACATACACCTAAACCCGAGACATTGCAAAGTAAATGTTTTCTAGGTTGATCCGTCCGGGAATCGAACCCGGGACCTCAGAGCTGGCGACACCAAGAAAACCTTTATATCTGTATGTACGCCACTCGATTCCTGAGCCCGTTATTACAATATGTACATAACAATATTTATGATCTGAAAGTGAAAGTAAAGCCGGTAGGGTTTTACATAATACAGGCTTACGTAACCTCATAAACATTATCATTAGAAAGTAAATAGAAATCATTATATCTCAAATAAATATAATCAGTTGATGCTATACTTAATTGAATAGTAAGCTGACCGTTCACATTTAGTTACAGGAACTTTGTTTCGGCAAACGTCATACATTATTAAGTATTTAGTGTCAAAGGGATCTTCATAGTAACTTCATTCCCTCGGTAAATTTCGTTGTCATATCATCTCTATTAAAAAAATAGCCAACTTCACTCAGGTAATGTAGCATTCTGTCGATAAAAGATTTTTTAAAATCTGTTTAGTGGTTAAGACATGAAAGCGTAACTAACAAACTCACTTTTTTATAATATTAGTAAGGTTTAATTAAAGAAAGAAAGAAAAGAAAGACTAAGAAACTTTTTTAACACATCTTAATGATGTATTATACTACGTAAAAAAATGTTGGTTACCCCTGCATTTTCATGGAAAATGCTAAAGGTTACAAAGTGGCGTCTAAATCGATTTCCCTTGAGGGACAGTGGGTGTGCTACTAAAATACATCAATAAATATAAAAAAAAATATAAAAATATCTTCACGCAATTCCCAATACAGGGGTACACAGAGGTCGAGTCTAGATAAAGTCCCTTCATCCCACCTTCCACCGAAGATATTTTCGGGACAACGTGACAGGTGGTGAGCCCGTCGATTTATATCCAAGCCAACGATAAAATTCGTACATAAGTTTTTAAAAAACCTTCTTCTTCTTCCTGCCCTTATCCCATGCTATGTGGGGTCGGCACAACATGTCTTCTTCTTCCACTCTCCTCTATTTCCCGTCATGTCAATACTCACTCCTTTCTTTCTCATGTCTTCTTTCACACAATCCATCCATCGTTTTTTTGGTCTCCCCATAGCTCTTCGTCCATCCACACTCATCTCTAACATTCTTTTGCCTATATTACATTCTTCCCTCCTCATTACATGCCCGAACCATGCTAACCTACCACTCTTCATTTTCTCTGTCACTGGTGCTACATTCAAGCTTCCCCTTATATACTCGTTCTTTATGCGACCTTTTCTAGTCACTCCACACATCCATCTCAACATTCTCATCTCTGCAGCATGCACTCTTCTTTCATCCGTCACTTTCGTTGCCCAGCACTCTGATCCGTACAATACGACAGGTCTCACGATCGTTTTGTAAACTTTGCCCTTAAGTTTAAGAGGCATGCGTGGATCGCAAGTTAAGTTACTAGAAGTTTTTAAAAAACGTCTTGACTCGAAATTCCGGCCACCAAACCTCTCTATCCACTATCAGCCTATCGTGATATTTAATATTTTTTAAAACATAAACGATTGATTCACTACTGTTATGTACATTGTATACATACGAGTATATAAGTAACAGCCTGTTAAAGCTTACTGCAGGACATAGGCGAGAGCCGCCTATGTCCTGCAGTAAGCTTTAACAGGCAGGAACCGCCATAATCGCCACGCTTGGCAAGCGGATTGGCGTGATTTTTTTTTACATTAAGACCTGCATGTATGTAGAAAATGATGAGTTAAAAAGAAGCGAAAGGGGTATGTAAGGATCGTGATACTTTGCGATTTGTTCTCTCTGGCTACCCCGTTAGGGACTATACGTGAGGATTAGTAAGTAAATAATATTAATTACCATTAGTAATATTAATATTGTATTATACGATTTCCAATTACTGAGCTATGCAGTGGTCTAGACAATGAAGTCCTCTCGACCCAATTTTCAACGAAGCATATTTGAAATAACGTGACAGGTGGTGAGCCTATCGCCATCTCTTTGTCCAAGCTAACGTAACATTATTCTTACATAAATATGTATAAATTTACACAGATACATATTAAGTTGACCGTGTGGTAATGGTGTAAGAACATTACCACTCCCTTCCTTCCCGTGGGTGTCGTAAGAGGCGACTTAGGGAGACAGCCTTGAATAATGTTATGGCAACCGATAGATGGCGGGATAACCATCTCTAAAAACATCAGACCAAAATAATCAGACCAAGATGGACAGCAGCGTTTGAGGTGCGAGTGGTCTGCTACTGCGATCGCCAATTCGCCTGCCAAGCGTGGCGATTATGGCAAATCCTCTCAATAGGAGAAGCATATGTCCTGCAGTGGACTTTTAACAGGCCGTTACGTATGTATGTGTATATCGGTTATATGTTCATGATCATAAGTTCATGAACATATAACCGACCTAAAAACATTTACTCAATTAAAAACATTCACATTCATCATAAAAACTTTTGCCTTGCCCCTAGCGGTTTTGAACCCGCATGCTTCGCTTGAAGGCAGTGTTACTAGTCAGTAATCACTAAGTTATCGGGTCGTTGCCGTTGATAAATATTATATTTACGAAAAAAATTACGGCAATTAAGTTTTGGATATTCTTCGGCCTTCTGTCCAAAGATAACAATAATATAAAAGAGTATAGTGGGATACTACACTCTTCAATACAGATTATACAGAGTAATTGACTAATTGGTGTAACCATAGACAATGCGGAAGTTTTTCTCGAGTCGAGAAAAACAAGCAATTTAGATAATTAACGTTTATTAGAACTGAGTATCTGTCTGTACGTTCCTTTGTTCGATGGGGCAGCGAGCCCATGAGTCAATAATGGAGGTTACTGTTCGGATACATTTAAGTACAAGGTTCGTCACGCTTTTTTGCCATGAAGCATGGCAATTATGGCAAACCCTTTACCCTTTTAACGTACAGTAGAGGCCTATGTATTTTTCAAAACGTAAAATGCAGTCAAGATAACAACGAAAAAAATGCCGGCCCCATGATATATTTATATAAACCTAATGTAATACAAAAATATTTTTCTTTCATTTCTTTTAATATAATACAACGAAGAGTTTGTCCGTTTACCTTGTCGGATAGAGAAGTGATCTGGGCAGTGACGGGCTGCTGTTTTTGTGTTGTGCGCCCATACACGCACACGAATAGGGCCAGAAGACCCCACGCGATGGTAGACCGCATTCTGAAAATGAAAGGATAATAATAATTATTAAAGTCACGATAGCCGAATGGTTGGTGGTCGGAATTTCGAGTCAAGAGACCCAAGTTCGATCCCCAGGTGACAGGCACGTACCAATGGGTTTTTCAAAAACGTATGTGCGAATTATATAGTTGGCTTGGACGTGAAGACTGCGACGGGCTCACCACCTGTCACGTTGTCCCGAAAATATCTTCGGTGGAAGGTGAGTCGAAGGGACTTAATTGTCTAGAGTAGACCTCTGTCTACCCCTGTATTGGGGATCGCGTGATTCGTATTATAATCTATCTCGAAATCCGACCACTCGGCAAAGAAAGTTTTTGAAAATTTTTAAATTGATACCACCACGGCCATTGTTTTAAGATCTATAGTACAGTATTATATTGTCACGACAGCCAAGTGATTGGGTGATAGGAGTTCTAGTCAAGATACCCGAGTTCGATTTCCAGGTGGCAGAATCGAACCAATGAGTTTTTTTCAATAACTTATGTACGATTTGTATCGTTGGTGAAAGATGGGTCGAAAAGTAAGTCACGACTTCGGCCTACCCTTGCATTGGCAACGTCGTGAAGATATTTTTTATCGTACAGTAATGTCTATTTCTTTCATCTGGTAACTATTATACGCTAAGTCATTAGTCAAGTAAGAATACGTGACTAATATCAAGCCACATATGGAATGAACAAGGTTAGTTGTTTGTTTCCTGCTATATTTTCCTTTTAGGATATTAGACAATGAGTTAGTAATAAAGTTTTATTCGATAAAAATTTTATATATATATTACTTAACTTTGATGGTCTAATTGACAAGTTGGTTGACTATGCTTTTGAAGTTAGGTTTTGAGTGTTCGGATGAGTAAACACTTAGTTTTACCTTTTCTCTTTATTCAAATATAAAACATAAAATAAAAATTAAAGTAAAGAGAAAAAAGTAAAATTTTCCACTGACACGGGCGGGATTCGAACCCGCGACCTTCGCCGATCCGTGGCGATGCTCTTACCTTACTTTAATGACATAAAAGTTCAGCATAAATATGCTTTAAAAATCAATAAAATTGCATAATAAAATAAATATATAGATAGGGCTAACATCACATGCATTGTTCTAATCCCAAAGTAAGTAGCTTAAGCATTCGTGTTATGGAATCAAACAACGAAGTTACCAACCTAACCTAATCTAACCTTGACCCAAGACAATGTAGTAAAAGTGACTTTCTTGGTGAGTGATTGGCCTGTACGGAAATGGAACTCGGAACATCAGAGTTGCCGACACCATTAAAACCGGACGCCATTCGTCCACGGAGCCATTTGAACCATGATAATCATTAATAGTGATTATGCAATACATGCCAAAATTCTGTAAACTTCTTAACACAAATTTTAGTCACTCTACATATAACATTGACAAAGAACTTCGTGACAGTGTCACAAAGTTGAGAAGAAAAATAAGAAGTAGAAAAAATCTAAACTATTTTAAACTAAGCTTACTGTTCTGAACTAAGGAGTTTAGGAAGTAGGAATACATATTTACACACATAACGGTATCTTAAGTCCACTGCAGGACATGGCCTCTCCCATAGGGAGGACTTGCCATAATCGTCATGCTTGGCAAGCGGATTGGCGATTGCAGTACCAGACCACTCGCACCACAGCCGCTGCTGCCCATCTTCGGTCTGATTACTTTGGTCTGATATTTTTTTAGAGATGGTGACCCGCCATCGATCGGTTCAAGGCTGTGTCCCTTAGTCGCCTCTTACGACACCCACGGGAAGAAAGGGAGTGGCGATGTTCTTTCACCGTTACCACACAGCACTTAGGAATACGTGAGATTATTTTTTATATTTAATAATGACATCTGCTTTCAAATAACAGTAACAGCCCACAGAACAGGACTATATTCCCATTCCTTTAACGTTCATGCGGTTCGATTGTGGAACTCACTACCTTCGGTAATCCGTGAGGCTAATTCGGTGTCTTCGTTTAGAAGCTGGTTAAAGACCACTATTTATTAACACAATAGTATTATGTATATATTAATGTTTATGTATGTATACATACATACATACATATCAGCCTTTAGAAGTCCACTGCTGGACATAGGCCTCTCCCATAGGGAGGACTTGCCATAATCGCCACGCTCGGCAAGCGGATCGGCGATCGCAGTACCTGACCACTCACGTCTCAGACGCTGGTATACATGTCCTGTATGATTATTTTGGTCTGATATTTTTTAGAGATGGTGACCCGCCATCGATCGGTTCAAACTGTGTCCCTTAGTCGCCTCTTACGACACCCACGGGAAGAAAGGGAGTGGCGATGTTCTTTCACCGTTACCACGGGAATACGTGAGATTATTTTTTATATTTAATAATGACATCTTGCTTTCAAATAACAGTAACAGCCCACAGAACAGGACTATATTCCCATTCCTTTAACGTTCATGCGGTTCGATTGTGGAACTCACTACCTTCGGTAATCCGTGAGGCTAATTCGGTGTCTTCGTTTAAGAAGCTGGTTAAAGAGCACTTTTTATTAACACAATAGTATTATGTATATATTAATGTTTATGTATGTATATTGTGTATGTATAGATACATACATACACATCGGCCTTTTGAAGTCCACTGCTGGACATAGGCCTCTCCCATAGGGAGGATTAGCCATAATCGCCACGCTCGGCAAGCGGATCGGCGATCGCAGTACCTGACCACTCACGTCTCAGACGCTGGTATACATGTCCAGTATGATTATTTTGGTCTGATATTTTTACAGATGTTTATCCCGCCATCGGTTGCCATAACGATATTCAAGGCTATTTCCCTTAGTCGCCTCTTACGACACCCATCGGAAGAAAGGGAGTGGCAATATTCTTACGCCGTTACCACACGAAATGTGTGTACGCATATTAATATGTAATTATAGTTTTTTTTTGTTTGAATAATGTAAATTAATATACTGTTTTTTGTGCACACTAGTTTGCTCCTATTATAAGTTTTCCAGTAACAGGCCAGGTGGAAGAAATTTCAATTTGAAATAAGCTGTGCCTTTGTACTCATATTTGTTTTTTTTTGTTTTTTCTCTATTTATTATATTTTGTGTGTACATGACTAGTAAAATAAATAAATAAATAAAATAAATAAACAGTACCGACAACAGGCACACCAAGAATATATACATGTTTACCATGAAAGGAGCCAATGACTATGACTAACGAATATATGGAATATTACGTCTCATTTTTATTACTTAGTTTCGTTATTATCTTCTAGTGCAAGATTTAGACAAGGACAAGGGCGTTCCGCAAGGCACGTTTCTCGAACCGTTACTATATCTTATTTACATCAATGGATGATTAATAGATGAACGAGCTGATAGTCTGGTTGCATCCCACAAGGGGCAAACATTTACATGATGAATATTTTAGTATTTGATTTAAGGATGTTTTATTTTAGGAGATATATCAAACAATGTATGTATATTTTCATTTGGTTACTAACGATGTATATTGTTATTTGTTTACCTAATAGTACTTAGTAACTCTTTCATGGTGTGGTATGCACGCTTCTACAACAAAATCTCAGTAAAAGTGCAGAGCCTGCCCATGAATAGATTCAAGGTATTTATTAAAGAAACACTTTACAAAAAGGGTTAATTCAATAAAAATTAATGATAGTAACCCCTGGAAATAATTTGATTGTTTCTATGCTATTTCTAATTATTATTAATGTTCAATTTTGTATTTCTTTTATTGCAAAAATGCAAAAAAATGATATCTACAGAGTTTCTTACGTCTGTTTCTTCAAAGTAATGTATGTGTATGTGATGTTGTCCCTATCCTGTGTATTTATGATTTTGCGCAATCTTATATAAGTATTTCAGTCTTAATGGAACATTATCTTATATAAATTTATCGTAACTTATGAGAATATATCTTACATGTACAACCTAATCAAGTTGACCTGTGACAGACCTTATCTAGTAATAATTCAGTGCACGAAACTATTTATCGTATGTTATGTTGTTCGAAATAAACGTTTCTTTAAGTAACTGTATATATATAATTTTATTACATAGTTTTTAACTTTTTACCTTAAGAACTAACTAACAGTCAAGAGACCCGAGTTCGATCCCCAGGTGGCAGGCACGTACCAATGGGATTTTCAAAAATTTATGTACGAATTATATCGTTGACTTTGACATAAAGACAGCGACAGGCTCACCGCCTGTTACGTTGTCCCAAAACTATCTTCCGTCCGAAGGTGGGTCAAAGATACTTAATTGTCTAGACTAGACATCTGTCCCCTGTATTGGGAATGGCGTTCCTGTTTATGTATTTTATTAACTATTTACTAGTTTTATCTTCTTACCTTTTCTTATATTTCCTTCTTATCTTAACTAATTAATCTCTTTATAATTTTATGACGTATAAATATACATACCAGCACAAAGTTACATAACGGCGGAACGTTAAAAAAGACAGAGTGTACATAAATAAATATTAAATAAATGCATACATATATATGGACATTACATACATTGTTCTGATCCCAAAGTAAGCCGCTTAAACTTCTATTTTACTTTAACTTGTATTATGGAATGAGAAATCACGGAGGTCGTCAATATAAAATGGAAATAAAACAGTGTATATCAAAAATAATAATCAGACTTAATAAATAAATAATAAATATCTTCACGCAATTCCCAATACAGGGGTAGACAGAGGTCAAGTCTAGACAATTAAGTCCCTTTGACCCACCTTCCACCGAAGATATTTTCGGGACAACGTGACGGGTGGTGAGCCCGTCGCCGCCTTTATGTCCAAGCCAACGATGAAATTCGTACATAAGTTTTTGAAAAACTCATTGGTACTGCCACCTGGGGATCGAACTCGGGTCTCTCGACTCGAAATTCCGACCACCCAGCAACTCGGCTATCGAGACTTCTAACGTCAATATAAAATGGAAATAAAAAAGTGTATATCAAACAAAATAATAATCAGACTTGAAGTAACAAACTGAAGAACATTTAACTAAGAAAATGTTCAGTGAAATTTTATTAAAAATAATCAAAACCACTTTCTTCTCTGTAATTTGAGAACACAAACAATGTTAAACAATAAATTAAACAATAACTAAGATTTAAACATTAAATAAATATAACACTCATAACGTGTAATTTCCCCGCGTGTTCTATCGTTTCCATGCTGCGAATTATGTTACCAATTGTATCTCGAGATAAGCTCTGTCACTCTTCAAGTAATGGGATTTGCAGTACCCTCAGTTTGATTTAAAACTTTTCATTAACCGATAGGATTCATCTCATACTGGCCACTGCATCAATGTTATACCCACTTGGTTTAGATTTGCTTTATATATATTTACCATGTAGTAACGGTGTAAGAATAATGTCACTGCCTTTCTCCTTTGGTGTTGTAAGAGTGTCTCTTAGTCACAAGGGAAAAAGCCTTGAATATCGTTATGGCAACCGATAGATAGCGGGATAACCATCTCTAAAAATAACCGACCAAGATAATCAGACGGAATGTGGGCAGCAACGGACGAGTGGCATACACATCGTATCGCAATCTCTGAGGTCTCGGGATCTATTCCCGGTCAGATTAATATACAAAAACTGCTTTTTTGACATTTTCTCGATATATGTGGTGCTTTTGTTGTTTTCTGTTCCATAACACAAGTTAAAGCACTTAGTTTGGAATCAGAGTGCTATATGTGAAGTTGTCCCCATCTATGTATGTATTTATTTACATATTTTCGAAATTAGTTCGAATGTAACGTTATTCTTTGTCTCCTTTGAATCAAATCAAATCATTTATTCACCGACATAAGAATCTACATTCGTTTATCGATAGTCATTTTTAAATTTACCACCGTTTCGTAATGAGGTTCTTCTAACGGAGAAGAAACAGGCGAAAGAAACTTCGTAGGTATACTCTTTTTTGGTCAATCTTTTTTTATATAATATATTACATACATGTGATGTGATATTTTCTAGAAATAGCCCGGGAGCGATCACTTAATTTCCAGAGGTTGCTGTCATTAATATATTTATTTATATTATTTATTAATAGGCAGGCGTTGCATATTTACGTTTTTATAAAACAGGTCTTTTTTAGCGTCACTCTATTGGCTCAAAGAGTAACTTAGTTATTCTGATACATTATCTATAATGTGTATATAATGTAAGAGTCACGATAGTCGAGTGGTTGGGTGATCGGAATTTCGAGTCAAAAGACCCAACTACGATCCCCAGGTAGCAGGCACGTACCAATGGGTTTTTCAAAAACTTATGTACGAATTATATCGTTGGCTTGGACATAAAGACGGCGACGGGCTCACCACCTGTTATATAGTTCCGAAAATATCTTCGGTGGAAGGTGGGCCAAAGGGACTTAATTGTCTTGGCGACCTCTGTCTACCCCTGTATTGGGAATTGCGTGAAGATTTATTTTATTTTATAGTATTATACAGTGATAAAATTTGATGGAGAGTAGAATCCAATCTATTACAATGCAATGACAATGACCCAAATAATAATGGCATTATTTTGGTCATCGCTATTTTCTGGGTTCCGGAGAAGGGTATTGTCTGAATCTTACCCCGGGTAATCAAAGCAACCCGAGAAAATTACGAGACCGTTCGAAAACGAAGCCGCGAAATTTTTTTTTACTTATAAACCCAAACGGACAAAAACACAAAGAATTTTATTGTTATATGATCGTGTGGTAACGGTGTAAAAATATTGCCACTCCCTTTCTTCCCGTGGCGAAAGAGGCGAATAAGGGAAACAGTCTTGAATATCAATATTGCAAACGATAGATGGCGGGATAACCATCTCTAAAAATATCAGACCAAAATAATCATACCGAAGATGGGCAGCAGCGTCTTAATGCGACTGGTCTGGTACTGTAATCAGCAATCCGCTTGCCAAGCGTGGCGATTATGGCAAATCCTCTCTATGGAAGAGGCATATGTCCTGCAGTGGACTTTAACAGGCCGTCATGTATGTATGTATGGGTATATAATGAATATATAAGTTATGGCAAGAGATAAAAGTTCCTGAATACAGACAATTACATAATCCAGCTAGAAGAACAAAACGTCACTCTCAGATCAAATCAAATCATTTATTTATAGATATAAGAATGTACATTCGTTTATCGATAGTCATTTTCAATCTTCCACCGTTTCGTAATGAGGTTCCTCTAACGGAGAAGAAACAGGCGAAAGAAACTCCTCAATATTTTAGTAACCTTACTCGTACCTTTTCTCTACATTATTTTTCTTATGTAAACACTTAATGTACTACAAACATATTACCAATAATAATAGTAATCATATACCGTCACGCCATTCACAATACTGGAGTAGACAGAGGTCTCGTAAGTCTTTTCGACCCACCTTCGGTGATATTTTTGTGACAGATGGTGAGCCCGTCGCTTTTTTATGTCCAAGCCAACGATATAATCGTGCATAAGTTTTTGGTTTTTAAAAAACTTACCATAGGTACGAGCCGACCACTTGAGGACTACTTAAATGTAAACTTTCTAAAGTTTATTAGAGCACGCCATAAACGTTTCACAAGTCATTCGTAATTTTAATAAATGCGAAATTTTATAACTGTGAACAGTCCCCAATAGTCGAGCGGTTGTTTCATCTGAATTCGAGTTAACAGACCCGAATGCTTAGATGGTTGGCTTGAAACATTGTGTTATTTCAAAAACTTATGTATGGATTATATCGTTGGCTTGGACATAAAGAAAGCGACGGGCTCACCACCTGTCTCGTTATCTCGAAAATACCTTCGGTGGTAAGTGGAAAAAAGTGACTTATTGTCTAGACTAGACCGCTGTCTACCCCTGTATTGCTAATTGCGTGAAGATATTTATTTTATTTTATAGTATTATACAGTGATAAAATTTGATGGAGAGTAGAATCCAATCTATTACAATGCAATGACAATGACCCAAATAATAATGGCATTATTTTGGTCATCGCTATTTTCTGGGTTCGGAGAAGGGTATTGTCTGAATCTTACCCCGGGTAATCAAAGCAACCCGAGAAAATTACGAGACCGTTCGAAAACGAAGCCGCGAAATTTTTACTTATAAACTAGGCGGACAAAAACACAAAAATTTTATTGTTATATGATCGTGTGGTAACGGTGTAAAAATATTGCCCTCCACTTTCTTTACGTGGCGAAAAGAAGGCGGAATAAAACAGTCTTGAATATCAATATTGCAAACGATAGATGGCGGGATAACCATCTCTAAAAATATCAGACCAAAATAATCATACCGAAGATGGGCAGCAGCGTCTTAATGCGACTGGTCTGGTACTGTGATCAGCAATCCGCTTGCCAAGCGTGGCGATTATAGCAAATCCTCTCTATGGAAGAGGCATATGTCCTGCAGTGGACTTTAACAGGCCGACATGTATGTATGTATGGGTATATAATGAATATATAAGTTATGACAAGAGATAAAAGTTCCTGAATACAGACAATTACATAATCCAGCTAGAAGAACAAAACGTCACTCTCAGATCAAATCAAATCATTTATTTATAGATATAAGAATGTACATTCGTTTATCGATAGTCATTTTCAATCTTCCACCGTTTCGTAATGAGGTTCCTCTAACGGAGAAGAAACAGGCGAAAGAAACTCCTCAATATTTTAGTAACCTTACTCGTACCTTTTCTCTACATTATTTTTCTTATGTAAACACTTAATGTACTACAAACATATTACCAATAATAATAGTAATCATATACCGTCACATATACATTCACAATACTGGAGTAGACAGAGGTCTCGTAAGTCTTTTCGACCCACCTTCGGTGATATTTTTTGTGATGAATGGTAGGCCCGTCGCTTTTTATGTCAAGCCAACGATATAATCGTGCATAAGTTTTAGTTTTTAAAAACTTACCAAAATTACAAACCGACCGCGAGACTACTTAAATGTAAACTTTCTAAAGTTTATTAGAGCACGCCATAAACGTTTCACAAGTCATTCGTAATTTTAATAAATGCGAAATTTTATAACTGTGAACAGTCCCCAATAGTCGAGCGGTTGTTTCATCTGAATTCGAGTTAACAGACCCGAATGCTTAGATGGTTGGCTTAAACACCATTGTATTGTTCAAAAACTTATGTATGGATTATATCGTTGACGGACACTCTGACAATCCTACCTATCTCTGTCAATACCTTCGAGGTGGTAAGTGGAAAAAGTGACTTGTGTCTAATTCAGACCGCATACCCTGCATTATAATTGCCAATGAAGATATTATTTTGTTGTTGTTGTCTGTTTACCTTACCTTTTTAATTTTCCTCTTCAGTACTCATTAAGTACGTAACATAGGTAAATTTGTGTGCATAATAAACTATTAATAGGAATCCATTTCCATGCATACGAAGTCGCAGGCAAAATCTATTTATTATTATGTGGACTTTTATGGTATTATAATTTCGACACTTCAGACGCGATGTATGGCGCGAACTCAAGTCTTTTGAAAATGGAACAAAATAAAACACAATTTTTTATACCTTATGACAGCATTACAACGTTCTGATTATATACTCTTTGCCTTAGCGATTTAATTAATACTTTAGGAGAAAAAAATTTAGTCTATGACTGTCGCGTCTATCGTATATCGGTTTTTAAACAAAAAAAAGTTATTACAAGAATCAGCATTTTTTTGTGATTGTGGACGAAGATTACTTGATTGAATCCTAGTTAATTAATTTTAGGTTATGTTTTAAATTAAGCGGCATTATCGCATTGGCAACAAAGAACTTTAAAAAAATAAAAAAAAAATCTTAACTTCATAGGTTAAAGGTTAGGCCTTTTTCACATTATAAATAATACCATAAGTTTAAAATATTCGTGTAAAATTATTAAAGCTGCAGTATAAACCGACTTAAACTATAAAGTTTAAGTCGGTTTTCTATACCAAATAAAAATCAACGCAAACCAAACTCGTAAACAAACCTCTTACTTATATGAAATTAAATTTTATATAAAAATAAACAATTTCAACTCACATAAAAACTTATTAGCACTTTTTTATACACGGCACGTATTCTATCGCAGCGGAAAGGCAACTACTTATGTTTTGATGTCTTTGTCTGTTTATAAAACTGAATCATAGCGGTCCTAGTCTAAGGCCAATCTGGCCGGTCATATGTCAAGAAAACAAGATGGCGGAATTTATTTATTGGACACGCTAGTCTTGTTTCGCGGCTTTTATGTTTATTCCATTTGTAATTTAGACAATAATTTTATTTTTATAGATTAATGTAAAATTAAATTTTATATAAAAATAAACAATTTCAACTCACATAAAAACTTATTAGCACTTTTTTATACACGGCACGTATTCTATCGCAGCGGAAAGGCAACTACTTATGTTTTGATGTCTTTGTCTGTTTATAAAACTGAATCATAGCGGTCCTAGTCTAAGGCCAATCTGGCCGGTCATATGTCAAGAAAACAAGATGGCGGAATTTATTTATTGGACACGCTAGTCTTGTTTCGCGGCTTTTATGTTTATTCCATTTGTAATTTAGACAATAATTTTATTTTTTATAGATTAATGTAAGGTAAAACTTACTGGTGGGGCTCATTTTAAGCCCCTTAGAGCTTGGTGTCTAGAACTATAGTCTGGCTCTATTGAAAAGAAAAATAAAAGCTTTTTGCATAAACAAATATCACGTTACATTACATGTATTAAGGACCCTTTTTTGGTGTGCAATATCCGTTTAATTGGAGAATTTGTTTTAATTGGAGTTTTCTGTTTTATAGTCAACTAACTAAAAAAAATATCCAATACAGGGGTAGAAAGAGGTCTAATCTAGACAATTAAGTAATTTTTTCCCACTTTCCACCGTAGATATTTCGTACATAAGTGTTTTTAAAAACCCATTGGTAAGAGCTTGCCACCGCGGATCGAACTTGAGTATTTTGAATCGAATTCCGATCACCCAACAACTCGGCTGTCGTGACTATAATTTAATATATAATAATCTGTTATTTAATCTATAACAATCAATCTACTTTATCTTGATTGATTTGCGAACTTGAGTCTTTTGAATCGAATTCCGATAACCCAACCAAACGGCTATCGTGGCTTTAACAGAGACTATACAATCTCTACGGTTTTACAACTATGTGTATTTCTTTGGTCAAGTCACGATGGCCGAGTTGTTGGGTGGTCGGAATTTCGAGTCGAGAGACCCGAGTTCGATCCCCAGGTGGCAGTACCAATGAGTTTTTCAAAAACTTATGTACGAATTTCATCGTTGGCTTGGACATAAAGACGGCGACAGGCTCACCACCTGTCACGTTGTCCCGAAAATATCTTCGGTGGAAGGTGGGTCAAAGGGACTTAATTGTCTAGACTTGACCTCTGTCTACCCCTGTATTGGGAATTGCGTGAAGATATTTTTTTGTATTTCTTTGGCACTGTTAACGTAAACAATTAATGTTTGTATTAATTTTATTAACGTATTTGACGTATTAAACAGATATGATATTATATCTCAGGGTTTTCCACTTCTGCTCCATATATATTCCGACCTATATTCCGAATTCCGATCACTTGAACACAGGAGACTATCGTAATAAGTTAATTAAATGGTAAACTAACTAGATGTATAAAATAAGATGTACACAGAACATCTTTGTTATTATTTCATGTTTTGATTAATTCTATTTAAATATACCTAGATATTATAATATAGGTGATACATACAGTTTCGTTTGAATGTTTCTTCTCCGTTATTGGAACCTCATTACGTACGCCACGCCAATACCAATACAGGGGTAGACAGAGGTCTGGTCTAGACCAGACCTCTACCGACCACCCTTCCACTCGGCTATCGTGACTTTTAAACTTATTACGTACGGTAGAGTAAAAAGCGGTAATCGATGTATGTAATGTATGTTACTTACATCGATAAATAAATGATTTGATTTGATTTGAAAGGTACGCTATTACCTCTACGCTACGTAGTACGCTGCGTTTGTAATGTAATTTCAAACGCAGTGTATGTCGATATTAGTTAAGTACGTAAATAACCTTTTTGTCTTTGTGTATGGGGTTTAACAGTTTAACAGTTTTTCAATAAGACCTTTACTTACTTATTCATCCAAAGTCACTGATGGGGTAATCAGAGAGAACAGATCGCCAAGTGCCACGATCCTTACATACCTCTTACGCTTCAATCAAATTCATCTTTTTCTTCAGACACTCACGTCTTGTTATCCGAGTACTCTTGACCCTCCTTCTCTTCGAACAATGTACTCACATGGTCTTCAAAAGTTAGTCTCGGCCTACCCCGACACCATTTAATGTTAACTTTCGCGCTATATATTCTCTGTACTATTCGTAAATTATTTATTATTTCACTCGTAAAGAATAATAACAATACACAGGAACAACATAACATTCCATATTCTGATCCCACTTGCTGATTCCCAGATCTAATACCAAATACGAGAGTCACTATAGCAGAGTGGTTGGGTGATCGGAATTCGAGTCCAGAGTCCGACCGCAATGCTGGTACCAATGAGTTTTAAAAAACTTATGTACGAATTTCATCGTTGGCTTGGACATAAAGACGGCGACAGGCTCACCACCTGTCACGTTGTCCCGAAAATATAAGCTTAGGTGACATGAGTCAAAGGGCTAAATAGTCTGGACCTTTGGCTGCTCCGTGTTGATAAATACTAAAAGGTTGCAATGTTTATTTGCACAAAATCAAACAGTCCGCTTTAAATTATACCTAACAGTAAGTGACTAATTAAATTACTCTGAAACACTAACATGACAAATCTTTATAATGACTAAAGTCTACTATCTTTGTCTGCGGCTTCAAGAATACATTTACATGCATATACATACATACATATCGGCCAGTTAAAGTCCACTGCAGGATATAGGCCTCTCCCATAGGAGGGATTTGCCAAAACGACACGCTTGGCAAGCGGATTGGCGATCGCAGTACCAGACAACACGCACCTCAGACGCTGCTGCCCATCTTCGGTCTGATATTTTTAGGGAAAGTTAACCCCCCATCTATCGGTTGCCTTAAAAATACTCAAGGCTGTTTCCTTTAGTCGCCTCTTACGACATCTTACGGAAGAAAGGGAGTGGTAATATTCATATGCCATTACCAGACAGAAGGAAGGAAGGATACATTTAAGTTAATCATAAGTGGTATTTTCTATATACTGACTAACTTAACGAAGTTAACAGACCTCATCTACAGCTGACAGCGGTCGAGAAAGCAACACGCTATTTCCAATACAGGGGTAGAAAGAGGTCTAATCTAGACAATTAAGTAATTTTTCCACTTTCCACCGTAGATATTTCGTACATAAGTTTTTTTAAAAATCCATTGGTAAGAGCCTGCCACCGCGGATCGAACTTGAGTATTTTGAATCGAATTCCGATCACCCAACAACTCGGCTGTCGTGACTATAATTTAATATATAATAATCTGTTATTTAATCTATAACAATCAATCTACTTTATCTTGATTGATTTGCGAACTTGAGTCTTTTGAATCGAATTCCGATAACCCAACCAAACGGCTATCGTGGCTTTAACAGAGACTATACAATCTCTACGGTTTTACAACTATGTGTATTTCTTTGGTCAAGTCACGATGGCCGAGGATGACAGGTGGTCAGGCTGATCGAAGACCGAGTTCGATCCCAGGTGGCAGTACCAATGAGTTTTCAAAAACTTATGTACGAATTTCATCGTTGGCTTGGACATAAAGACGGCGACAGGCTCACCACCTGTCACGTTGTCCCGAAAATATCTTCGGTGGAAGGTGGGTCAAAGGGACTTAATTGTCTAGACTTGACCTCTGTCTACCCCTGTATTGGGAATTGCGTGAAGATATTTTTTTTTTGTATTTCTTTGGCACTGTTAACATAAACAATTAATGTTTGTATTAATTTTATTAACGTATTTGACGTATTAAACAGATATGATATTATATCTCAGGGTTTTCCACTTCTGCTCCATATATATTCCGACCTATATTCCGAATTCCGATCACTTGAACACAGGAGACTATCGTAATAAGTTAATTAAATGGTAAACTAACTAGATGTATAAAATAAGATGTACACAGAACATCTTTGTTATTATTTCATGTTTTGATTAATTCTATTTAAATATACCTAGATATTATAATATAGGTGATACATACAGTTTCGTTTGAATGTTTCTTCTCCGTTATTGGAACCTCATTACGTACGCCACGCCAATACCAATACAGGGGTAGACAGAGGTCTGGTCTAGACCAGACCTCTACCGACCACCCTTCCACTCGGCTATCGTGACTTTTAAACTTATTACGTACGGTAGAGTAAAAAGCGGTAATCGATGTATGTAATGTATGTTACTTACATCGATAAATAAATGATTTGATTTGATTTGAAAGGTACGCTATTACCTCTACGCTACGTAGTACGCTGCGTTTGTAATGTAATTTCAAACGCAGTGTATGTCGATATTAATTAAGTACGTAAACAACCTGTTTGTCAGAAGTAGTAAAGACCAGAACTGCGAATGCCGGTTCCGGTAGTGTATGGGGTTTAACAGTAAAAGTCTCAATTTTTCAATAAGACCCTGACTTACTTATTCATCCAAAGTCCCTGATGGGGTAATCAGAGAGAACAGATCGCCAAGTGCCACGATCCTTGCATACCTCTTAGCTTCTATCAAATTCATCTTTTTCTTCAGACACTCACGTCTTGTTATCCGAGTACTCTTGACCCTCCCCTCTTCGAACAATGTACTCACATGGTCTTCGAAAGTTAGTCTCGGCCTACCTCGACACCATTTAATGTTAACTTTCGCGCTTTATATTCTCTGTACTATTCGTAAATTATTTATTATTTCACTCGTAAAGAATAATAACAATACACAGGAACAACATAACATACCATATTCTGATCCCACTTGCTGATTCCCAGATCTAATACCAAATACGAGAGTCACTATAGCAGAGTGGTTGGGTGATCGGAATTCGAGTCCAGAGTCCGACCGCAATGCTGGTACCAATGAGTTTTTAAAAAAATATGTACGATTTACGTCGTTGCCTTGGACGTAAAGATGGCGGCGATGGCTCACCACTTGTCACTTTGTCCCAAAAATGTCTTTGTTGGAAGGACTTAAGTGTCTAGTTAAAGAAGTCAATGTAGTAAAGTGGTTTTCTACGCTGACCCGTCCGGGAACCGAACCGAAAACCTCTTAGCTGGCGAATCCCTGAAGACCGGTGTAAGTAATTGTAATCAGCAATAATGATGATTATGGGTCCTTGATACTTGAGAATAGCTTAAGATGGTAAGCTTCTTCTCCGCCCATGAGATGCCGGTATAAAAGTTACGATACCCGAGTGGTTGTGTAACCGTAATTCGAGTCAAGACACCGGAGTTTGACTCCCAGAAGGTAGGCTTGTACGAATGGGTGTTTTGATAACTCATGAACGATTTATATCGTTATCTTGGACATAAAGACGGCGACAGGTTCACCACCTCTCACATTGTCACGTCAATATAAGCTTAGGTGACATGAGTCAAAGGGCTAAATAGTCTGGACCTCTGGCTACTCCGTGTTGAGAAATACTAGAAGGTTGCAATGTTTATTTGTACAAAATCAAACAGTCCGCTTTAAATTATACCTAACAGTAAGTGACTAATTAAATTACTCTGAAACACTAACATGACAAATCTTTATAATGACTAAAGTCTACTATCTTTGTCTGCGGCTTCAAGAATACATTTACATGCATATACATACATACATATCGGCCAGTTAAAGTCCACTGCAGGATATAGGTCTCTCCCATAGGGGGGATTTGCCAAAACGACACGCTTGGCAAGCGGATTGGCGATCGCAGTACCAGACAACACGCACCTCAGACGCTGCTGCCCATCTTCGGTCTGATATTTTTAGGGATAGTTAACCCCCATCTATCGGTTGCCTTAAAAATACTCAAGGCTGTTTCCCTTAGTCGCCTCTTACGACATCTTAGGGAAGAAAGGGAGTGGTAATATTCATAAGCCATTACCACACAGAAGGAAGGAAGGATACATTTAAGTTAATCATAAGTGGTATTTTCTATATACTGACTTACTTAACGAAGTTAACAGACCTCATCTACAGCTGACAGCGGTCGAGAAAGCTTAACACGCTATTTCCAATACAGGGGTAGACAGAGGTCTTATCTAGACAATTAAGTCCGTCCGACCCACCTTCCACCGAAGATAAACAAATTAGATAAAATGCGAAAGCTTAACAAATTAAATAAAATGCCATAAAATCTGTAAATAATCGTTTTTAAAAGTAAAAATATGATATAATACCTTTATTTCAGACTTTATTTTTTATTGAACTGTACAAAATGTGAAGAAACAAAGGGTTGCGGTTTCGAATCCCGCTTTAGGCAAAACATTTATGTGATGGATACGAATGTTTGTACCTGAGTCATGGACGTTTGCAGTATTTATGAATATTTATGGATGTTAATGCATTTCTATGTAATTATATTGTAGCATTAGCTAAGACATTCAGACGGCGAAAGGGTCACCACCATTCACGTTGTCCCAAAGTAAGCTTCACATTTCACATGTGGGTCGAAAGGGCTTTATTGTATATACCTCTTTCTACCCCAGTATGGGAAAGAGCGTGAAGATATAAAAAATTCTTCTCCGCTCGCTATGATGATGAAATATAAATAATACACACGCGCACGAATACAGTGATATACAAGTAGTCCAAATGACTATAATATGGTGTATAATTTCCCACCAAAATTTTTAAGAAAATAAACTCTAATTCTTTTTTGTGGCAGTTTGAACTTTGTTAGAGACAACAACACATACATTACTCTGTTTAAGCAGCATGAGTACTTGTACATGTGTTATGGAATCAGAAACAACGAAGGTACTACAAACACCCGACTCGAGAAATGTAGAAAGTATTTTCTACGTTGAGCCGATCGGAAATCGAACCTCAGAACGGGCGACACCATGAAAACCGATGTACGCCACTCGTCCAAGGAGGATGTCAAATATTAATATATAAGATTAAAAAAATATATTTCATCCAAATATCTTACAACTCGTACCATCCAGATCTACTTATTAAAATAAATAAATATTTTCACGCCATTCCCAATACAGGGTTAGACAGAGTTCTCGACGCACCTTCCACCCAATTTTGTAGGGACAACATGACAGATGGTCAGCCCGTCGCCGTCTTTATGTTTAAGCCAACAATATAAATAGTACATAAGTTTTGAAACAACCTATTGGTACGATCCTGCCACTTGAGGATCGAATTAAGGTGGCTTGACTCGAATTCCGACCACCCTCCACTCGGCTATCGTTACTTTTTTATCTTTTGTACATACCTTGATCCTGTTAGTAGATGGGTTTTAAATATATACCGAAATTACAAACATTCATATACTCTATAAGTGTACTTTCCGTCCGTAAACATTTCTTGGTACAGAGAAATATAACGGAGTCATAGGTTATCATGACTTCTGTTCGAAACTTGTGGGTCAATCTGCAAACGCATAATATTTTTTTTCATATTCATTAATTTAATATCTTAACGCCATTACCTATACAGGGGTAGACAGTGGTCTGGACAATTAAGTCCTTTCGACCCACCTCCCACCGAAGATATTTTTTGGCAACAGGGAGATAAGTGACGAGCCTGTCGCCGTCTTTATGTTTAAGCCAACAATATAAATAGTACATAAGTTTTTGAAACAACCTATTGGTACGATCCTGCCACTTGAGGATCGAATTAAGGTGGCTTGACTCGAATTCCGATCACCCAGCCACTCAACAATCGTGATTTTATCGGATTATCACCAGTCACATATTCCCAAACAGGCAAACGAGCAGGCGGCTGGCGCGATGGTAAGTGATTACCGCTGCCCATGAACACCCGCAATACCAGAGGCATAGCAGATGCGTTGCCGGCCTTACAGTGCCCTCCCCCCCAAAATTGGGGGAGGGGGTGTGTGGGCCTCAGGTTACCTGCACTTACCAGACGAAACGCAGAAGTTTGTTAGACTTCTACTTCACGCCGGTATTCTGTGAGGTCGTGGTACTTCCCCGGTCGAGCCGGCCCATTCATGCAACAACAAAAGCTGATGCGTGGCTCTACCACTGTTAAAAACTAATACAAAATATGATATAGGGCAACAGCTAGTAGTATTAAATATGTTAATGTAAACACTCTGTCTATCTGTCTGTTACGGTTTCACGGCTAAATTGCTTAATCGGTATTGATGAAATTTGGTTTGCAAGTACTGCTGTGTTATCGAAAAAAAAAAACAATTTTGCACGAGAAACGGTTTCCAGTTTTCATTTCGTTTTATTTTCAACAAACCATCGTCGTAATCTCATCTTGACTCCAGCATCAAGCTGAGTGTGATTCGTTTGCCTTTTACGTCACAATTGTCTTAATGTGTATTGTCCTGTATATATACATATGTGAATTCCACTCTTAATCTTACGCCTCTCCCAACCACTGCCACAAAAAACGGTCCTAAGCCATCGACTTCCCACGACACTATGCAGTTTTTCCTGAACTGCGTTTATACCTGTACGAGTTTGCCACTTCGGAACTTTTTTTTTAGGTCTTGTCAGAACTACGAGGTATTTGGCCAATCTGTTTCCATTCGTTCAACCTAATTACTAAAATAATACATGTAATTTTTAGAGTCCAGATTAAAATCATTGGAAAATTTACGATGAATGAAATTGGCAAAAACTTGTAGAATAACAAACTAATCTATATGACGATGATTTAACTTATTCTTCGCATTTAAATAACCATTTATTTCGAAGAAAATTTTGAATTAACTTAACTTATTATCATTATAGCAATGTTTTGCTTTAACTGCATTTTCCTTTATATATTCTAAGAATGTATACATCACACAGATATTAAGAGTTAAATAAACATCACCTGAGTAAATAAACTATAAATAATAAAAAGTCACGATAGCCGAGTGGATGGGTGGTCGGAATATCGAGTCGAAAGACCCGAGTTCGATCCCCAGGTGGCAGGCTCGTACCAACGGGTTTTAAAAAAACCTATGTACGAATTATATCGTTGGCTTGGACATAAAGACGGCTACGGGCTCACCACCTGTCACGTTGTCCCGAAAATGTCTTCGGTGGAAGGTGGGTCGATGGGACTTAATTGTCTAGACTAGACCTCTGTCTACTCCTGTATTGGGAATTATATATATAGTATAATACATTTTTTTGTATTCATAAATATTTATTTACAGAAAACATTGTTAATATTTACAATACTTATTAACTAAAAACTATTATAATCGTAGAGTCCTACTCCTCGTGGCATGGTACCAAGAAGGCTGGCTGCATTTCCACATTTGAATGGCTAGACTTAACCGTTGAGCGAGAAAAGAACCAGCCCTCTTGTCACCAGCGGCAACGATAAGTCGCGGACACAATTCCTTTAGAAACTGCATCGCGCGGGGACCCCACGGACCGATTGTCTCTACGGCAAATGGAACAAATATATAGTCTCCTTTCAAAGACTCATATTTACGCCATTTACCCGATTCAGCTGCCTCTGATGCCGCCCCGGCCCTTATCGAAGTACCCTTGATATGAGAGGCCGCTAATGTATCGAAGCAAGTTGCGTCCCACACAAGAGCTTTGCCTCTCTCCCAAGGGACTAAAGTCAAGCCGTCGGGTCTCTTACCATCCTCCTAAATATTCCACAAGGCTCTAAAACCGATGGAATATTTATGGAAACAAGAGCCCTTCGGATGACCTCATTCAAGGAACCGTGACGAGATAGTCTGCCGGCACTTTTTTGGCATGAAAGTCCGTGGAGGCCTAACTCGTCGACGTCGCTGCCACAAGGACATCGATGTGGTTGACAAATCGATGCTCCCGTATTCCTACAGCTATACGTAAACTTTCGTTATCTAGTAATGTACCAAGGTTACTTGATGGTAAAGCATGTAGCCAGTAACTGGATTCCTTTGTCGAAACACCTAGAAAGCGGGCGCGTTCTCTGTCACAGTGAAAATTGTTCAGTAAGCATTTCTGCACATTCTGAACCAACGGGATATCCCACCGTTTTTGTTAGTTAGGTTCCAGTGGAATATCCTCGCCGGGACAGAGACGTAACCATGCTTCTCTTGCCTCGTTAGCAAAGGTCAAGTCCAAATCATTCTTAAGAATTTTACGTGACAAATCATAAACACTGTGTACGGAGGCAAGGAAAGCCGGCAGCGCAATATTTGAAACCTCTCTTATACCGATACCTCCAAATCTAACAGGTAAAGTAGTTTGAGTCCAGCTAGATGAGACTAAAGATAAATTTAGAATTTTTTCCAAAGCTATTTTGAGATTAAGGTCAATTGTTTTAAAAAAATCAGAACATTTCCATGCTGGACTCGAGCGGAGTAAATAAGTAAATTTAGGAACAAGAACGTAATATTTTAAAATAGTAAGCGCTATATGAGAATTTAGAATATACAGTTTATTAACATGTTCTAAAAATTGATCAAATTTTACTTTCAAACAGGTTTCATACTCTCTATAAATAACGGCACTCCAAGGAGGTAAGGAGAATCCGCCTCAGTTACTTTAATGCCAGGAGATATATTGTTAAAATTTTGAAACAAACTGTGTCTATGAGAAGACAAACGGTCAGGAATGAAAAGTTCACATTTAGTATTATTTAATTCAAAGCCAATGTTTTTAAAATTTTGAATAATTTTTTGAAGGTCATTTTGCACGTCATCTGGCTTTCCTCATCTAGGTACCAAACATTGAGTTTGGATTTCAACTTTGAAATAATCGGTTGAATTCCCAAGCTAAACAATGCTGGGCCCAGTGGATCGCCCTGCTGAACTCCGACGGCTGAGTCAATTAAATGATTTTCGTAAAATAAATTAGAGTTTTGACTGTAACATTGCCAAACGTAATGGTAAATTTCCGGGGTATGTTTCGCAAGATTTAAGATGGATAATGGCGTGAGCGGACTATTTTAATGCTACTGGCAGAATAACAGCGCTGCAACAGTACTGCTACATAATATTTGCAGTGTCGAATGCAGTTTCGTTGCTGCAATCCAGTGCTGTAATTGATTATTTTTTAATTTGTAATTCTTAGCTATTACTCTTTATTGTTTGAATTATTTTGTGGCAACGAATAAAACTACTTTCTTTCTTTCTTTCATTAGTATCTCGTACACTGCTCGAGGATTTGGACAATATTACGGAGCTTGCTTTCCTGCTTTCGAAACTAAGGGTTTCCGGTTTGAATCTTCCTAGGTCAAATATTTATGTGATGAATATGAATAAGTGGTCGACTGATGGACATATATCTTTGTAATTATCTACATAAACAAATTGTTAGTCACGAAAGCCGGTGATTTACAGGTGTTAACAATTTCATTTATATCTACACTAGAAGGTGGGTCAAAGGGACTTAATTGTCTAGACTAGACCTCTGTCTACCCTGTATTGGGAAATGTGTGAAGATATTTATTTACCTAATAATAAATAAATATCTTTACACATATATATATATATATATATATATATATATATATATATATATATATATATATATATATATATATATATATATATATATATATATATATATATATATATATATATATATATATATATATATAATACATTTTATAGCAACATATAAAATGTTGCTATAAAATGTATTATCTAGTAACCAGTTGTTTAATTTCTTTTTAAATTTATGAATAAGCATATCTTTTAAAAAATCGCCTATCCGCTGGTCGAGTGTGGCGATAATGTATTTGAATACTAGCAATTTCATACAACATTACTAGTATTTCTGTTAACCACTAAAACTAAGTATGTGTATACTACTACTACTATGTTTGTGCCTGTGTTCACTCTGGTAAGTGGTTAAGGGTGTTTCTTTAAAAGGAGTTTCTGAAGAGCAAATGAAAATGATATTTAATTAACGTTACTTTCAGGTTCTATTTAAAAGTATTATTTCTATCTATGCCTTATTATAAAATTTCAAATAATGAATACAATATTGAATAAAATAAAGCAGAAAACAGTAAAAACTAATTAGGTTGGCGCATCCAAACGTTGACGTTTTTTCGTCCAGACGTCGAAACTCAGTTGTCCTTTTTGGCTAATTATAGCAATATTTTAGATTTTATCTATTCTAGAGATCTTCGATTAAATGTTTATTTATATTTTATAGACGTAATCAAAAACAATGCATTAATTTCCAAATTACAATATATTCAAAATTGTCCACGGCCTAATTCACAATTTGTCTGGTGCATCACGTTATGAGCACTCATTCGTCGATTTATTGTGTTATTCTGAATAGATGAAGCTAGTTGTTATTGGACATGCCAGCCACGAGTCAAGGTGCGAAACTATCTTAGCTGGCAATTGTAAGGTTGGCAGCATAATTAATCAGGCTTGATTTGTGCATGATGTATTTATAATCAAAGTTTATGAATACTCAGAAAATCCTTTTATGTGATTGTTTATTCTAATGTTTTATTTTTAAATTCACATATTTGATTATTCGATTACATTGATACATTTATACACAAATTCCTCATTTATATGGCACTCATTTATCGGGATGTTTATCGGGATGTGTCTCCTCATTTATCGGGATGTGACAAACAGTTGAATTAGGAATTGAACGACAACTATATAAAAACATATTTTCTAGACCCCTAAGATGACAGTAAGTTAAAAAAATAAATGCTAAAAAGTTGCTTGCAGAAGAGAAAAGGTATGAAACAATAAAAAATAACGAGTAATCATGACAAAAATTGGAACAAAATGGACTCGGTTCTTCTTTTTCAAGTGAATGATCCCTTCCTAAATTTACTTATTTGCTCCGCTCGAGTCCAGCATGGAAATGTTCTGATTTTTTAAAACATTTTGACCTTAATCTCAAAATAGCTTTGGAAAAAAATCTAAATTTATCTTTAGTCTCATCTAGCTGGACTCAAGCTACTTTACCTATCAGATTTGGAGGTAACGTATAAGAGAGGTTTCAAATATTGCGCTGCCGGCTTTCAATGCCTCCGTATACAGTGTTTATGATTTGTCACGTAAAATTCTTAAGAATGATTTGGACTTGACCTTTGCTAACGAGGCAAGAGAAGCATGGTTACGTCTCCGTCCCGGCGAGGATATTCCACTGGAACCTAACTTACAAAAACGGTGGGATATCCCGTTGGTTCAGAATGTGCAGAAATGCTTACTGAACAATTTTCACTGTGACAGAGAACGCGCCCGCTTTCTAGGTGTTTCGACAAAGGAATCCAGTTACTGGCTACATGCTTTACCATCAAGTAACCTTGGTACATTACTAGATAACGAAAGTTTACGTATAGCTGTAGGAATACGGGAGCATCGATTTGTCAACCACATCGATGTCCTTGTGGCAGCGACGTCGATGAGTTAGGCCTCCACGGACTTTCATGCCAAAAAGTGCCAGCAAAGATGTGTCTCGTAAAATTCTTAAGAATAGTTTGGACTTGACCTTAGCTACCGAGGCAAGAGAAGCATGGTTACATCTCCGTCCCGGCGAGGATATTCCACTGGAACCTAACTTACAAAAACGGTGGGATATCCCGTTGGTTCAGAATGTGCAGAAATGCTTACTGAACAATTTTCACTGTGACAGAGAACGCGCCCGCTTTCTAGGTGTTTCGACAAAGGAATCCAGTTACTGGCTACATGCTTTACCATCAAGTAACCTTGGTACATTACTAGATAACGAAAGTTTACGTATAGCTGTAGGAATACGGGAGCATCGATTTGTCAACCACATCGATGTCCTTGTGGCAGCGACGTCGACGAGTTAGGCCTCCACGGACTTTCATGCCAAAAAAGTGCCAGCAAAGATGTGTCTCGTAAAATTCTTAAGAATAGTTTGGACTTGACCTTAGCTACCGAGGCAAGAGAAAGCATGGTTACATCTCCGTCCCGGCGAGGATATTCTATAGGATCCTATCTCACAAAAAACGGTGGGATATCCCGTTGGTTCAGAATGTGCAGAAATGCTTACTGAACAATTTTTACTGTGACGCACTCGCTTTCTAGGTGTTTCGATAAAGGAATCCAGTTACTGGCTACATGCTTTACCATCAAGTTACCTTGGTACATTACTGGAAAGCGAAAGTTTACGAATAGCTGTAGGAATACGATTGGGAGCTACAATTTGTCATCCACATGTCCTTGTGGCAGCGACGTCGATGAGTTAGGCCTCCACGGACTTTCATGCCAAAAAAGTGTCGACAGACTGTCTCGTCACGGCTCCTTGAATGAAATCATCCGAAGGGCTCTTATTTTCATAAATATTCCCTCGATTTTAGATCCCTGTGGAATATTTAGGGAGGATGGAGAGAGGCAAAGCTCTTGTGTGGGACGCAACTTGCGTCGATACATTGGCGGCCTCTCACATCAAGGGTACTTCGATAAGGGTCGAGGCGGCATCAGACGCAGCTGAATCGGATAAATGGCGTAAATATGAGTCTTTGAAAGGAGTCTATATGTTTGTTCCGTAGAGACGATCGGTCCGCGAGGTCCCCACGCGAAGCAGTTTCTAAAGGAATTGTATCCGCGACTGGTGACAAGAGGGTTGGTTCTTTTCTCGCTCAACGGTTAAGTCTAGCCATTCAACGTGGAAATGCAGCCAGCGTTCTTGGAACCATGACACAAGGAGTGGGGCTCTACGATTATAATAGTTTTTAATTAATAAGTATTGTAGATATTAACATAATTTTGTTTCTGTAAATAAAGTAATGTTCGATAAAAAATCGAAAAAAAAAAAAAATTGTTTAATTTTTTTTATTATTGATAAAAATTGTTTTTAATATGATTATTATTATATGTTACTTTATTTTATAATAATGATTATTGAACATCTAGGAATTTCTCATTCAATTGTTTGATTCTAATGAATATGTTTATATAATCTCATTATTCTGACACAGTCATCATTCATCTGACTTAACAATTCATCAGCATCTTTTAAATTATAAGCCATTGTGTGTAAATAGTGGCCTACTTCATGTGTTCTTTAGCGGAGCAATCAAATACTATTCTGTGTGTTATTTAAGATAAAATCCTAAAAAATATTGCGCCAGACCAATTTGTCAAAAACAGTCTCAATTGAAGAAACACCCTACGTTCGAATGGCGGGCGCGAACCTGCGACTTTACATTTCGCAGTCCGAATCCGAAACCATTAGGCTATTGACGCTTCAAAATGTGTATATATTTAAGTGTGTATGTATGTTCTCCATACGACTGACAGCATTCTATTCTCTCTCTCTCAAGCCATTCCCAATACTGGGTTAGACTGATGTCGATATAATTAAGTCCTTTTGTCCCACCTTTCGCCGAAGACATTTTTTTTTGGTATAGCATGACGTAGTGAGCCTGTCGCCGTCTTTACGCCCAAGCCAACAGTAAAAATCGTACATGTTCTGAAAAAACTTATTAGTACGAGCCTTGCACCTGTGGATTGGACTCGAGACTAGAACTCCGATCATCCAAACATTCGGCTGTTGTGACTGTAATATTTGTACGAGTGTGCCAAAATTTAGGTGCTCATTCCCCGTAATGGGAACTCTGTCTAGAAAATTCTTTTCTATCCACTTTTCAACAAAGCCTATTTAGAATCACGTACTTATAATATTTTGTTTTATTTGGTTTGATGAAAGAAGGAAAGAAGTTCGTTTATTCGTGGACCAAATATAGCACGAACATAAAAATAAAAAAATAACAAAATTGAAGATTTAGGAAATCTGAAAATAAATAATAAAATTGCAAATATGCCTAACGTGACAAGCCGTGCTGCAGCATGCAACTACGAAATGGATGGATATTATGTTTTTACTAGACAGATGGACATAATATATAAATTTTAGTAGTTAGGGCACTCCTACTCTGTATCAAAAAAAAGTCACGATAGCCGAGTGGTTTGGTGGTCGGCATTTCGAGTCATGAGACCCGAGTTTGATCCCCAGGTGGCAGGTTAGTACCAATGGGTTTTTCAAAAACTTATGTGCGAATTATATCGTTGGCTTGGATATAAATACGGCAACGGGCTCACCACTTGTCACGTCGTCCCGAAAATATCTTCGGTGGAAAGTAGGTCGAGGGACTTAATTGTCTAGACTAGACCTCTGTCTACCCCTGTATTAGGAATTGCGTGAAGATATTTATTAATTATTATTATACTCTGTAACTTATACTCTGTAACTTAACTATACCTAATATTTGACTATATCAATTCTCACCAGCCACCGTGCCGACAATTTTTAGAATGGTGATGTAAAGTTTTTATTCTCGTATATGTAACATTCATGTGGGACCAAAGCAAAAATTAATTACCTATTTAATGTAATATCGTAGAAGGTCATTGCACTCGCTTGGCATTAAATTTATCAAGGTTAAAGGTAAATTACAATGCATGGTTTTTTTATAGAAGAGGAGGCAAACGAGCAGGTGGCACACGTGATGGTAAGTGATTACCGCCGCTCATGAACACCCGCAATACCAGATACATAGCAGACGCGTTGCCGGCCTTAGAGTGCCCAAGAATTGGGGGTGGAGGGGGGAGGAGGGGGGGGTGAGTGGGCCTTCGGTTACCTGCACTCACCAGACGAAACGCAGAAGTTTGTTAGACTTCTACTTCACGACAGTATTCTGTGAGGTCGTGGTCCTTCCCGGTCGAGCCGGCCCATTCATGCAACAACAAAAGCTGATGCGTGGCTCTACCACTGTTATATGTTTTTAATTTATAGAGATTAACGTAAACGCAGTTTAAGCCATGTTCAAATTGATGTGCAAAAAATAAGCACTCTGTTTAATAATTCGTGTCATTTTAAATTTTTATCAAGTACTGCAGTAATCGATCATTTTATTCATATGCACAAATAATTGCCAAAAATGAAATCAAAATTTTAAAAATATAAATTGATGAGGGCTATGTCCCTATTACCGATCCAAAGCACAAGGTCTATTCCTATTACCGTTTTCGTAGCACATATATACAAAAAGAATCCAGTTTCGTTCTAATGAAATAATTTTGTTAAAAAATATTGACGCACATGACCAAACCATGATCTTATAGCCTCTTCTTTCACTTCATTTGTATTTGTTGGTAAATTCTGTGCAACTCTTTTTGAAATTGATGGGAAAGTTGGATCCTCTTCCATGAAATTTCGAAGTTAGTGCCTTCCAGGTACTCCATCTATGACTGGGTGTGGGCGATTTAATGTTGCCACTTATTTTGACACCGATCCAGTAGCTGGTTTTTTGTTACAGGAAAACCTAATCTTCTCAAATAGTGAATACAGTCTATTTATTGGCGTTCTTCGTCCTTAGTGAAGACGGTTTGAACTCCTCAATTTTCAAGAGAGTATTTGAGATAACTCTTGCCACGAAAAGTTGTATTTGGATTCCCAAATCTCCTGAAGGTTTCATAGATACTTGCTCTATTATTAAGTCAAAATTGAAAGTCTATTAGTGATTTTTTTATTTAAAACTGTTGTTTTTATAAATAATAAATTGCTGATTCAATATATTATATTTCAGGTACATAATAAATAATTTTATGTTTTACATATAAAGATAAAATAATGTTAATTACATCATATTTACATGAAAAAGAAATAGAAAAAGAAAATAAAAAATTTTGCTCACTATTCATCAAAAAACAGTTTTTACATTACCTTTAACTAAACTATTAAGGTCCGTTGTCTTTAAAAACTGAAACAGTACAGGTATGTACGTAATAAGATAATACTATTGAAGAAAACCGTATAGCCTATTACTGACCCAATAAAATGTATATGTATAAAGTTAATGTGTTATTGTTTATATGATTATGTAGGTAAAATAGCTATGAATATTAAATATTAATAATATTTTAACTAGAAAAAATAAAATATTTGCGAATTATATATCATAAATCTTAAAACATTTACTTAAAAAAATCCTTTTCACAACTATCGATACTCTTAAATATGTGGCGCTAATAGCTCAAATATAACTTAACATACTAACGATTTTAATTAGTATAGCCTACTAATTATTAAGTTATGTATGCATAAAGTAAGTTATACAAGCAAAATGGAAATTAAAATATTCGTTAAAAACCTATCAGCGACATGGGTCGGTAATGGGAATAAAATTGTTAATATTGTTCCTATTACCGCCACTCTTTAATGTTAAATTTTAGACAAATCAAAGTTGTATCTTTTGAAAATTAATTGTTATATGTTTTTACGATTCATTAGAAGGCTTTACGATTATATTTTCTGCTAAGCAGGAAAAAGGTGTACTTACGTAACCGGGAGCGGGACACTATGGAATATTCGATATCTGCTGAGTCTGATGACAAACCATTCAATTACTCTTTAAAACGTTAGTTTAGGCACACAAGCAAGTAATGAGTGTTTGCAATACAAATACATCTATATATTCTCTGAAACAACCAGTTGTCTAACTTTAACATAAAACTTTATAATGATAATTTTATGAAACGGGCGGTCATGGATGCCAATTTTAAGGGGTCGTTTTTAGGTGTGTTTACGTTAATTTTGATAATATTTCTAGCAACAACAACCACATTTTTCCCGCTTTTTATCTCTGTCAACTAGCGTAGCGTCTATATTGCATCATTCTATTTATTAATCTGTAACTGCTAATTTATATTTTTATTTATAGCCTACGTATGTAGTAGTAAAGTTTAAATAACTTCAATTGATATTTATTTATTGCATTAATAATAAGAAAAAAGTATCCGAAACCATAACAGAATGTTTTATATTTTTTTTATTTTAGCGCATTTTTCAATATCGGGGTAAATGGAGTTCTAGACATTTAGGTCCTTTCGTCCCACCTGTCACCGAAAGCTAATTGGGACAACATTCAGGTTATCGCCTGGTGCTGTATTTATGTCCAAACAAACGATATAAAGCGTATATAAGTTTTGAAAAAACTCATTTACACTAGCCCATCTCCTGGGAATCGAACTCGGGTCTGTTGACTAGAATTTAGATCACCCAACCACTTAGCTATCGTTACTTTTCTCACAATAATGTTTAATTATAATGTTTTATTGAAATATTAATTCAATTATATTCACTAAATATAGTAAATTTTAAATAATTCACAAAATGCAATGCAAACTTTTACTACTGGCATTCGTCCTGTCTTTAGTTTTTTATAAAAATTTATATTCTAGAGTGTAAAGTTAACTCAAACTTTGTAAATGAGTACTTAAAACTCTCTTTAATAGCGCCTGTAATTATTTTTCCGGCAATCACCGTGATTGCAAACTCAACTATATTTCAGGTACTCAATTTACAAATTTTTGAACTGGTCTCAATATTTTAATTCTTTAATTTCATTTATTATAAGTTATAGCTGATTTAAAATTAGTAGTATACTTCTTGACGGCGTATTGTCACGCTATTCCTAATACTGTGGTAGACAGAGGTCAAAACAATTAAATACTTCCGATCCGCTTTCCAACGAAGACAAAGAGAGAGGTGATGGGCCTGTCGCCGTCTATTTAAGCCAACGTTACAAGAGCTTAGAAAAAACGCATAAGTATACCATCTGGTCTATTGCCTGGCATTTTGATCCCCCAAACACTCGCCAATGGTAACTTAACCGTGTATCGTTGTAAAAATAATGCTACATCTCTTCTCCCGCGGATTTCGTAGGGAAGGACTGTGTGAAAGCCTCGTAAATGGAAATAAATAGATAAATTCAAAGACAAAGGACAATATCACATAGAATGCTTTGATTCCAAAGTATTTTCTTTATTGAATTTCACCATCGTAAAAATTCCATCAGCACCATCTTGATGCTTAGCATTCCATTCCAACGCAGTGCGTTTTTCGCGGAATTTTCTGCCACTTCTGTCACATGCACTTTGTGGAATATGCTTCCGTCTGCGGTGTTTCCGGACCAATACGACATAGGGACCTTCAAGAAAGTAGCCTATACAATTCTCAAAGGCCGGCAACGCATCTGCTATTCTTCTGGTATTGCGTGTGTTCATGGGCGGCGGTAACCGCCTCCCTATTCTACAAAAAAAAAGTAGCTAAAGCCCTTATGTTATAGAATGAAGACACATGGAGGTACCACAAACACCGCTTCCTTCATATTCATTATCCATACCATCGAAGCACGCCCTTATCCATTTTTGTGACAAGGTCATCTTTCAAAAACATACCTGACTAATATTAAGCAGATCGTATGTTGTCCAGTACTGCTATCGCCATTCCGCCTGCCAAGCGTGACGATTACAATAAATCCTCCGTTACGGGAGAGGTCTATGAACCGCAGTGGACATTAACAACTAGTTATGTGTTTATGTATGTATGTGTGCTTACATATAAATATATAAAACGGCCTGTAAAAGTCTATTGCAAGTCATAGACCTCAGCCAAAACGATAACTTGCCATAATCGCCACAATTGGCGATCACAAGCGGTATATACCAAGTACCGGTATATATATATATATATATATATATATATATATATATATATATATATATATATATATATATATATATATATATATATATATTATTCTTCTATATTATAAAAAATACTAATTTTTTATTAAAACTAAACAATACTTTTTATTTGAACTTTTTATTTAATTGAGACAACATCACAACCACTAAAAATAAAACGTAACAAAACTTATTTCTGATAAGACCAAAAATATAAAGTTAGATAAAGAATTTTACAAAAATTTTTAAATGCTTTAAACTATTATGCTTTATTTTGAGGGCACCAATTTTAAGGCATCCTTTATAATACTATTAAATGCACGTACATGATAATAACACTATAATCTTAAGGCACCTTTATACATTAAACATTGTAGATATAATATGTAACAAGTGACATAACAAATCGCTACAAAATAATGTGTAACTAGAAATAGCGTGTAACAAAATTCATTTGTAACAAAACATAAATGTAACCCTTAAATTTAAATACTAATTGTAATTATTACGATAATAAAAAAACCATTATCGACATTTGTGCATTCGAAACAGAGATTCATTAATTATCAAAATTTGTTTTTTATTTATTGAGTGTCCCTATGACATTAGGACTTTTGCCATAAGGCATATAAATAATCTGATAATTTTCAAAAGTTAATTCCAGTCTTCGAAGTACTGTTTGAAAGCGGTGGGCTCCGAGCCCTCCGTCACCTTTGAAATGTGTACCTGAAAAAATATTATATATATATATATATATATATATATATATATATATATATATATATATATATATATATATATATATATATATATATATATATATATATATATATATATATATATATATATATATATATATATATATATATATATATACGCCATTCCCAATACTGGTAGAGAATGGCATATTCTTAAGCAAATACCACCACGACACATACGATACGCCAAAACATACAAATAAATAAAAAGGGCAATCAGAATTCTAAAACCAATATTTTTATGTTATTAAATTGAAGAGATATAAAAAAATGTTTTTAAAATTTCAACTGACACGAGCGGGATTCGAACCCGCGACCTCTGCCGATCCGTGGCAAAGCTCTTGCCTCCGAGCCACCTTGTCTCACTCGCATCAGTTGAAATTTTAAATCATTTTTAGGTCATTTTTAGGTCACATATTTCTCATATCAATACATCAATTTGACACACAGGGTATTTTGAGTAGGAGAGGTCAGGATTTTAAGAAATAGTCTCCTCAAAGGTGGTAGAATATGTGTCGAATAAATATTTAATATCTCACCCATGCGGGATAGTTGTTCGCCTTTAAGTACTGCTCTGCTTTGGCCATCGCTGCAGATTTCTCCTGAAAGGAATACCTCAATGTATATTGAACTTAGTAAAGTAGATAGCAGCTTGAGTCACCCATTACTGGACTAAGGTCTTCTCTCAAATATTCTTAGAGTAGGAGAACGTTCGGCACGCCGCTCCAGAGCGTGTTGGCGCACACACGTCCTCGAAGTATTTTTTAATGTTTTTTTAGATGCCCAAATTCACTTATATTTTTCATACAACATTTCACTAACATTATCCATAAACGCTGAGCTCACGGAGTTTCTTTCGCCTGTTTCTTCTCCGTTAGAGAAGCCTAATTACAAGACGGTGTTAGATTGTAAATTATCATCGATAAACGAACAAATATTCTTAATTCGATAAATTAATGAATTTATTTGTGAAGCAATATAGCGAAATACAAAGGCGAAGCCTTTGTATTTCGCATACAAAGCTTGCATATTGACAGGTTCAAGTTATTTATAAAAGAAAAACTGTACAAAAAAGGGTTATTGCAGTATAAATGAATATATTAATGATAGCAACCCCTGGGAATGAGTCGATCGCTCCCATGCTATTTCTAAATTAATATTAATGTTCAATACTGTATTTCTTTTATTTATAAAAAATGCATAAAAGAGGATACCAACGTTATTTCTTTCGCATGAAGAACCTCATTACGAAACGGTGATAGATTAAAAAATGACGATCGATAGATGTAATGTATGTTACTTATATCGATGTATAAATTTGATTTGATTTGTTTTCATCCAAAACAAAATCATATTAATATTTACAATACTTATTAACTAAAAACTCTAATAATAGTACAGTCCTCCGCGTGACATGGCACAAAGAACGCTGGCTGCATTTCCACGTTGAATGGCTAGACTTAACCGTTGAGCGAGAAAAGAACCAGCCCTCTTGTCACCAGTCGTGGATACAATTCCTTTAGAAACTACATCGCGCGGGAACCCCATTTTGATCTTCACATATTTGTCACTTACCTTTCCATTAGACTTCTTTCCCACCCAAACGTAGATACTGCTTCCGGTATCCAAGATGTAGCATTCCTGTGATAAAAATACGGAAATTAGTCTTTGATCATCTATACATATATACATATAAATAAAATTGGAGTGTCTGTTTGTAATATTGAAATTTTTTTGCTACATGTATATGAAACATATATACGGTAAATACACCAAAATAACAATTTTTTTTTTACAATTTTTGTCCGGCTGTCTGTCTGTCAGTCTGTCTGTATCTTTAAAAAAAATGTAATATATAATATCTTCACGCAATTCCCAATACAGGGGTAGACAGAGGTCAAGTCTAGACAATTAAGTCCTTTTGACCCACCTTCCACCGAAGATATTTTCGGGACAACGTGACAGGTGGTGAGCCCGTCGCCGCCTTTATGTCCAAGCCAACGATGAAATTTGTACATAAGTTTTTGAAAAACTCATTGGTACTGCCACCTGGGGATCGAACTCGGGTCTCTCGACTCGAAATTCCGACCACCCAACAACTCGGCTATCGTGACTTTTTCTGTCTGTATCTTTGTTCCGGCTAATCTCTGAAACGGCTGGACCGATTTTAACAGGACTTTCACTGTCAGATAGCTAATGTTATAAGGAATAACTTTTATTTTAGAAACATAATTAGGGATCCGCGTTAAGTGTTAAACTGCGAGTAAAGCCGCGGGGGCAGCTAGTATAGTATATAGTACTACGTTGATAGTTCTAAAAGGTAGCAAAATGAGAAAGAAAGAAGTATCTTCACGCCATTGCCAATACGCTACGGGGTACGCTGTAAAAGTGAATTTGAATTTATTTAAAGATTAAGCTCCACCAAGAGACCACAATCGTGAGTATTCAATGTACAGAAAGAGTTATTACAATATAAATGAATGTATTACGCTTCAATAGCGTAAATTAGGTTAAGGGTAAAAATCACGATAGCCTAGTGGTTGGGTGGTCGGAATTTCGAGTCAAGAGACCCGAGTTTGATCCCCAGGTAGCGAGCACGTTGACTTGGACATAAAGACGGCGACGGGCTCACCACCTGTCACGTTGTCCCGAAAATATCTTCGGAGGAAGGTGGGTCAAAGGGACTAAATTTTCTACCGCCGCGTGCACTCGTGACACCTTTTCTCAATAATGCAAATGTAACTATAGATGGATTATCGCAGCCGACTTCATTTTGCTAGCCTTTTGTTTGGTGTAATCAAGAATAAAGAGCCTATATATCTCTACAATAAACTAACTTTGTCTAAAGATCAAAACAATAAATATAATACTAGATCATCTACTTATAAATTAATATATCCTTTTCACCGTACAGCTGCGTTTAGAGGTAGCTTTAAGTACAATGCTACGAAGTGTTGGAATAATCAGCCGCCTCCATTACGTGATCTCAAGTCGGTTACTACTTATAAGATTAAGTTTAAATGTCTACTGTATAATGAGCACATAAGTACTAAAGAAATAACAACCGCATTGTAATAGTTTAAGAAGTTTGCAAAAAGTAATTATTGAAGTAGCCTTTATTTTTTACATTGTTTTTTAAAATTGAACTTTATAACATTTAATTGGACGCAACATCAACGATTATAGAAATAACTTTGAAACTTTATTTAAAAAAACAAATAGCTCTCGTATATAATATTTGCTGATAAATACATATGAAAAAATACTTATGATAAGCTGTCCGAGTTTCCATAAGGTAAGGGTCGGACTGAAAATCAGTGAGTTCGATCCATTTCGTGGTCGTGTGTATGCTGCAGCACGGATTGTCATATTTGTAATTTAAGTTACATAAGTTATTATAAGGTTTCTTTAATATTTGCTTTCGTTATTTTATTTTATATTGTCTTAGTGCTGTATTCGGTCCACGAATAAACGAATTTCTTTCTTTCTTTCTCTTTCTAGACTAGGCCTCTGTCTACCCCTGTATTGGGAATTGCTTGAAGTTATTTATTTTATTTATTTTTAGGTTAAGGATACATAAAGGTTACTACAAATATATAAGGATATATAAAGGGACTTCGAAACATGTATAACATATAATATATAAACCTATAATATATAATCTCCAGACACAAGCATTGCAGCTTAGCTGGAATGGTTAACAGAAATACTAGTAATGTTGTTTGCCTAGTAATATTTATCTGCCTTTGAAAGAAAAATAAAAAAATATTAATGAAAGTAACCCTTGGGATTCAGTTGATAATCCCATGCTATTTGTAATTAAATTAATGTTCAATGTAATATTTCCTACAGCGTGTACTACACCTTTGACCGTGTGGTAACAGTGTAAGAATATTGCCACTCACTTTTTTCCTGTGGGTGTCGTTAGAGGCGACTAAGGGAAACAGCCTTGAATAATGTTATGGCAACCGATAAATGGCGGGATAACCATCTCTAAAAATATCAGAACGACGATGGGCAGCAGCGTCTGAGGTGCGAGTGGTCTGGTACTACGATCGCCAATCCGCCTGCCCAGCGTTCGGTTATGGGCAATCTTCCCTATGGGAGAGGCCTATGTCCTGCAGTGGACTTTAATAGGCTGTTATATATGTATCTATGTATATTTATTACATTGATTTTTGCATATCTATATGTTTTTTAAGAGACAAATTCACAAACTTCAAAGAAAACACACAGAACCTAAACATACAAGAAAAATACAACTGGATAGAAAACATTATTAAAACTGAAACGAAACTCGCTACTACTACCACCTGTAAGCAACACAAACAATGGCTTACTACCACCACTATAAAATTACTAGAACAGAGGAGCCACTTAATTAATACAAGAGACGCAAAGGACAGAAGGATACAACTAAGAGAAATTAACAAAGAAATAAAGAAAAGCTTGAGAAAAGATAGGAACAGAAATAGAATGGAGACAATTGAAAGACACATAACAAAAACGGGTGGTGTCAAAAAAGCATACAAGGAACTAATCTACAGACTGGCTAGTAAAAATTAAAAGCAAAAGAGAAAAATCGAAACACGACAGAAAAGATATATTGGAAATTGCAACATCTTATTACAAAGAACTGTATGAGGACAACATTACCTCGAGAGAAGAAATAAATTTGGTGGAGAATTCAGATATCCCCCAAAATGCTTGACGTAGAAAAAGAGAAAGCAATAGACACACAAGGAAAAGACAAAGCATCAGGACCTGATGGTATAAGTAACGAGATTTTAATACAAAATAAGCAGGCAATCACACCGGTCCTGAAAGAAATGTTCAATGATATCAGACACAGAAATTATCCCACAGCAATGGACAGAATTTAACATTGTCCTTCTATACAAAAAGGGAGATAAACGTGATATCGGAAACTACTCAGTCTCATGTCTAACATCTATAAGATATTTGCCAAGATAATTCTAAAACGTATTGAAAGAATTCTAGATGAACACCAACCAATTGAACAGGCGGGCTTTCGGAAAGGTTTCTCGGTAATCGATCACATTCATGTTGTCCGCCAGGTCTTAGAAAAATATAAAGCATACCAGCGCGAGTACTATATTGCTTTCATCGATTATACTAAAGCATTCGACTCCTTGTACCACGAAAAGATATGGAAGTCCCTGAAGGAACAAGGAATCGAATAAAAATATATCCGCTTAATTAAAAAGATATACAGTCAAAGCACCGCGAGAATCCAACTAGAAAAAAAGGGGAACCATTTAGAATAGGAAAGGGTGTCAGACAAGGAGACCCTCTATCTCCAAAACTATTCTCAGCGGTTCTCGAAACAATATTTTCCCAGTTGAGACTTCTAAAAGTCTCAACTGGGAAAACCACGGAATAAATGTCGACGGAGCCTCCCTGTTCGCAGACGGCATAGTGATATTTGCTGAAATACCGGAAAACATACAAAAAATGATACAACAGCTAGCTGATGAAAGTGAGAAGCTAGGTTTAAAGTTGAACCCTGATAAAACCAAAGTTATGACAAATGGAATAAAGACAACTATACATTTAGGAAATAACCAAATCGATTACAGCGACGAATACACCTATTTGGGACAGCTAATAACACAAGAGGATCCTATACGAAAAGAAGTCGAGAGAAGAATAACAAATGGCTGGAAAAGATACTGGAGTCTGAGAAAGGCCATGAAAGACACAACTCTTCACATTAATATAAAGAAAATACTTTTCAACACCTGTATACTACCTATTTTAATGTATGGCAGCCAAACATGGGCTTTGACACAAAATACGACGAGAAAACTTGAAATCTGTCAACACGCAATGGAAAGAAGTATGTTGAATGTGAAAAGGTCTAACCGAATAAAAAAACATGTCATCAGAAAAAAGACGAAGGTCATAGACATAACATCCAAAATCAAAAGACTCAAATGGCAATGGGCAGGTCACATGATAAGAGGTCCAGAGAAATGGAGCAAAATTGTGACACAATGGTATCCCAGAGAAGGAAAAATGAAGAGAGGCAAGCCACATAAAATGGGATGGGATGATGACATTAGGCAAGTAGCAGGAGTAACGTGAATAGAGTGGCCCAAGATAGGGAGGAATGGAAAAGGCTGGAGGAGGCCTTTGCCGATTGGCACACAGACCTACAAAAAATAATTAAGTATTGGAAAAGAATAGAGTAAGATTAGTTGTAAAAAAATATTTATTAGTTAATTTGTAGTTCTTAATGTTTTGTAATAGATGCTAAGTTGGTCTGAATAAAGGGCTTATATATATATATATATATATATATATATATATATATATATATATATATATATATATATATATATATATATATATATATATATATATATATATATATATATATATATATATATATATATATATATATATATATGTTTTTAATCTCTGATCTGACCCCAAAGCAGCTTAAGCACTTTTATTAAGGATCAAAAACGACGATGGTGCTACAGATACACAGACAACGTAGAAAAAGTGGTTCCCTGCTTTGACCCGTTCTGAAATCGAACCCGGGACCTCAGAGCTAGCGACACCATGAAAACCGGTGTGTACGTATACAGTTGTATGAGGGAAGTCACAATATTATAATAATATTTAAGTTTTATAATATCTAACAGTCACAGCCGAGTGGTTAGGTGATCGGAATTTCGAGTCATGAGGCCCGCGTTCGATCCCCTGGTAGCTGTCTCGCATCATTAGGTTTTTTACAAAAACTTATGTACGATTTATATCGTTGAATTAGACTTAATACGGGACGGGCTCACTACATGTCACGAAAAATTTTCTGAGCAAGGTAAAAGGTGAAACGGGTGGCAGATGGATCGAAAGGACTTAATTGTCTAGACCTCTGTCTATCCTTGTATTGGGAATGGCGTGAAGATAATTTTTTATTATTATAAATATTTATAATTTCATTTTGCTGTGTCGAATTTAAAAACTTTGAGGAGCACTGATCTGTACACAGATTAAGTATGAAACATTGTTACATCACCTGCGGATCCAGAAGTTCCTGCTTAAATGGACCGGAGAGCTTCTTGATTTCCATTTGCCCCGTCCTGTCGGAGATCTCGCTGAGGCTCACCTCTTGCGTGGATCCGCGTTCGAACTCCTGACCAAACACATGACATTAAAAATAACAAAAACAAAAATGTATGACAATTTCTTTTTTTAGCATGTTGGAGTTTATAATTCGTACATAAGTTTTTGAAAAAACCAACGGTACGAGCCTGCCACCAGGGGATCGAACTCGACCCGAGTTGTCTTGTCTTGCCAACAAGTGTCACGATAGCCGAGTGGTTAGGTAGCTGACCAATGGGTTTTTCAAAAACTTATGTACGAATTATATCGTTGAATTAGACTTAATACGGGACGGGCTCACTACATGTCACGAAAAATTTTCTGAGCAAGGTAAAAGGTGAAACGGGTGGCAGGTGGATCGAAAGGACTTAATTGTCTAGACCTCTGTCTATCCTTGTATTGGGAATGGCGTGAAGATAATTTTTTATTATTATAAATATTTATAATTTCATTTTGCTGTGTCGAATTTAAAAACTTTGAGGAGCACTGATCTGTACACAGATTAAGTATGAAACATTGTTACATCACCTGCGGATCCAGAAGTTCCTGCTTAAATGGACCGGAGAGCTTCTTGATTTCCATTTGCCCCGTCCTGTCGGAGATCTCGCTGAGGCTCACCTCTTGCGTGGATCCGCGTTCGAACTCCTGACCAAACACATGACATTAAAAATAACAAAAACAAAAATGTATGACAATTTCTTTTTTTAGCATGTTGGAGTTTTGTTGTACAATTAATAAGAAATTATATAAAATCAACAGACTCGGGCTGGATTCGAACAGCGGTCCCACACGCATCTGTTAATATTGTTTTTAAATCTCTAGAGTTTTGCCACGTTACGGCATAGGTCACGGATTCGAATCGCACTAGAGTCACTCGTTTTAAAGTTCTCGATCAAAATCAATATCAACATCTTCATGCAATTCCTAATACAGGGTAGACAAAGGTCTAGTGTAGACAATTAAGTCCCTTCGACCCCATTTCCACCGAGAATATTTTTGGGACAACGTGACAGATGGTGAACTCGTCGCCGTCTTTATGTCCAAGCCAACGATATAATTCGTACATAAGTTTTTGAAAAAACCAACGGTACGAGCCTGCCACCAGGGGATCGAACTCGACCCGAGTTGTCTTGTCTTGTCAACAAGTGTCACGATAGCCGAGTGGTTAGGTAGCTGACCAATGGGTTTTTCAAAAACTTATGTACGAATTATATTGTTGGCTTGGACATAAAGACGGCGACGGGCTTACAACCTGTCACGTTGTCCCGAAAATATTTTCGGTGGAAGGTGGGGTTGAAGGGACTTAATTGTCTAGACACTAGACCTCTGTCTACCCCTAGTAGTATAGGGAATTGCCTGAAGATATTTAATTTTTTTTTTTTGCTAAAGACAGTATAACAGGGAAGAATATCTCAACTAAGTTGCTGATCGTTAAACATTTACTAAGTATAAATAAGTAATTATATATAAGTAAATTGTTAGTTACTAACAATTTAATAAAAATAATAATTCATTAAAAAAATGGAGGTCTAATTAACCTACTTTTTAGCACAAGCAATGTAATTAACACATAAATTTTTTTTTTATTCCACATTTATTTCTATTAAAATATCTGACTGGTTTAGATGCGTTTTCGATCTCAATAGATTATAATTGTAATAAGAAACCTTTGAAATGCCATAAAGGCGAAACCGGTCTGGTATTTTAATGTAAATAAATGTGGAATAAGTAAAAGTGACTTTTATTGTGTTTAAAGATGAAGTTCCAGCAAGAGACAACAATCGTGAGTATTCAATACAATGTAATTAAATATAGATATAGATATGTAAACAGATAAATTATGAATAATTATTCTTTTACTAACGTGACATAGTTACTCTGTGGTAACAAAGTCATTTTGGAAAGTATAAATTTGGAAACAGGAATATAAAAGGAAGAGATCTATATACATTGATCACGAAAACATTGTACAGTTGTTTACATCATATTAACTCTATCACTATATAACTTGTTTACATGTTGGAAAGAATTTATTTATTGTTTACTCTTTGTGTCGGACAGAATTATTTCATTGTTTACTCTTTGATATGAGTTTATATTTGTGTTCCAAATTTGATTTTAATTATAGTGTCGTATAGTTGATGATATTAGATTTCAATATACCGTATACAAGTGACTCGGTAAATTTATTTTGGGAAGGAACTAATAATGACGACCTCCGTGGACGAGTGGACACCGGTTTTCTTACTGTCGCCATCTCGAGGTCCCGGGTTCGATTCCCGGACGGGTCAATTTAGAAAAACGACTTTTTCGACATTTTCTCGGGTCTGAGTGTTTGCGATGCCTTCGTTGTTTCCGATTCCCTTACCTCAAGTGCTTTTGCTTCTTACATTGGGATCGGAGCAATGTATGTGATGTTGTCCCTATCTATATATGTATCTATCTAAAACTTAAGCATACACAAAAAATTATACCGTCTATTTTTCCATAGATCTAATTACATGGAATAGTTATTTTCGGCCTCCCTCCCCCCTAAATGATTGCGGTCTACTGTATCGAGGAGCTGCGCATTGCCAGTACGCAAGGAGACATGTGACTGTGCTTGACTATTTTAAAATTTATTCAATTATTTGATTAATATATAAGCCAGCCGTTAATTTGCATAGATTGCTTTCATTACGTATTTCTTAATTAATTTAATTAAATTAATTCGCATAATAATAAAAGATTTAAAAATGTTCTAAAAAAATGGTACATTGATAATAAGTTTTACTCAATAAAAGAATTCTATGAATATGAATTGTCAAATACAACGTATTGTCAAATAAGACTACTATTTGATATTTACTAAATACTAAAACTACTAAAATTCTTAATTAAATTGGTATAATGGATTACTTGAATCTAAATTTAGAATGTTACAAATTTGTTTGTATGTATTATTGTACAATTTTTATTTTAATTGCTTGCTTGAATATACATGCTTGCTACATTTCAATTTTGGAATGCATTATCGAGACGAATCAATGAGTGACATTTACAAAATATAAATATAGTAGTTCTAGAGTAACTTTAAATGACATGTAAAATTAACGAGCAAATTAATGTTAGACTACTCACAATCACAAGACAAATAATTATTAATTAATTACATTATTATTTAATTAAAAAATTTGTACGTCAGAAATGGTTAATGTGGTGAGATCTTACGTAATATTATTGTGTCAACCTGTATACTCACATTATACTAATAAATAAATAAAAAGTAACAAAAAATTAAAATATAACAGTTCTAGGGCAAAAAATAAACCTTAACTCACTTCATCATCCCCACCCTCCGTAGCATCCGGTACTGAGTCCTGATCTCCGGAGCCGAGAGCCTCAAAGAATTTATCCAAATCTCCTTCGCGTGAGTACGGATCTAAAACAAAATGGATTGCTACAGGGAAACAGTCTGGGGCCGCATCTTATGTATGAATAGTCATGTACATAGTAAATTTGATTATTTTATCTTTAATTTGTTTTACAGATAATATCCCATAGTTATTTTATACAACTAACATGCAATATGGTCTCGTTTGCGTTCAATTTGGATTTCGTAAATTGGTGAGGAATCCATCTTATCTGAGAAATAGTGATAAAATTATAATTTAGACAAAGATGCAGCATGGTGAAGTCGATTTTGTTTATGGGAATAGGGTTTAAAATGAGTAGCTTCTGCAGCTCATGTCACCAGTAATCCACTAAAAATATTCTTCGATATTAATGCATTATCACTCCTAAGACTATGATGGATTAGGACTATCATTATTGCCTGTTATTACTGCTATAATACTGCTTTATTCGGGACACAGAAATGGATAAATTTTCTGACCACTTTCTAATTAATTGATTTAGTCGACTCCTAAATAAAGAAGGAACTTAATACATTAAAGTCCCTGAAAGACTTTAAGCATATAATACTAACCTATACTAACCTATAATCTCAATGTTTCCTCTTCCGCTGTGATCCTGATCGCGGATCTGGTTGGCGACGGTAATGGCCTTCAGCCGCTCCACACTCTTGGATCCATCGCCGACGTATACGAAGATATCATGATTGACGTCCAGGATGAAGCAGTCGCCTTTGTTCATCGAGCTGACCGAGGCTTCCACCTGGGAACAAATAGATTACAGCTCGTTTTGTTTTGGACCGGTTTTCATGGTGGTTCACCAACTCTGATGCTACAGCGGTCTGCTGAATTCAGGTGTCTTATTTTTGAGATGGTTATCCCGCCATCAGTCGGTGGCCCACTGAATTATTAAGGCTTTTCACTTAGTCGCCTCTTAACCACGGAAAGAGGAGTTGCTATAATACTTATACCGATTCCACATGGATCCTGAACGTGAATTCATTTGACATAAATGGAAAATATAAAAGGATTAAATTTACTTTCTGTTAAATATTTCCATGATTTGCACTGCAGGACATAGGCCTCTCCCATAGGGAGGATTTGCCATAATCGCCACGCTTGGTAGGTGGATTAGCGCCCATCGTGGTCTGATTATTTTGGTCTGATATTTTTAGAGTTGTTTATCCCACCATCTGTCGGTTGCCATAACATTATTCAAGGCTGTTTCCCTTAGTCGCCTCTTACGACTTCCACGGGAAGAAAGGGAGTGGCAATATTCTTACACTGTTACCACACGGTCTTTGTAATTATAATAAATGAATACCTACCTATTGTTATTATATATTTATTTTTTATTATTTCATAGACTAATTCCTAAACGATATTTCTCTCTTTTTTATTTGTCCCGAAATATCTTCCGTGGAAGGTGGGTCTAAGGGACTTAATTGTCTAGACCAGACCTCTGTCTACCCCTGTATTGGGAATGGCGTGGCGATATTTATTATTTATTTGTATTCAATATACTAACCTGCTTAACTCGTACATTCCTCTTGCCTTTAATCTGGAACAGCCTCTTCTCCGCTCCAGCATTGATCGCCACATGATTGAAACCTGACGCATGTCCGCCATCCATGTACCTTATCGCTGCAAATTAATTCCAAGATTACTTCCGCAGCTCTGGTAGAATTGACCCGTCCCGATAAAACCTGTTTACGTTATACAAACATATATGGTACAAGAACCAGCAAAGTATAATGCGTGTTGCCAGTTATGAGTAACAGAACTCAGATGTGGTTTTCCATTGCGTGCAGACTGCGAAAGTATAAATCTGTTCAAACATGCATAATTTTTTTACATATATAAATGTTTTTACATATGTAGATAGACAAAATAACATACATTGCTCCGAACCCAATGTGAGATGCTTAAGCATTTGTGTTATGGGAATCGAAAACAACGAAGGCACTACAAACACCCTGACCCAGACTCGAGAAAATGTAGAAAAAGTGGTTTTTCTGCAATGACCCGACCAGGAATCGAATCCGGGACCTCAGAAGACGACACCTTGAAAACCGGTGTTTCCGTCACTGGTCCACCACAGGTAGTCGTAATTCCACTGCTGGAAATAGAGGTCTATTTCTTGCAGTAGACGTAACTATTGTGGTATACCCTTCCTAGCGATTGAGGTCAAGTGTTGGAAAGGGTATGCCACAATAGTTAAGTTTGATACAAGCACAAGCGATAAATTGAAGTACCAATCTACTGAATTTCCTGCAAGTATTTTTCGATGATCTTCCTAGTGATGTTCTCTTACCATAACCTAAGGGAGAAAAGGAATATTACATATTTACGGGATAAAAAGTAGTTTTATCTATGTAATTGAATCTGCAACGATGATTGACGTGATGCTAAAAGCTGTTCAGATATGTATAGCGATCTGTCAAAGACCACTGGAATAATGTCCGCCGTGAACGAGAGCCGTATACACATTTTGCAAGCGGATATGGGGTCGCAGTATTAGTCTTCTGAATTTTTTGCAAGTATTTTTTAGGATGGTCATCCTGGTAATGATTTATTATAAACTAAACTCCGTGGATGAGTGGCGTAAACTCGAGTTTTCAACGTGTCGCCATCTCGAGGTCCCGGGTTTGATTCCCGGTTGGTTCAACGTAGAAAAACCAATTTTTCTACATGTTCTCGGGTCTGGGTGTTTGTGGTGCCTTCGTTGTTTCCGATTCCCATACCTCAAATGCTTTTGCATCTTACTTTGGGGTGTGAGCAATGTATGTGATGTTGTCCCTATCTATATATGTATCTATGTATGTATGGATGAAAACAGAACCACAAGAAAGACGACCGTGCTCTGTCTATCATTATTTCTCCTAAACATCGCCAATGTTTGGGAGAAAAATGATGGAAATATTCCCGTGTTCAATCATGCGTTTTGTGCCCATATCATTTTGTGTGTTATTTTGATCAAATAAATAAATATCACGATAGCCGAGTGGTTGGTTGGTCGGAATTTCGAGTCAAGAGACCCGAGTTCGAACCCCAAGTGGCGGGCTCGTACCAATGGGTTTTTCAAAAACTTATGTAAGAATTATATCAATGGCTTGGACATAAAGACGGTGACGACTTCGGTGGAAGGTGGGTCAAAGGGTAAGTCCCTTTGATTATCTAGACTAGACTTCTGTCTACCCCTGTATTGGGAATTACGTAAATAAAGTGAATAACGTGAAGATATTTATCTATTTTTTATTATTTATTTCACGCCATTCCCAATACTACAGTAGACAGAGGTCTAAATAATTAAGTCTTTTCGATCCACCTTTCACTAAAGACTAATTGAGACAACGTGACAGGAGCTGAGCACAATGCCGTCTTAGTGTCCAAGGCGTATATAAATATTCATATACATATACAACAAATATTTGCCCTACTGAGATTCGAACCCGCAACCCTTAGCTTTGTAGGCAGGGTCACTACCAACTACGCTTTCGGGTCATCACCCATTCAACACCCATTTTCAAAATTGCTTTCATAAGTCACGATAGCCGAGTGGTTGGGTGATCAGAATTCGACTCAAGAGATCCGAGTTCTATTCCCAGGTGACGGACTCGTACCAAAGGGTTTTTTCAAAAACTTATGATTATATCGTTTGCTTGGACATAGAGACGGCGATGGGCTCACCAACTGACACGTTCTCCCGAAAATATCTATATTGTCTAAACTAGACCTCTGTCTACCCCTGTATTAGGAATTGCGTGAAGATATTAATGTATATACATCCAATAGTAAATGTTATGCTCTGTGAATGATGCGGTGGTGGTGTTTGAATATTGATAGGTTGTCCGAGCACTGGATATAAAGTGTAACTTTCGTATGCGTGCGACTATAGGTGAAAGTCCGTTAAACATGTGCCTTTCCGCCATCTTTAAATTGATCTATTGCTAAATAATAACACTGATTTAATTAATAACGATTGTTAATATTTGTGTGATGAACATGAAAATTTCTACTAGACTCGTCGATGTTTGTATGCATATATATAAATATTTATCTATCTAAAATATGTAGGTATCAATCTATCTATATTGTATTGTTGACTTGGATATTTAGATGGCAATAAGTACCACCTGCCACGCCAAAAAAAGCCCGATAATATTGTGAATTGAAATACCTACATATCTATACCTCTCACTACTCCTGTACGAGTATTAACAAAATGACGAACCCCGTGGACGAGTGGCGCACACGCCGGTCTTACAAGGTGCCGCCAGGTCTGAAGTCCGACTTTAAATCCAGATCGGGACAATGTAGAAAACACTTTCTACATTTTCTCGGGTTTGAGTGTTTGTAGTAGCTTCGTTGTTTCCGATTCCATAAGACAAGTGCTTAAGCTTGGGATCAGCTTAACTTTGGGATCAGAGCAACGAATGTGATGTTCCCTATCTATATAACATTAACAAAATGCGTGATGATATATATTACATTGCCACTGAATTGTCCCCACGTACTGATTCCCTCATTCACAAAATATATATTTATATATATATATATATATATATATATATATATATATATATATATATATATATATATATATATATATATATATATATATATATATATATATATATATATATATATATATATATATATATATATATATATATATATACGAGTATATTTGCCCAATTTTTATCCATGCAAGGTGTACTTGCGTTTATCCGTGGATTCGGAACGGACTCTGGATCCTTGATCTGCAAATCGTCAAAACCGCACTCAAACATTGTCTCTTTGACAACTGGAACTAGGAAGGGAGATCAATCAACTCCGCAACACCGAAGGAGATGTGAGTCCGTTGTGAAAGGAAAGGGGAAGAGGAATAGAGGAGGGAGGAGGATGTAAGGGTAACAGCCTTCGATGACGTCACTCACCGGACGAAATGCAAAAACATACGATGCCTCTGAAGTACACAAATATTCAGCGAGATGTGAATGTGGAGTGTTTTTATTCGATGCTGAGCGTTAAAAACCAAGGGTAAGAGCCAAGAACCCTCACCGCCAAAATCAGGCACGATAGCCGTGTGGTTCGGTGGTCGAGTAGAGACCCCGAATTCGATCCCAAGGTACCATTAAGTTTTTCAAAACTTAAGAAGATTTATTATACCGTTGCATTGGACATAAAGACGTCGCTGTCTTTCCATCTGTCCTCCCCACGTTGTCCCAACAAATGTCTTTGGTGAATGGTGGGTGAATCAATTGTCTGTACCTCTATCTAACCCATTATTGAGAATAGCGTGATTTTTTGTCAAGTGGTTCTTGATAGGACTCACCCGGTTCGAAATAACTAAGGAACTGTTTGGACTCGTGACCCTGAGTCTCTCTGTGCTGGACCGCATCCCCGTTGAACTGCTCGTCATCCAGGTTGACCGACAAGATGGCGGCCGCACCAGCCTCATCCTGGCTGGTTTTGGAACCCAACCAGAAGTGGATGTCCCACGAGAACGTGCTCGAACCTGTTGTCTATTGCAAACACAATGAAGCAATAGAGTAAACTTTAGAAACAAGAGGTTAAATGTAAAATAAAAATATCTTCACGACAATACTCGGGTAGTAGGATGTCTAGACAATTAAGTACTTTCGACCCACCGTCGACCGAAGAGATTTTATTGGACAAAGTGATAGGTGGTGAGCCTGTCACCATCTTTTTTGCTCAAGCCAGCAATATAAATCGTACATAAGTATTTTGAAAATACTCGTTGGTACGAATCTACCACCTGGGGGTCGAACTCGTGTCTCATGCTTCGAATTCCGATCACCCAACCACTCGGCTTTCGGGACTAATTTCGTATATGGTTCTGGTTAGAAATACAAATACACTAATATAGGTACATATTAGCGTTTTAAAAGTTACCAGAAAGTGGGTGAATAAAAGATTAAAAGTTTTATAGTAATTTTTTTACATAGAATCTACGAACACGATAAAAGAAATAAAATAATAACCACTATTCTACTACCCACTACATACTATTACACACTACATACACTACATAGACACAGCCACAGACAAGAATATATTTGACATCTTACACACACCACAGATTACTACACTATACTATTACACAAATTATACAAACAAAAACAATATTTGTGAGAGTTGTGATGTCAAATTGGACACCAACTCAATATTACATACTATTACATACTATTCTACCACTTTTGCGAAGCTGGTGCGGGTCTTTACATCTTTGTATTAAGTACGGGCCATCAACGATGAGCTCACAACCTGTCACGTTGTCCCGCATAAAAACCGGTGAATGGTGGAACGAAAAGTATTAATTGTCTACAACTCTGTGTACCCCAATATTGGTAAAATGCTTGAAGATATAGATAGATAAATGGATATATTATTACGAATTAACCGTAAATATACCAACCTTCAATACGATATACGAATCCCCGGAATAGAAGTTACCATACTGGTTTGCCGGCACTGGTACAGGTTCAAAGTCCTGTAAACAAAAACAACCAATCTTAATATACTATACTAATTATACTATATGGCGACGGGCTCACCATCTATCACATTGTCTCAAAATAAGCTGGGGTGAAAAAAGTCGTAAGGATTAAATTGTCTGGACCTGTGACTACACCAGTATTGGGAAATGCTTAAAGACGAAATTTAAGCCACGATAGCCGAGTGGTTGGGTGGTCGGAATTTCGAGTCGGGAGACCCGAGTTCGATCTCCAGGTGGCAGGCTCGTACCAATGGGTTTTTCAAAAACTTATGTACGAATTACATCGTTGGCTTGGACATAAAGACGGCGACGGGCTCACCACCTTTCACGTTGTCCCGAAAATATCTTCGGTGGAAGGTCGGATAGACTTAATTGTCGAGACTAGACCTCTGTGTACCCCTGAAATGGGAATTGCGTGAAGATATTTATTTTACGAAATTTAATTCAGAGATAGGATTATACTCTGCAAAAAGGATAAGAGAAAATTATGAGAGGGAAAGAGAAACTGCGACTGAGAGGAACAAGAAAGAGGGAAAGGTTTATGATAAAAATTCGAGAATCGCAATTCGAAATCGAAGAAAGTTTATTTCTGTTTATTTCTCTGATACGCTTTGACGACTAAACCATTAAACAGAGTTTAAGAATTCATCTATAGATATAAATAAAATTGGAGTGTCTGTAATGTTGAAATAATCGTTTATTACTACATGTATATGAATACATACGGTACATACACCAAAATAACATTTTTTTAAATTTTTGTCTGTCTGTTGGTTCAGGCTAATCTTTGAAACGGCTGGACCGACTTTAAGAGGACTTTCACTGATAGCTAATGTTATGCAGAGTAACATAGGCTACTTTTATTTTAGAAACATAATTAGGGTCCCGAGTTAGGAGTTAAACTGCGGGCAGAGCCGCGGGGGGCAGCTAATTTAGCAATGAAAACCTATATTATTATTATTTTTTAATTAGAGATCTCAAACAAATTACAATAAATAAACCCAAAGTATCAAACTTTGTTTATAAAAGCAAATATTTGAAGCGCACTGCCATTATTTTATAAGTTAAAAAAATTTAAAAGACACGCAAAAATATCTTCGATGGAAGGTGAGGCGAATGGACTAAATTGTCTAGACGTCGGTCTACCACTGCCTAGGATTTTTTTTTAGAAAATTTTATACTAAGCGGTGAGCGGTATTCAATTAAGAATAGCATCAGCTGTTTCTAATTGTTTGAGAAATATTTCAAATCAAATTTATATTATTTGTAAATACAGGACATATCATGGTAACAAAGTAATTATGGGTGTTATAAAGTAATTATTAAGATCCTGCCTGAATTTAACCTGAAGGTATACAAATAACGAATCAATAGTCCTTAAATTACTGATTAAAGTAATCGACGGGTTCACTACCTGTCACATTGTCCCGAAAATATCTTCGGTGGAAGGTGGGTCGAAGGGACATAATTGTCTAAACTAGACCTCTGTCTACCCCTGTATTGGGAATTGCGTGAAGATGTTTATTTATAAAATAGTAATTCATTTAATTACGTAATTATATTTTCTACTTAATTATACTAAAAAGTCACGATAGCCGAGGGGTTGGGTGGTCGGAATTTTGAGTCAATAGACACGAGTTTGATCCCCAGGTGGCAGGCTCGTACCAGTGGGTTTTTAAAAAATACTTATGTACGTTAGCTTGGACCTAAAGACGGCGACGGGCTCACGGGACGTTGTCTCGTTGTCCCGAAAATATCTTCGGTGGAAGGTCGGATAGACTTAATTGTCGAGACTAGACCTCTGTCTACCCCTGAAATGGGAATTGCGTGAAGATATTTATTTTACGAAATTTAATTCAGAGATAGGATTATACTCTGCAAAAAGGATAAGAGAAAATTATGAGAGGGAAAGAGAAACTGCGACTGAGAGGAACAAGAAAGAGGGAAAGGTTTATGATAAAAATTCGAGAATCGCAATTCGAAATCGAAGAAAGTTTATTTCTGTTTATTTCTCTGATACGCTTTGACGACTAAACCATTAAACAGAGTTTAAGAATTCATCTATAGATATAAATAAAATTGGAGTGTCTGTAATGTTGAAATAATCGTTTATTACTACATGTATATGAATACATACGGTACATACACCAAAATAACATTTTTTTAAATTTTTGTCTGTCTGTTGGTTCAGGCTAATCTTTGAAACGGCTGGACCGATTTAAAGAGGACTTTCACTGATAGCTAATGTTATGCAGAGTAACATAGGCTACTTTTATTTTAGAAACATAATTAGGGTCCCGAGTTAGGAGTTAAACTGCGGGCAGAGCCGCGGGGGGCAGCTAATTTAGCAATAAAAACCTATATTATTATTATTTTTTAATTAGAGATCTCAAACAAATTACAATAAATAAACCCAAAGTATCAAACTTTGTTTATAAAAGCAAATATTTGAAGCGCACTGCCATTATTTTATAAGTTAAAAAAATTTAAAAGTCACGCAAAATATCTTCGATGGAAGGTGAGGCGAATGGACTAAATTGTCTAGACGTCGGTCTACCACTGCCTAGGATTTTTTTTTAGAAAATTTTATACTAAGCGGTGAGCGGTATTCAATTAAGAATAGCATCAGCTGTTTCTAATTGTTTGAGAAATATTTCAAATCAAATTTATATTATTTGTAAATACAGGACATATCATGGTAACAAAGTAATTATGGGTGTTATAAAGTAATTATTAAGATCCTGCCTGAATTTAACCTGAAGGTAAACAAATAACGAATCAATAGTCCTTAAATTACTGATTAAAGTAATCGACGGGTTCACTACCTGTCACATTGTCCCGAAAATATCTTCGGTGGAAGGTGGGTCAAAGGATTTAATTTTCTAGACTAGACCTCTGTTTACCCCTGTAGTTACCCTGTAATTGCGTGAAGATGTTTATTTATAAAATAGTAATTCATTTAATTACGTAATTATATTTTCTACTTAACTATACTAAAAAGTCACGATAGCCGAGTGGTTGGGTGGCCGGAATTTTGAGTCAAGGGACCCGAGTTCGATCCCCAAGTGGCTGGCTCGTACCAATGGGTTTTTCAAAAACTTGTGTACGAATATCGTTGGCTTGGACATAAAGTCGGCGACGGGCTCACCACACGTTGTCTCGTTGTCCCGAAAATTTATTCGGTGGAAGGTGGGTCGAAGGGACATAATTGTCTAAACTAGACCTCTGTCTACCCCTGTATTGGGAATTGCGTGAAGATATATTTTTATTTATTTATTTAATTATACTATTATTTTATGTATTTCACTTTAAGTATAATTATACAAACCAATATGTCATACAATAAACGTCAATTAGTAAAAAGTTTAAATATATTTGTATATTTGAATCTCATTACGAAACGGTGGTAGATTAAAAATTACTATCGATAAACGAATGTACATTCTTATGTCGATGAATATATGATTTGATTTTATTTGATTTAATTTTTTCTTAAATCGATTAATATTTTTGATGTCATGAAAAATATATGGTACATCAGTATAGATTTGGGACAGAATACCAAACAGGCTTTTTCTAAGCATCCCATCTTTCATTTATTTTTATGCCTTTTGCTAATAAAGATATCATAGAACATACACACACAACCTGTCACGTCTCGAAAATATCTTCGGTGGACGATGGTTGAAACAACTTAATTGTCGAGGCCTCTGTCTACCCCTGCATTGGGAATCGCGTGAAGATATATTTTTTAAATAAATATGTTTATTTATGGATTACGATAGGATACAGTAAATAACTACAACATAAATCTATTTCGAATAAGTCGTATCGTATTCACGTATCCTGTGAAACATCTCAAAGCGCTCGTAAATATACCAACACACCGTCTCTCTATACATCACGACTATTTTTAAAAACTCGTCGCCTGGCGCGTGGGTGACATGGATTTTAAGATAAAACAAATCTCAGAATCATCTGGTCACTAATGATCAATTAACTGAAATAGGTGACGCGCGATGGCCGCTTAATTAATTTAATATCTTCACGCGTTTGCCAATACAGGGACATTTATTATGACATTGTGACAAGTGGTGAGCCTATCCCCATCTTTATGTCCAAGCTAACGATATAACTCATTGGTACCAACGAGCTTACTACCTTGGGATTGAACTCGGATCTCTCGACTCGAATTCCGATCACCCAACCACTCGGCTATCGTGGCTTTTAAAAGTAAGTGATAGCCTACTGGTAAAACCATGTTCTTTTCTCACATATATCCACATATATTTCTTTTCCCACATATATAACACAGAGCAGGGAAACGACCGCTGAAGACAATGTTTCAGTGTGCCTCGGCTGACATTAGTCAAAAATGATGGTTTCCTCACAATAGAGTAGAATATGCTCAAAGATTTTTTTTAATAAAAAAATGTTTCTAACCAATTATTGTTCACATGGAAATTTCTTCATTCCGCCATAATAAAAATATTAAAACGATTTCTTTTTATCGAATTCGTATCTAACTATATTGTACAGTTGACGGGGACATTAACACGGCGGTAGGCTTACCACCTGTCGCGTAGTCTAAAATAGTTTAATTGGCTTCGGTGATAAGTGGGTCGAAGGGACTTAATTGTCTACATCTGTCAACACTATTTTTGGGAAAATGCTTGAAGATAAACAAGTATAATCATGTATTTATCGAAATAAGAATATAAATTCGTTTATCGATACCAATTTTTTAATCAACCATTTCGTAATGAGGGATAATGAAGAAGAAAGAGGCGAAAGAAGCTTCTATTTAAGATTATACAAAAATAAATGATTTTTCCTAGAAATGGCTTGGAAGCGATCACCCCATACCCATATTATATTATAAATAACCCTTCCTATAAAGTTTTTCTTTAATAAATTTCTTAAACATGATAATAGGCAGGCTTTGCACATTTACTGTTTTTTTTTTGTAGAAGCGTTTACACCGACCTATGAACGAGTTACTCAATGGAGTCTAGTAACTGGTGTTACAAGCTTGTGTTTGTTACTAGTACTTACATTATACACATTAGTATTCTTGATAAAAGTGTTAATGTTTTTATGCACATACATTAAAATTTCATATGTATATCGAGAGGCTAGTGTTACAATATTAATTTCTTTAAATTTCTCTCTAATCTCTCTCTCTCTCTCGAATTATGATAATATATTTATTTATTTATTTTTATTTGGAACACTGCTGAATATTAAGTATTATAATAAATAAAAAGAATTAGAAGTAACTTAGTGCTGTTAACACATTTTCACAAATAAAATATCTATTTTTTTTTTATTTTTTTTTTTTTAAATATCTATTTTTTTTTTATTTTTTTTTTTTTAAATATCTATTAAACGATTTATGTTTATATTAAAGACTATATTATACAGCTTGTATGGCCCTCTTTCGTAAAAGAAAACAATCTTTGGTAAAACAAAATTTCGTATATATTTATTTTAAATACTTTATTTACACAAACAAAATTATGTTAATATTTACAATACGTATTAACTAAAAACTATTATAATCGTAGATCCCTACTCCTCGTCGCTGGCTGCATTTCCACGTTGAATGGCTAGACTTACCGTTGAACGAGAAAAGAACCAGCCCTCTTGTCACCAGCGGCTACGGCCAATCGCAGATACCATTCCTATAGGAACTGCTAAAAAGCTGTATGACCCCATAGCAGAATACCATATGACATTATGGTATGGAAGTAAGTTAAGTCAAGTAAGTTTCAATCAAGAGTTATTCCAAGATAAACAGCAGCATCCAAAAGGCTAAACTCTTCCTCATGCATTAGTACATTGGTATCACCCAAATGTATTAATTGGTATAACATTAGGTGTTGAAACATTTAGACATATTGCTATTTAAATGTAAATTATTAGCATTATACCAATGAACTATTTTGACGTACCACATTCAGTGTAACAACATGTCATTTGATTTTAGAAATCAAAGAGTTATCATCATGAAATATTTCGTGTTTATTCCTTAATAAGGAAGACATACATTTTACATTATTGTCATTACATACAAGTAAAGCTGGATTATAATATACAATTAGTGATATCACGTTATTAACGACTATTGGTACAAAATCAATCTAAATATTGGAACGAACTAAATTAATTTTATCGAACTAATGAGAATTTTCCTTATCTAATGAAAATATTATTTTATTTCTGGACGAGGACATAAACCAATTAAAATTGTATAACTTCCTTCAAATACAATCATTCGAAATTCGAAATGAATCTCTTTAAACTGACTTCTTAATCAATTTTATATCGTTGGATAATACCTCTCAAATCGATATCAAAATGTTAGAATTCAAAATTACCGTTCTTTTTTATAGAAAAGGGAGGCAAACGAGCAGGTGGCTCACGTGATGGTAAGTGATTACCGCCGCCCATGAACACCCGCAATACCAGAGGCATAGCAGATGCGTTGACTCCCTCAGAGTTACCTGCACTCAGAGTCACCAGACGAAACGCAGAAATTTGTTATACTTCTACTTCACGCCGGTATTCTGTGAGGTCGTGGTACTTCCCCGGTCGAGCCGGCCCATTCATGCAACAACAAAAGCTGATGCGTGGCTCTACCGCTGTTACGTTGCTGTGAACTACCTAGAGTCACGATAGCCGAGTGTTTGGGTGGTCGAATTTCGAGTCAAGACACCAAGAGTCCCCAGGTGGCAGGCCGTACCAATGGGTTTTTCAAAAACTTATGACCGACCACCCAACCACTCGGCTATCGTGACTTAAACTTCATCAGGTTTATTTCTAGATTCCTAAACTCGTCTGTAGACCACCTAGCATCGAATAAAACCATTAACAAGCTGACACCACTGAGAGACACCAAAATAATGCATGCGTTCGTTTAATCGACATTGCAAAAATACTTTCACATCTTGCGTTCGCGCCAAAAACATCTTTTTTGTTGGGTGATCGGAATTTTGAGTCAAGAGTCCCGAGTATATATTTATAAATAAAGTGTAATGTAAGACTTGATTTAAATTACCAGCGCGTTGTGTATGTATTTTTAACGCCGATGAACGCTGACAAAAATAATAAAGAAGTATTTATTTCTAGATATACTCAATACTGGTTAAGTCAGATGTCTAGACAATTTAGTCCTTTCGACCGAAGCTTACGAGTATTTATGACTATGTAACAAGTGGTAAGCTTGTCTCCGTCTTAATGCCAAGCCAAATACAGAAATCGTTTTAACTATACGATAATTTTCTTACAAACCCAATATTCATTTATTTTATTTATTTATTAATATAGATTATACAACTTATGTTTAAAGGCAACTTATTCAATGTAGAGTAAAAAAAATTTCTTTTGGAATCCTTTTGACTAAATCCAACAACCAAGACAAAGCTTCGTTTAAAAATAATCATTATACGAAGTTAATACGTCACGATAGCCGAGTGGTCGGGTGGTCGGGATTTCGAGTCAAGGGACCCGACTTCGATCCCCAGATAGCAGACTCGTACCAATGGATTTTTACAAAAACTTATGTACGATTATCGTTGGCGTATCGTTGACTTGGACATAAAGACGGCGACGGGCTCTCCACCTGTCATGTTCTCTCAAAAATGTATTTAGTGGAAGCTGGGTCGAAAGGAGTTAATTGTCTAGACTAGACCTCTGTCTATCCCTGTATTGAGAATAGCGTAAAGAAATGCGTATTTTATTATACGAAGTTACATATTGTACTACGCCACCAATCAAACCATGGTTTTATTAAGGAATGGTTATTACGTAGAACAGCTAAGGTCGGGTGTGAAATACAGGAATCCTTACAGTGAACCCTCGCCCTAATCAGATTACCACTTAAATTAATGGTAGGTTCCCCTTCTAATTAATTAAAAACGGTATAAACACAAACATACATAGATAGGAACAACAATTTATGTGATATACATGGCTCCGATCCCAAAGTAAGCAGCTAAAGCACTTGTGGTATGAAACCGGAAACAACGAAAGCCCCATACAAACACCAAGACCCAATCAAATGATTTTCTGGACCCGTCCGGGAATCGAACCCGGGACCTTATAGATGGCGACAGCTTAAAAACCGGTGTTCACGTCCTTCGTCCATGGAGGAGTCACGATAGCCGAGTGGTAGGATGGTCGGAATTTCGAGTCAAGAGACCCGAGTTCGATCCTCAGGTGGCAGACTTTGTTCGTACCAATGGGTTTTTCAAAAACTTATGGACGAATTACTTCGTTGGCTTGGACATAAAGACGGCAAAGGGCTCGCCACCTGTCATGTTCTCTCAAAAAATGTATTTAGTGGAAGCTGGGTCGAAAGGAGTTAATTGTCTAGACCTCGGTCTACTAGGAAGACCTATTGAAAGATAGGAGAAAATTAAAGATATTCTTTTTTACCATTTTCACAATGTCTTCGCCAATTGAACGAAATCATATTAAAAATGACAAGGCATTATTTAATGGACATACATGCAGGCAGGAATGGTAATACAAAATTCTTCGTGGCACAGCGGATAACACGGCTGGATTTATATACATTGCTTAAATTCGAACGCATGAACATGCGCCAGTAACTTCAAATGCAGCCATGTGCAAAGTCAAAGACAAAGCTTTTTGTATTATTGTCTATGGTTTTATTTGTTTGTTTTATATTCTATATTTCACATCAAAAGAAAGAAAACATATAGATACCAGGCCATAAACTCAAAAAAAAGGAAACATTAAAAATAAGCCCGTTCATCCTAGTCTAACTCGGTGTTTGCTTTTAAGAGGCAGATTAAAGAGCACTATTTGTTAACACAATAGTATTGTAAACAAATATATATGTGCGTGTGTGTATATGTGTATTTATGTGTAAAAATATATAAGTATATTTAGGCTTTTTTTTAATAAATGTTCGTGGTGCAAACTGGTTTGCTCTTATAATAAGTCTTCCAGTAATAGGCCTACTGGAATAAATAAATAAATCTATAAATAAATATAAATCTCTTCACGCAATTCCCAATAAAGGGAAAGACAGAGGTCTAGTCTAAACAATTAAGTCCCTCCGACCCACCTTCCACCGAAGATATTTTCGGGACAACGTGACAAGTGGTGAGACCGTCGCCGTCTCTTTGCCCAAGCCTACGATGTAATTCGTACATCGGTTTTTGAAAAACCCATTGGTACGAGCCTGCCACATGGGGATAGAACTCGGGTCTCTTGACTCGAAATTCATACCACCCAACCACTCGGCTATCGTGACTGTAAGAAACTACTGGAAGAAATGTCAATTTGAAATAAGTTAAGGCTGTGCCTTTAAAGTTATGAGTTTAGTTTCTCTGTTTCATGACATTGTCTGTAGATAGGCGGTCTTATTGTTGACATCAATATCCTTAAAATAACCGATAATTCTTTATATCTTACGTTACACATACGGCCTTCTCTGAAAACTCATATCAGTGCCAATATTTGCCCATGTATTGTGAACTTACACGCTTAATTTTTCAAATAATTGGCTTAAGTTTAAAGGAGTTAAAGTGTCACGATAGCCGAGAGGTTGGGTGGTCGGAATTTCGAGTCAAGAGACCCGAGTTCGGTCCCCAAGTGGCAGGCTCGTACCAATGAGTTTTTTCAAAACCTATATACGATTCAGATCGTTAGCTTCGACATAAAGACGGCGACGGGCTCACCACTGGCCACGTTGTCCCGAAAATATCTTCGGTGGAAGTGGGTCGAAGGGACTTAATTGTTTAGACAAAAACTTCTGTCTAGATATTTGTTTTGTTCGTTTGTTTTGGGTTTGAAGGAGACCTTCCTTGGGTTTACTTTTATTTGGATCAATGCAAAACACTTTTTCTACGTTTCCTCGGGTCTGGTTGTTGGTGGTACTTTGTTGTTTCTGATTCCGTAATACAAGAGCTTAAGCTGTATACTTGATTAGAGCAATGTATGTGATGTTGTACCTATCTATGTATGTATTTATTATTATTATTACTCGGTACTAACCCCAAAACCCCTAAGCTCCATTTAAATAACTCACCTCAACTCTCCATATCTCCAGTCCCTGCTTCTTCCCCGCATTGGCGAAAGCTGGATGAACTTCAGGCATTATCTGAAACAATGAAATGAAAAATTAAAATCCTTTGGCTAGGTTCGATGCCCCAAAAGGCTAGTACCAATGGGTGATGATTATATCAGCCTATCAGAAGTCCACCCCTGAACTCTCGCGATAGAGCGGTCCTGTACCATCTGCATCCATCGACTCCCGGCAACATTATGCAGGTCGCTCCATAGACCTCTGGCTTTCCAAGTGTTAATATTGGCATGAAGATGTTTTTTTTAATTGCATAGACCTCCGACAAACCAGAACAAAGGTCTCGTAGACCGGTGACAATTCACTTTTACTCTGGTATTCTTGGAGATGGTTATTCATCTGTCGGTAGTCTATTGCATTTTTAGGATTTTAGAACTCCCCGTCACAATAGCCGAGTGGTTGGGTGGTCGAAATTTCGAGTCAAGAGACCCGAGTTCGATCCCCACCAATGAGTTTTTCAAAAAACTTATCAACGAATTACATCGTTGGCTTAGACGTAAAGACGGCGACGGGCTCACCACCTGTCACGTTGTTCCGAAAATATCTTCGGTGGAAGGTGGGTCAAAGGGACTTAATTGTCTAGACTAGACCTCTGTCTACCCCTGTATTGGGCATTGCGTGAAGATATTTTTTTTAGAACTCCCCGCAATATTACGCAGGTCATCACTCCACCTTGTGGGGGGGTCCGTCCTATTCATTCATTCGCGATTGCGATTCATCTTTATCGTCATCATAACAGCCTATGGCCTCCTCCAAAGATTGCCACATAGAGCGGTCCTGTACCATCTGCATCCATCGACTCCCGGCAACATTATGCAGGTCGCTCCATAGACCTCTGGCTTTCCAAGTGTTAATTTTGGCATGAAGATGTTTTTTTTTAAATTGCATAGACCACCGACAAACCAGAACAAAGGTCTCGTAGACCGGTGACAATTCACTTTTACTCTGGTATTTTTGGAGATGGTTATTCATCTGTCGGTTGCCTATTGCATTTTTAGGATTTTAGAACTCCCCGTCACGAATGCCAAGTGGTTGGGTGGTCGAAATTTCGAATCAAGAGACCCGAGTTCGATCCCCAGGTGGCAGTAACAATGAGGTTTTCAAAAAAACTTATCTACGAATTACATCGATGGCTTAGACGTAAAGACGGCGACGGGCTCACCACCTGTCACGTTGTTCCGAAAATATCTTCGGTGGAAGGTGGGTCAAAGGGACTTAATTGTCTAGACTAGACCTCTGTCTACCCCTGTATTGGGCATTGCGTGAAGATATTTTTTTTAGAACTCCCCGCAATATTACGCAGGTCATCACTCCACCTTGTGGGGGGGTCCGTCCTATTCATTCATTCGCGATTGCGATTCATCTTTATCGTCATCATAACAGCCTATGGCCTCCTCCAAAGATTGCCACATAGAGCGTTCCTATACAATCTGCATCCATCGACTCCACGAAACACTACGCAAATCGGCATCTTGTAATAATTGATTATAACGAATAGTAATATATTGGCTAATAAATTGGCTATTTTTGTATAATTATACTTATATGTTAGTAATATATTGGCCCCGTTTTTGTATAACTATAATAAATCAATTATCATCAAGATGTTTTTATTCGCTGCCTACCTCGTAATAAACTCAGCACTTGAAATTACTATGAACGGTAATGCCTGTTGAGTTCAAAACTGGGTCACATGTGTATAAAGCAAACGCCCCAACTTTTTGGCACCACGACTTATTTTATTAGTGATTCTCAATACATCAGTTAACTATTTCAATATGCTTCCATGAAAAATAAATTCAATAATAAATCATAAAAACCGATTGAAGTGAGCAATCAATATTGCAGGCATTAACGTATGTTTGAAGTGTCTATGAATGTATATTTATCTTGAATACTTTATAAATCGTTTAGTTTATGTTTGTGTATTGCTAACGAAGTAGGTAAGGTTGCCAGATGTCCGGGATTCTTCCGGATTATCCCGGAATTTAAAGTCTTGTCCCGTATTCAGTAATTCAATCTGTTGTCCCCGATTCCGAAAGATTTAATAAACAAAGAAAATTAAATATTATCACGCAATTCCCAATACTGGGGTGTACAGCGCTCTAGACAATTAAGTCATTTCGACCGAATGACCTAATTATCTTACCGAAGACCACCGTATTTATGTCCAAGCCAACGATGTAAATCGTACATAAGTTTTTGAAAAAAACCAAAAAAAAAAGGGGGCTAATAAACCGTAGCTTTTATGTAACAGTAAAGTGATCAAACTGCACCCGGGGCAGGGATCCTTCTAACTGTAAGTCTTTTGATGGGAGACTCCACTCTACCATACCACTTACATTACTTTTTGTATGACATAACAAAGAAATGTTACAAAAACAGTGTAAGACAAAGACTAAGACGATTAGCAGTAACAAACTAACTAAAAGGCACAATCGCCGAATTATTGGATATGACAAACAAATAAATTGACAACAAACAAATAAATTCCTTGGTACATTCATAACATGACGTTAACAAAAAGTGTTAACCCGGTTTCGGCGGGACAACGGAATGTAGGTCTCCGTACCACAACTCACTCACACTCAATACACTGCTTCGCATCACCGGTCTCCTGAATTTTGGTCTGGTATTTTTTGAAATGGTTATACCGCTATATTTCAGTAGCCTCTTACGACACCCGCAGAAAGAAATGGGGTGGCATATTCTTGCGCTAATAACTACACGATATAGTAAAATGATTTTTTCCATGGAGGATAACGGTTTCTGACCGGGAGGCCACCGAAACGAACAGTGTTGGACTCGGATCTCAGAAGGAGAAGCATACCGACAAAAAACCATCCACGGGATGCTATTGGCCAGGAGGCCCTTTACAGCTTCATCTATGGAGACTTGCGAGGACAGAGACTTGCAAGTTTGAATGTGAAAAAAAAAAACATAATAAATATACGTCAACAGGCACACAGCCTCACAGGTTTTCCCAAATAAGCTTTAGTGAAAGGTACGTAGAAAATATTTCATTTACTGGGCCTCTGTATACCCTGAGCGCCGGGGAATCGCGAGAACACAAACGTATGCGTTTATGCAAATAGAACATGATATTTTATTTAAGTACTTCGATGTTTTTCGTAATACTTTTTGTTAAGTATCTGTATTAACCGTAGCAGAAAATTCCGTGGAGATAAAAAATACAAAATTCCTTTGTTTGTGCTACAGATGATTTTAAATAATGATCATTGATTGCTTAAAATACAATACATAATATTTCTTCACGTAGACAAATGATAGATCAATTCTTTATATCTTCTATTCGGATACTTACTTCATATTCGGATTTTTTTAAAAGAATAATAGAATAATAACATTAGTAGTAAGCTGCAATGCTTGTGTCTGGAGTTGGTTTACGTCAATAGTCGAATGGTGGGGCCCGAACCTGCGACGTCATGTTTCGCAGTCCGCACCCTATACCATTAGGCTATTGCCGCTCTAAATTCGATTCGATAGGTCCGACGACTATACTTGGTTACCAACGGGTATGCAAGTTTAAAGATCAAAAATTATTTTAATTTATTATTTTAGATGACCTCCATGAATGAATGATGTACGCTTCGATTTTCAAGGTGTCACCAGCTCTAAGACCGGATTCGATTCCCGATCGGGTCAATGTACACGACACTACATTTACACTACATTTGTACACCCAATGTACACTACATTTTTCACTACAACACTTTTCTACATTTTCTCGGGTTTGAGTGTTTGTGTTGCCTTCATTGTTTCCGATTACGTAACGCGATTGGTTAAGCTGCTTTGGGATCAGAGCAACATATGTGATATTGTCCTTATCAGTGCATTTATGTATGTATGAATAAACTAGTATAATATTAGTATATCTTTTCTTTCTTGTTCTATCCTGAATAGTCCTCTTTTAGCCTAAACGAGTGCGCAAACTGCTTTTATTATCAAGGGGAGAATCGAAACTAGGAGTATATTTGGTTGTTATTTTATATAAAGCAAGCAAAACGAGTCGATGTGTCTCGCCACAGCGGCGCCTTTCCATTCAGTAGCTGTAGAGTTTTGTATGAGAATGATTTTTGCAATAAGCAATCAGCCTAAATTCAACCGAAGTTCAGTCGATTTATCCTTGTACAGAACAACCAAAAAATATATTCACGTAATTCCCAATACAGGGGTAGACAGACGTCAAATCTAGACAATTAAGTCCATTTGACTACAACCAACTACCAACTAACTAAACTACAAATTCATAGTTTAAAATTTACATATATATGATAAGTGTTCAGTATGAGCCGTTTAAAGCTTTTTCTTTCTTTTATTTAATTATTCTTTTTTTTATTTTAACCCTTTTCAAACATGAAAAAAAAGAAATATCTTCACGCAATTCCCAATAAAGGGGTAGACAGAAGTCAAGTCTAGACAATTAAGTCCCTTTGACCCACCTTCCACCGAAGATATTTTCGGGACAACGTGACAGGTGGTGAGCCCGTCGCCGACTTTATGTCCAAGCCAACGATGAAATTCGTACATAAGTTTTTGAAAAACTCATTGGGTCTCATGACGCGAAATTCCGACAACCCAACCACTCGGCAATCGTGACTTTGTATAAATTCATGGTTTGAAAGTAACATAGAGTAATTTAATTTAAATGAATTATTTGTCAAAATTAAATTATTAATTAAATACATCGGATTACTAAACCATTCAGTTTTTTTTTACTCATTGATCTTTGTAAGTAATTTTAACCCTTTTCATGAAACGTAGGTTCCGATTGTTATTAAAGATTATTTTTTAGGACTAGAAGTATAATCATTTTCTTATTTTTTATCAGTTTTGTCACTCAACTTCATATTTGATTGTTTAAATAATATTTAAAAAAATCTTTTGTCCCAAAAAAAGTATGGCCGTCGTTGTCACGGTAAGTTTGACCTCGTGGGGGACGAGGAGACCTTGACCGAAACTGGTTGTTGCTCCGCGAGCTGAAATTCAAAGCTTGATTGCATTTTGTTATGAGAAACAAAGACAAACAAATTTCTCCGACAATGCTATACAGATATTAGTCTATGCCTAAAACATGTTAACGCATTTAAAATATTTATACGGATTTGTCGGGGGGATCACGGATGCTGTTAAGCATCCGAAACGTCCACTCGTGACCACGGATGCTGTAAAGCATCCGACACGTCGGGAAATAAAAATAGTTTGTAAAAACGAATTAAAAAACGCGATAAAATCCGAAAATCGTTTTATTTAAAATGTGTAGCATTCGCGTAAACACAAGAAATCATTATGTTAACGCATGTTATCAACGGGTGCATTACACCATATAAGATATGCCATGCACCATTTTAAAATCTAGTCAATCCGCCGAATACTTTTCGAATTTCTCTGAAACTAACGTTTGGCATTGAATTCCTAATTAATTTCATTGAAAAGTCACGATAGCCGAGTGGTTGGGTGGTCGGAATTTCGAGTCAATAGACCCGAGTTCGATCCCCGGTTCTTACCAATGGGTTTTCAAAAATTGATGTAAGAATTATATCGTTAGCTTGGACATAAAGACGGTGACGGGCTCACCACCAGTCACGTTGTCACGAAAATATCTTCGGTGGAAGGTGGGTCGAAGGGACTTAATTTTTTAGACTACACCTCTGTTTACCCCTGTAATGGGAATTGCGTGACGATATTTATTTATGTATTTATTTAATTTCATAGATGTCCATGGTGACCGATGTAATGTTCGACCAACCATTGATCTACTAATCAGGTGTGGATATGTCTTTTAAGTCCTTTCATCGGAGCTTATTTGGGATAATGTGATAGGTAAATAAATAAATAAAATAAATATCTAAATATTTTCACGCAATTCCCGATACAGGTCTACCCCTGTCCCGATAGAGATGTAGACAATTAAGTCCCTTCCACCCACCTTCCACCGAAGATATTTTCGGTACTACGTGACAATTGGTGAGTCCGTCGCTGTATTTATGTCCAAGCCAATGATGTAGTTCGTATATATGTCTTTCATAAACCCATTCGATCGAACTCGGGTCTCGCGACTCGAAATTCCAACCACCCAACCACTCGGGTATCGTGACTTTAACTAGACTAATCAGGTCTAGACATTTCAGTCATTGCGACCCATCTTTCGTCGAAGCCTTTTTGGGATAATGTGACAGTATAACCTGTAGCTTTCTATAGCTTTGACGACCTCTTTGGACGAGTGGTATATACAACGGTCAGCATGGTGTCGGCAGCTCTGGGGTCCCGGGTTCTATTCCCGGTCAGGTCAACTAGGTAACAATTCTCACTGGTCTGGATGTTTGTGACGCCTTCGTTATTTCTGATTCCGTAATACAAGTGCTTAAGCTTACTTTGGGATCAGAACAACGTATGTGATATTGTCCGTATGTATGTATCCATTTGTCGCCGTCTTTATGTCCAAGTCGATGGTACTATATACTTACATAGAAATATTTTTATATACATTAAAATTCACTTCTACTTATTCCCCATTTATAAATAAAAGTGAATTTTAATGTGTTTAAATATGAAGTTCCACCAAGAGACAAATTGTTGTCGAGAGTATTCAATGTTTTTCTATATTTTAACTTTTTATATGTAAGATAGTTAATTGACTCAGTCGTTACATTGCGGAAATTCATTGTAAAGTTGTTACTGAAAAAATTACTTCGCACCGTTCCGCATGCAAATATCAAAACAAGGCATTCTCAAGTGAAATTTGCTTAAGAATGCTTTGTTTTGAGGCGAAACACGTGTCGCGTTTTCGTTGGTGGTACATGTTACCTGATTTGAGTGTAGTGGGAGGGAGAGTGGTGCTCTTCTTCTCTTCGGACCAGGTAACATAACCTTTTTATATTTGCATGCGGAATGGTGCGAAGTGATTTTTTCAATAACAACTTTTTATATGTAACCATAACCCATGAATCGGGTACAACATTCATATTTGTCGAACAAATGTTTTTCCCTAATGGTATTCAAACCCGCTTCATAAATTCGAAGTCTGGGTCACTACCAACTAGTCCGTGCTTAGTAGTCGTAATAAAAAAAATATTAGCCACTGGGGAATATCGAAAGAAGTTAATGCTTAAAAATATAGAATTACGTTGGTCATTATTACATTTATTACATTATTACATGGTCATTATTACATTTTCCTGTTAAAAAGTTAATATTTCATAATTAAAGTCATTAATATTTCTTGCCTTTCACCTACGCTTTCACTTTTCGCTACGGTCTAAGTGATAGCAGATAAGCCTGTCGCCGTCTTATTGTCAGAGACAGCTTCACAATCATATAACAAAGTAAAGTCGTCATAATAATCATAAATAAAAAGTTAAAAAGGTCCGACTCGAATTCCAATCACCCGAGTGGCATTTCGAGTCAAGAGACCCGAATTGTTTCCCCGATGTACAACGTGACCGGCTCGTACCAATGGGTTATTCAAAAAATGATATACGATTTATATCGTAGGCTTGGACATAAAGCGGGCGGGGGCCTCACCACCTGTCATGTTGGCCCGAAAATATCTTCGGTGGAAGGCTGGTCCAAGGGACTTAATTGTCTAGACTAGACCTCTGTTTACCCCTGTATTGGGAATTGCGTGAAGATATTTATTTATTTTCTTTATTTATAATAATAATATAGTCTTTGTAGTCACGATAGCCGAGTGGATGGGTGGTCGGAATTTCGAGTCTAGAGACCCGAGTTCGATCCCCAAGTGGCAGGCTCGTACCAATGGGTTGTTTTCAAAACCCGAAATATGTTCGGTGGAAGGTGGGTCAAAGGGACTTAATTGTCTAGACTAGACTTCTGTCTACCCCTGCATTGGTAATGGCGTGAAGATATTTATTTTTAATAATATAGTAATCAATTCATAGGCCTTTCTTCTTTGGAACGAACTTGGGTCCACTGCGCAGTCACAGTTTCCTATAGTAAACTATTTCAGAAATAGAAGTATAGGTGAAAAACAGAAGATATTTCAAAGAGTTTAAAAAGTAAGAAAGAAGCAAGTAAACTTACAAAAATCGTCGAGAGCACTTTAATATTTCAATTTAAAAAAGAGCAATTTAAAGCAATTTAAAATAAATACAAATTTAAAGAACAGGCGAACAAAGGCACGGACTGTCGCAAAATATATCCTTATTCATATTTAAATGTCTGTCTGTCGTACGTTGTTTTTTATGGCTAAACCGGTAACATAGATTGAATTTGCGTTGAAGGTAGCCTCGATTTCGAGGAAAGACATAGTTATCATTATGGGAATATTTGTTTAAATATTTTCGTCTGGTTACATTTTTATCCATATAAATTAAAATTACATAGAATATGTTATAAAAATAAGAGATAATTTACAAAATGAATTTAATTTATTTATTTATTTCTAAATATAAAGGAATAAATACAAGTAAATATATAAATACATATCTTCACGCAATTTCTAATACAGGGGTAGACACAAGTCTAGTCTGGACAATTAAGTCCCAACGACTCACCTTCCACCAAGAAATTTTTGGGCCGACAGGTGGAGATCCCGTCGCCGTCTTAATATCCAGGACAACTATATAACACGTACATAAGATTTTTGGAAAACCCATTGGTACGAGCCTGCCACCTGGGTATCGCACTAACCACTCGGTTATCGTGACTTTTTTAATTAATCCTGTAATCTTAGTAATCTATGACAGAATAGATAAGTTTTCTCTAACAACCAAGCATAATATAAACTAACATGTGATAATAGTACATCTAAAATATTTTAAAATTATTATAAGTTAGTTCTGTTATTACAAGGCAGGAATCTACGAAAATATCTAAATATAAATGTCCTGAAAATATCTTCGGTGGAAGGTGGGTCAAAGGGACTTTATTGTCTAGACTAGACCTTTGTCTACCCCTGTATTGGGAATTGGGATATTTTTTTATAGGGATCATACGCAGTTTTCTTTTTTTATATAAAAAGGGAGGCAAACGAGCAGGTGGCTCACGTGATCGTAAGTGATTACCGCCGCCCATGAACACCCGCAATACCAGAGGCTTAGCAGATGCGTTGCTTCCCTTAGAATGCCCCCCTCCCCCATAATTGGGGGCGGAGGGTGTGTGGGCCACCGGTTACCTGCACTCACCAGACGAAACACAGAAGTTTGTAAGACTTCTACTTTACGCCGGTATTCTGTGAGGTCGTGGTACTTCCCCGGTCGAGCCGGCCCATTCATGCAACAACAAAAGTTGATGCGTGGCTCTACCACTGTAAAATGTTTCACAATCTATTTGAAAATTTAAAAAAAAGTCATAGTCAAACACGGTATTGGTATGCGTAAGATATGTATTTATCTACTTCAAAGTGGATTCCTAAGCATATTTCCTAAGCATATTATTATAATGAATGTGTGATCAAAATTTTAGAATTGAATGCCGGGCCTCTTTTACAAGGAGGACACAATCGTCACACTTGGCGAGATTGACATTGTAATCGATACTGGCACTGACTATTACATTCCAATCTTCACACCAATCCAAATACTGGGGTAGACAGAGGTCTGGCCAACTAAGTCCTTTCGATCCACATTCCAACGAAGATATTTTCGGGTCAATGTAACAGGTGGTGAGCCCGTCGCCGTCTTCATGTTTCATCCAACGATATAATTCGTACAAAAGTTTTTTCTAAAACCACATAAGTATGAGCCTACGTGGGGATCGAACTCAGGTCTCTGTATGTGACTATTATTTAATATATAATAATCAATCTATTTAATGTATAATAATAATAAGAAATTCTGAGATCTCTGTCTAATGTTGAATTTCCTATAATCTTAACGCTTGGCAAACAGATTAGCAATCAGATCACCAGACTTCACGCTACTTAGACGCTGCTTCTCATCGCTGGACGTTTGAACTGTAAGGTTATTGTATTCTACATGTCTACCGACCATCTCTCATTCTCAAAAAATACTTGTGTACACGGGAAAAAAGGGCGGGGAAAAAAGCGCGGGAAAGCATCAAGGCAGATTTGTCAACATTGTAAGTTTCTGTAACAGACTGTAACAGACTCTAACATTCATTAGACGGAATTTTACAAGAGGTTGATCAATTCTCAAGTGGCAACATTTTGAAATTATCTCTACTCTGTACAACTGTTTGATAACATGCATATTTAACAGGCTACGTATTGTAATAATGACAAGTGGCCCGTTCAAGTGTTTATATACTCTTTGACAACAAACTATCATCAAAGACTATAAAAAAATATCTTTCCGCCATTCCCAATACTGGCAAAGACATTTTATGGGATAACGTGACAGGTGGTGTGAATGTCGCCGTCTTTACGTCCAAACCAGCAATATAAATTATACATAAGTTTTGACAAAACCCATTCTTACCAGCCTTTAACTAAAGGATCGATGAGACGGAAACGAGCTTACTGTCACGTTGTCCCAAAAATATCTTCGGTGGGTGTTGGGTCAAAAGGATTCAAATGTCTTGACCTATGTCTACCCCGGTATATGGATTGGTGTGAAGAAATATTTTTCTTTTTTTTTTCGACGTCTTAAAGATCAAACCAACGATATAATTCGTACATAAGTTATTGAAAATAATAATTGGTACCAGCTTGCCACCTGGGGATCGAACTCGGGTCTCATGACTGGAATTCCGATCACACAACCACTCGGCTACCGTGACTTTTATACATTTATTAATATCATCTCTAAGTATATGTTATGTTTGAATGAACCGATACACACAACACAGATATCCACATATACACATAGATACTCAACAATAATATATCAATAAACACACATGTATACTAATTCTGTAAGTCTATTCATGTCTCATTTCATTAATTTTTTATTTTTATTCATTAATATTACATTTACTTTTTCGATCGATTTTTTAATAATTAAGGAGTATAATACTTTGAAATGTTTTGAATTAATTATAAATAAATATCTTCACGCCGTTCCCAATACAGGGGTAGACAGAGGTCTAGTCTAGACAATTAAGTCCCTTCGACCCACCTTCCACCGAAGATATTTCGGGACAACGTGACAGTTGGTGAGCCCGTCGCCGACTTTATGTTTAAACTTTACGCCAAGCCAACGATATAATTCGTACATAAATTTTAAAATCCCATTTGGTATTAGCCTGCCACCTGGGGATGGAACTCCTGTCTCTTTGACTCGAAATTCTGACCACCCAACCACTCGGCTATCGACTTTATTGTCTAGACTAGAACTCCGTCTATCCCTGTATTGAGAATTGCGTTAAGTTATTTATATTTATAAGTTTTTAAATATATTTTCATTCAAAAAGTAAAATAAATATTTATTGAAGCCAGTTAAAATGAGCAAAGCCTAAGTAATCCTAACACCATTTACTGTACGCAAAGATTGTTTCGCATTACTCGAATATAATGTTCATACTGTATTAAATTATAAATGAATGAATGAATGATTTATTCATTAACACAGACACAAAGGCATAAAATACAAAAATACAGAAATAGTAAAAAAAGTATATATATAAAAAAGAACTAAATAAAAGCACATGTCGACTACCAATAAGAAATACCCGTGTCGTGCCAAATGAAACGGTACTGTCTCAGCATAATCGCGTCGTTCATATAGTAAGTCGCGATATTAACCTCAACGCAGCCAGTACCTACCTAATTGCGCGACTTATCCAGTAAAGGATCACAATATTAAATGGCTATGATAAACGCAATTTGTGAATATAAAGAATGGAGTATTCAAACAAAATAATTAGTTTTAATTAACATATACCATGGGTTGCGTGTTCAGTTTTGAGGTGCAACAAAAGACCTTCAGAAATACAATGAAGCATTCACTTAAAGTTATATAATCACGATAGCCGAGTGGTTGTGTGGTCGGAATTTCGAATCGAAACACCCAAGTTTAATCCCCAGGTGAAAGGCTCGTACCATTGAGTTATCTGGACTAGACCTCTGTATACGCCTGTGTTGGGAATTGCGTGAGTATATTTATTTATAACAAAAACCTTCAGAAATACAATGAGAGTCTAGCCGTTTAGTCACTCTCTAGTTTTCCGTGAATGTCGTAAGAGACCGCTAAGACTAAGACCAGAATAAAACCCAAATATTTCACTTAAGTCTACAATATGTTTATAGCTTCATAATATTGTGAGACATGTAAAAGCAGCACAAACATTTGCAACTCCTTTCTGGGCAAAATAAAAGCAGATTGATAGTCCCAAGCTGGGTAAAAACCCATATCCGTTCGCCACTTTCCTTCAAACGGGTTGGCCCGCTAATAATTTGCATTGTAATTTTTTTAATTATTAATTCTCTAACACTCAAAAAATGTCTTCACTGAATGGTGGATCAAAAGGACTTAATTGTCTTGATCTCTGTCTACCACTGTATGGGGAAATATATGAAGATATTTATTTTATTTAAAGCTCTAACACAAAGGTTTTCGCCACTGTTTCTTTTTTGGTTAGCGAATTTATAAATAAATAATAAAAAGTTTTTTTACTTATATTGACATCATAAATAGATTATACGCAAGTCCTGAAAATCCGATACAGGCTGGAAATGTTTCAACATTATCACTAGAAAACGCAACGCACCATAAAAGACGAAACAGATTATGTAGTCTACTTAACAGGCAACACAAAAAAAGCAATAAGATATTCATCGTAATAAATAAATATACTAAATTTAATAAAAGTTTATTATTAATTCCGCTCAATTAATTGAATCGTATCTCACCGAAAATAATACAAAACACGCGTCGTACTGTCACTGCTGCCGCCGGTAACTAATTGTGTGAAACTACAACCTACAAGACAACTCGCATGTATGATATAGTGAGGTGATATAAATAGCTTTTAGCGGTTTTTATAGCAGTGTTGTAATACATATATTTACAACGGTAAATTTTACAAAACGAAAAAATAGCTGAATGATCAATTTTATTATTATCTATTACTTATTAATAATGTAATGTGGATGATATTATGATTAACTTTAGCACTGGAATCCAATCACAAATTGAGGTAGGGGAGGTGTTTGAGGGAGTGTTTTGATTTGATCCTACTATGGGATTTTTATTTGATACCGAAATAAATAGCACATATACATTGCACCCTGAGGGGAGAGTCTATATTTGCAGTGACGAAAGGGTCCGCAAGACTGATAACACAATATAAATCCTTGTATTACTTGTTTCTGTAATTTATCGTTTCCGTTTAAACAGCTATTTTGAATTATACGTATTTCAAAATAGTGACATAAAGGGGAGGGTCAAGAGAACTCGGATACCTAGACGTGCATGTATGAAGAAGATGATGAATCTGAAAGAAGCGAAAGAAGTATGTAGGGATCGTGACACTTGGCGATCTGTTCTCTCTGGCTACCCTGTCAGGGATTGTGCGTGAAGATAAATAAATAAATAGACATAAATACACGACGACCTCCGTGGACGAGTGGCGTAAACACCGGTTTACAAGGTGTCGCCATCTCGAAGTCCCGGGTTCGATTCCCGGTCAACTTTTTCTACATTTTCTGGTCTGGGAGTTTGTGGTGCCTTCGTTGTTTCCGATTCCCATACCTCAAGTGCTTTAGCATCTTTGGGTCACCTTTGGGGTCGGAGCAATGTATGTGATGTTGTCCCTATCCATATATGTAGTATTTATTTATAAATACAAGTTGATACTACGTATGTACATAGATAAGAACAACATCACATACATTGATCTGATCCCTATGTAAGCGCTTAAGCACTTGTATGGAATCAGAAAAAGCGTACTTATTTCCGTAATACACAGCTTTTTTGTGTCATACATACTCGCACTTCATAATACTGATATGCATTTATTAACTACTGTTACAATCTAAACTGACTACTTTATACCTTTCCTAATAAATTTTGTTCCTTACTACTATCAGGCCAAGATGGACCACAGGCTGCGCTGAAAATCAGTGTTGGGGATACCCGTGACGTTTGCTAAGCATAGACCTTTTTGTTGCCACTTTTTAAAATTATAAATATCTTATAAAGTACTTAAAAAGTCACGATAGCCTAGTGATTGGGTGGTTTTGGTGGAATTTCGAGTCGAGAGACCCTAATTCAATTCCCAGGTGCAGGCTCGTACCAATGGGTTTTTTTCAAAAACTTATGTACGAATTATATCGTTGGCTTGTACATTGAGACACGACAGGCTCACCACCAGTCACGTTGTCCCAAAAATATCTTCGGAAGGTGTTCTAGACCTTTGTCTGTACATGTATTGGGAATGGCGTAAAGCTATTTATTTTATGAATTTATAGTGTGGTATAATAAATAAAGTTTCTTTATTTCAAATCTAACTATTGTAATTTACACTAACATTTTGTATACACAAAACATTTTCCGTCTTTATGATATGTACGTTATATGCTTACGCTACTAAGCAAGCCCTACTATTAAACAAACAGCTATTAACTAAAACTAAACAAAGATAACAACACTACGTTATGTTACGTCACAACTGACTCAATTATTTCGTTGTGATAGTTTTACTGTATGCAGTGGATCAAGGAAAATGTACCATTTTGCGCTCTTTGTGATTTTTTTTAAATCGTGTCCACTGAACAACGCATTATAACTGAGAGATTTTTTATTTATTATTTATTTATAGATATTTTTATTAATTGCTCGCTGAACTTATGTACAGTTAAAAATAGAGAAAAAGACCATGATAGAGCAAGCACGGAGTGCATTATATATAGAGCTAACAACAGTTTATTAGAAAGTATAAGATATACTACGGAGAGTGTTCCGAGGAATTGTTCGGATTAATCACAGCCGCTGAATTACACCATCGTACCTTACGGCATAGTCAATAATTTCATCAACACCATCTTGATGCTTAGCATGCCACCACAGTGCGTTTTTCGCGGAATTTTCTGCCACGCACTTGCACTTTGTGGAATGAGCTGCCGTCAGCGGTTTTTCCGGACCGATGCATCTTAGGGACCTTCAAGAAAGAGCCTATACCTTTCTCACAGGCCGGTAATCACTTACCATCACGTGAGCCATCTGCTCGTTTGCCTCCCTTCTCTGTAAAAAAAAGTAGTACAACACTATTTTATTTAGTAACCATATAAAACATAAATGTACAAAAATAATAAAATTATAATCTTTTCACGCAATTACAAAGGGTAGACAGAGGTCTAGACAATTACGGCCTTTCGACCCTCCTTTTACAAAAGACATTTTTGGCACAACCTGAGCCTGTTACCGTCTTTAAGTTCAAGCCAACAATATCGATCAGCAACAACAAACAAGAATCGAACTCGAGTCTCTTGCCTGGAATTCAGATCACTCACTCGGCTATCGCGTCTGTATCAATGTATATATAGAATAATAGCAGTGTGGTTACGATGGTATACGGTGGTGGATGGTGTGGATGAGTATACCTAAGTGTAGTGAGTATAGTAGTATTAGTCACGACAGCCGAGTGGTTAGGTGGTCGGAATTTCGAGTCAAGAGACCCGAGTTCGATCCCCGGGTTGCAGGCTCGTACCAATGGGTTTTTCAAAAAACTTATGTATGAATTATATCGTTGGCTTGTTCATAACGATGGCGACGGGCTCACCACCTGTCACGATGTCCCGAAAATATCTTATAATATAAAATCATTTTATAATATATAAGATATACAAATAAAAATTCTATGCTAATATCAAACGACGTAATGAATAATCCGCTGTTAACCGACTTCAATAAAAAGGAGGTCGTCAATGCGACGTGTATGTAAATAATATTATTGAAACTGCAATATATTCTCATATGGTAATCAATTAAAGTTATCAAGCAAATATAGAATACATAATATTATACATAACGGCCTATTAAAATACACTGCAGGAGGTTTTGCCATAATCGCCACGCTCGCAGTAGCAGAACACTCGCACCTCAGACGCTGCTGCCTATCTTCGGTCAGATTGTTTGGTCTGATATAATATATTATACAATATATGTTAAAATTTGGTGTCAAAGTAGCTTGAACTATGTGGAAGGAAATAGGATATTAAATAAAATTTTGATTCGAATAAAAATTTCTACGTAAACGGTATTCTAGGCGAGCGAGTTAGCAGCAAGAGCTAGTATTATATTTATGAAAGCCAAGCGTGGTTCACATCCTTTAAAAATTAATAATAATACTGACTTACCCTTCACGCATTTTCCAATACTGGGGTAGACAGAGGTCTACCCCAGTATTGGAATTGGAGACTTGATTGAGAGAAAAAGTTGTTGCACAAATTTAAGGAACATCTTAGATATTTTATACAAAAACAAAAACAAAAACAAACGAAAACAATTGTTTTGAAACACAAATAGGTAGATGATTCAAAGGTAGGTGTGCTGTGTGGCGTAGATGGCAAACAGACCATAATTATCTTTTCATGTCACCTTTCAAAAGTCACGATAGCCGAGTGGAAGGGTGGTCGGAATTACGAGTCGAAAGACCCGAGTTCAATTCCCAGGTGGCAGGCTCGTACCAATGGGTTTTTTCAAAAAACTTCTGTACGTATTATATCGTTGGCTTGGAAATAAAGACGGCGACGGGCTCACCACCTGTCACGTTGTCCCGAAACTATCTTGGGTGGTAGGTCTAGACTAGACCTCTGTCTACCCTTGTATTGGGAATTGCGTGAAGATATTTATTTTATTTATTATAACTCATAGGCCTTTCTTCTTTGGATCCAACTTGTTTCGATTGCGCGGTCGCAGCTTCCTACAGTATTTATTTCGTGGTGAGCCCGTCGCCGTCTGTATGTCCAAGCCAACGATATAATTCGTACATAAGTTTTTGAAAAACCCATTGGTACGAGTCTGCCAACTGGAGATCGAACTCGGGTCTCTCGACTCGAAATTCAAACCACCCAACCACTCAGCTATCGTGACACTGGCCTATGAGTTGATTACTATATTATTATTATGAAATTTTATAATACATATTTACTCGAATTCCGATCACCCGACCTCTCAGCTATCGTTTTTAACTTTTTATTTAAGTTTATTATTATTACTACTATTTTGTTATATGATTGTGTCGTTGCCTAGGACAATAAGGCGGCGACATGCTTATCACCTGTCACTTAATCCGTAGCGAAGCTACAGTGAAAGGTGCTTTGAAATAACAAAATTATCTACACATCTGACTACTTTGCTTGCAACCCAGTTGCGTGAAAAAAAATATTAATGATTATTAATTATGAAGTGTTAACTTTTTAACAGGAAAATGCAATAAGAACTCAGTTTTTTTAACGTTTTGTATATTGACTTCTGTCGATAATCAAATATTAGTCACTGGGATAGTATTTTTTAATTCGATTACTAAGCATGAATTAGTTAGTAGTGACCCAGACTTCGAAGTTATGATGCGGGTTTGAATACCATTAGGGAAAAACATTTGTTCGACAAATATGAATATTGTACTCGATTCATGGGTGTTTTGTTTACATATAAAAAGTTGTTATTGAAAAATTACTCCGCACCATTCCTTAAACTTAAGTACGAATTATATCGTTGGCTTGTTGGCTCTCCACCTGTCATGTTGTCCCGAAAATATCTTCGGTGGAAGGTGGGTCGAAGGGACTTCATTGTCTAGACTAGATCTCTGTTTACCCATGTATTGGGAATTGTGTGAAGATATTTATTTATTTTATGAATTTATACAAGGACATATCGACTGAAATTTGGTTGAATGTTGCCTGATTTCTTGTTGCATAAATCATTCTCATATAAAACTGCTACTGAATGGAAAAGCGCCTCTGTGGCGAGACACATCGACTCGTTTTGCTTGCTTTATATAAAATAACAACCAAATATCCTCCTTGTTTCGAGTCTCCCCTTGATAATAAAAGCATTTTGTCCTCACGTTTAAGCTAGAAGAGGATTATTCAGGATAGAACAAGAAAGAAAAGATATACTAATATTATACTAGTTAATTCATACATGAATAGATGCATTGATAAGGAAAATGTCACATATATTGCTCTAATCCTAAAGTAAGCAGCTTAACCAATCGTGTTACGGAATCAGAAACAACGAAGGCACCACAAACACCCAAACCCGAGAAAATGTAGAAAAAGTGTTGTAAAGAAAAATGTAGTGTACATTGTGTGTATAAATGTAGTGTAAATGTAGTGTAGTGTACATTGACCCGATCGGGAATCGAATTCGGTACATCACTCATTCATGAAGGTCATATTAAAATAATTTTTGGTCTTTTAACTTGCGTGCCCGTTGGTAATAAAGTATTTTTAATGCATAGTCGTCCGACCAATCCGAATATGAAATATGATATAAAGAATTGATCTATCATTTGTCTACGTTAACAAAGATTATGAATATTAATGTTACATTTTAAGCAATTAATAATCATATTTTTTTTATAGAAAAGGAAGGCAAACGAGCAGGCGGCTCACGTGATGGTAAGTGATTACCCGTAAGTGATTAACACCTGCAATACCAGAGGGATAGCAGATCCGTTGCCGACTTTAGAGTGCCCCCAGAATTGGGGGAAGAGGGTGTGTGGGCCACCGGTTACCTACACTCACCAGACGAAACGCAGAAGTGTGTTAGACTTCTACTTCACGCCGGTATTCTGTGAGGTCGTGGTACTTCCCCGGTCGAGCCGGCCCATTCATGCAACCACGAAAGTTACCACTGTTAAACCATCCTTATTTAAAACCATCTGTAGCACAAACACGGGAATTGTATATATTGTTTTATCTCCACGGAATTTTCTACTACGGTTAATACAGATACTTAACAAAAAGTATTACGAAAAACATCGAAGTGCTTAAATAAAATATCATGTTCTATTTGCATAAAATACGTTTGTGTTCTAGCGATTCCCCAGCCCTCAGGGGTACACAGAGGCCCAGGAAATGAAATAATTTCTACCTACCTTTCACTGAAGCTTATGTGGAACAACCAGAGAGACAGAGTGCCTGTCAACGTATATTTATTGTGTTTTTTTTTTATATCTTTTTACGTTCTTATTTGCGAGTCTCTGTCCTCGCAATTCTCCACAGATGAATCTGTAAAGGGCTTCCGGGCCAACAGCATCCCGTGGATAGTTTTTAGTCGATATTCTTCTCCTTCTGAGATTCGAGTCCGACACTGTTCGTTTCGGTGGCCTACCGACCAGAAAGGGTTTTCCTTCATGGATATCAAAAACAAAATCTTTTTACTATATCGTGTAGTTATTAGCATAAGAATATGCCACCCCATTTCTTTCTGCGGGTGTCGTAAGAGGCTACTGAAATATAGCGGGATAACCACTTCAAAAAATACCAGACCAAAATTCAGGAGACCAGTGATGCGAAGCAGTGTATTGAGTGTGAGTGAGTTGTGGTACGGAGATCTACATTCCGTTGTCCCGCCGAAACCGGGTTAACACTTTTTGTTAACGTCATGTTATGTATGTACCAAGGAATGTATTTGTTTGTTGTTAATTTATTTGTTTGTGTCATCCAATCATTCGGCGATCGTGACTTTTTTTAGTTAGTTTGTTACTGCTATTTGTCTTTGTCATTGTCTTACACTGTTTTTGTAATATTTCTTTGTTATGTTATACAAAAAGTAATGTAGGTGCTATGGTAGAGTGGAGTCTCCTAACAAGGACTTATACTTAGAAGGATCCCTGCCCCGGTTGTGGTTTTATAAATATACTGGATATTTTTATTTTCTATTAAAAGTCACGATAGCCGAGTGGCTGGGTGGTCGGAATTTCGAGTCGAGAGACCCGAGTTCGATCCCCAGGTGGCAGGCTCGTAATAACGGGTTTTTTTTTCAAAAACCTATGTCCGATATATTATATCGTTGGCTTGGACATAAAGACGGCGACGGGCTCACCACCTGTCACGTTGTCCCGAAAATATCTTCGGTAGAAGGTGGGTCGAAGGGACTTAGTTGTCTAGACTAGACCTCTGTCTACCCCAGTGTTGGGAATTGCGTGAAGATATTTATTTATTTTATTTATTATTTATGTTCGAATTATATCGTTGTCTTGGACATAAAGACGGCGATGGGCTGATCACCTGTCACGTTGTCCCGAAAATATTATCGGTTGAAGGTGGGTCGAAGGGACTTAATTGTCTAGACTAGACCTCTGTCTACCCCTGTATTGGGAATTGCGTGAAGATATTTTTATCGCGTTTTAATTAGTTCTGTGGCACGTAGCATCCGAAAAGTCGATAAGTAAAAAATAGTTAAATGTGTAGATTTGCGTAAATACAAGAAATCATAATATTTTTATTTATTTATTTTTTTATTTATGATAATGCGTTGATTCATCATGATGGATGAATCAACGCATTAGTACCTATCATTTTACATAGAACGTCTGCAGAATAGATAATAGATTTTCAGGTAATAGATTTCATGAATCCTTTTAATACCGAAACGCGTCCAGGGACGACGTACACACCGATACTATTGGTCAATGCTGTAAACACTTTTTCTACATTTTCTCGGGTCTGGGTGTTTGTGGTACTTTCGTTGTTTCTGAGTCCATAACACAAGTGCCTAAGCTGCTTACTTTGGGATCGAAGCAATGTATGTTGGTTTGTATGTATTTATTTGGAGGTAAACTAGGTGTAAGAAAAAGAAAAATCTTAAACGGCGCTAAACTAGATCATAAAACGGTCTGGACTCTGTAGTCGCCCAGATTGTAAACCTTTCGACGTTGATTTTCAAAACGTTCTTAGTGAAAAATATTATTTTATTAGTATTACTAATAATAATTATACGATTATAATAATTATATTAATATTTTAGTGACGATAGCCGAGAGGTTGGGCTATCGCAATTCGTGTCAAGAGACCAGAGTTCTTTCAAAACTTGTGTATGATTTATATTGTTGGCTTATACATAAAGACGGCGACGGGCTCACCTCTGTGTCCAAAGAAATGGTGGAAGGACGATCGAAAGGACTTAATTATCTTGACCTCTGTCTACCCCTGTATTGGGAATGGCGTGAATATATTTTTTATATTCATATTTTTGTTCGTTGACGCACTTCATTCAGCCACAGATTATTCCACGTGCTCCTTCCAAGGTTCCAACTGAAAACCAGCGCTGCAGTCTCTGCAGCATTACCACATGTTAAAATAATCATGTAATTATCTTGTAAGTTTCTTTTGTAAATGTGTGTAATAGTTCTTTCTTAAATAAATAGTTCTTTCTTTCTTTCTTTTCTTTCTTTCTTTCTCCTCAATTTTCCACGTGTCGTATATGGATTAAGCATTCAAACTTTAAGCTACTGCTTATTTCTTAAGAAATTTCTTACAAAGGTACTCCTTTGTACAAACTATTTCTCTTGTAATATTTCTTCTTTCGTTCATATTATGTGTACATAAATTATTAAATAAATAAATAAGTAATAGGTTTACAATACAAAGAAGTTCATAACACGCATACACATCAGCCTGTAAAAAACCTCCACTGCTGGACATAGGCCTCTCCCATAGAGGATTTGCCATAATCGCCACGCTTTGCAAGCGGATTGGCGATCGCAGTACTCGTACCTCAGACGCTGTTGCCCATCTCGGGTCTGATTATTTTGATCAGATGTATTTAAGAGATGGTTATTCCGCCATCTACGGGTTGCCATAACGATATTGAAGGCACTTCCCTTAGCCGCCTCTTACGACACCCACGGGAAGAAAGGGAGTGGCAATATTCTTACTCCGTTACCACACGGAGTACCACACAGCAAAATGCTGTTATGTTTGCCATAATAACAGCATTCTGCAAACGGGTTGGCGATCGCAGTACCAGACTCCATGGATCTTAGACGTCTGTCCTTCACCGAACTGTATATAAATAATAAATATAAATATCTTCACGCAATTCCCAATATAGGGGTAGACAGAGGTCTAGTCTGGACAATTAAGACCCTTCGACCCAGAAAATTCCGCGAAAAACGCACAGTGGTGGAATGCCAAGCATCAAGGTGGTGTTGATGAAATCTTTGGTTATGCCGTAAGGTATGATGGTGAAATTCAGCGGCTGGGATTAATCCGAACAATTCTTCGGAGCACTCCCCTTAGTAGATTTTATAGAAAATGCAAAGAGATGCAACATCTGTTCGCAAAGCCAGGGGATATAGCCGATGAGATAGAGTATGGTCGTCGACAATTCGAGCAGCTCTTCTTTGGATACGGTCAAATGGAAGGAGCTGACACTGAGGTGCCCCCGCCCAGAGATGAGAAAAGTACTCCATGTGCGGCGGAACCTGCGCCTTATAAAGTTGCAAGGGGTGGGCCGGTATGAAGTACTGTCGCGTAGGAATTATTCGATTGCTCGGTACGAATGAGTTTTTTTTTTTTTCAAAACTTACGTACGATTTATATCGTTGGCTTGGACACAGACGGAGCACAAAATTAAAAGCTAGCTAGAGGCAGGCACACATAACCTACAGCTAGGGTTGCCAGGTCGGAATTTTCCAAATCCGGGATAATTCCCAGTCAGCCCGTGAACTATAGCTATATAGGTCTAATATATAACTACAAATTACGGGATTGGAGTCACGATAGCCGTGTGGTTGGATGATCGGAATTCTAATCAAGAGATCCGAGTTCGATCCCCAGGTGGCACGCTTTCATTAATGGGTTTTTTCAAAAACTTTTTAACGATTTACATCGTTGTCTTGGACATAAATACGGTGGTCTTCGGTGGAAAGTAAGATAATTAAGTCATTCGGTCAGGATTACTTAATTGTCTAGACTTCTGTACACTCCAGTATTGGGAATTGCGTGATAATATTTAATTTTCTTTGTTTAATAAATCTTTCGGAATCTGGGACAATAGATTGAATTACTGAATACGGGACAAGACTTTAAATTCCGGGATAATCCGGAAGAATCCCGGACATCTGGCAACCTTACCTACTACGTTAGCAATACACAAACATAAATTAAACGATTTATAAAGTATCCAAGATAAATATACATTCATAGACACTTCAAACATAGATACGTTAATGCCTGCAATATTGATTGCTTACTTCAATCAGTTTTATGATTTATTATTGAATTTATTTTTCATGGAAGCACATTGAAATAGTTAACTGATGTATTGAGAATCACTAATAAAATAAGTCGTGGTGCCAAAAGTTGGGGCGTTTGCTTTATACACATGTGACCCAGTTTTGAACTTAACCGTTCATAGTAATTTCAAGTACCGAGTTTATTACGAGGTAGGCAGCGAATAAAAACATCTTGAGGATAATTGATTTATTATAGTTGTACAAAAATAGCCAATATATTACTAACATATAAGTGCGTGGAGTCGATGGATGCAGATGGCACAGGACCGCTCTATGTGGCAATCTTTGAAGGAGGCCATAGGCTGTTATGATTACGATTAAAATGAATCGCAAGTGATTGGGTGGTCTGAATTTCGAGTCACGAGACCCGAGTTCGATCCCCATGTGGCAGGCTCGTACCAATGGGTTTTTCAAAAACTAATGTACGAATTACATCGTAGGCTTGGACATAGAGACGGCGACGGGCTCACCACTTGTCACGTTGTCCCGAAAATATCTTCGGTGGAAGATGGGTCGAAACGGACTTAATTGTCTAGACTAGACCTCTGTCTACCCCTGTATTGGGAATTGCGTGAAAATTTTTATATTTATTTATTTATTCCAGTAAGCCTATTACTGGAAGACTTATTTTAAGAGCAAACCAATGTGCACCACGAACATTTATTTAAAAAAAACCTAAACATACTTACATATTTATACACATAAATACACATATACACACACGCACATATATATTTATTAACGATACTATCGTGTTAACAAATAGTGCTCTTTAATCTGCCTCTTAAATGCAGACACCGAGTTAGACTAGGATGAACGAGTTAATTTTAAATGTTTTCCTTTTTTTGGAGTTTAGTTACTGGTGCATGTTCATGCGTTCGAATGTAAGCAATGTATGTACATCCAGCCGTGTTATCCGCTGTGCCACGAAGAATTATGTATTACCGTCCATAAAATAATACCACGTCATTTTTAATACGATTTCTTTCAATTGGCGAAGACATTGTAAAAATGGTAAAAAAAATGTCTTTAATTTTCTCCTATCTTTCAATAGGTCTTCCTGGTAGACAGAGGTCTAGACAATTAACTCCTTTCGACCCAGCTTCCAGTGAATACATTTTTTGTATTTTTTAATACAAAAAATGTATTTATTTATTTTTTGAATACATCACAGGTGTCGAGCCCTTTGCCGTCTTTATGTCCAAGCCAACGATGAAATTCGTTCAAAAGTTTTGAAAAACCCATTGGTACGAACAAAGTCTCCCACCTGAGGATCGAACTCGGGTCTATCGACTTGAAATTCCGACCACCCAACCACTGGCTATCGTGACTCCTCCGTGGACGAAGGACGTGAACACCGGTTTATAAGCTGTCACCATCTCTAAGGTCCAGGTTCGATTCCCGGGTGTTTGTGTGGTGCTTTCGTAGTTTCCGATTTCATACCACAAGTGCTTTAGCTGCTTACTTTGGGTTCGGAGAAATGTATATCACATAAATTGTTGTTCCTATCTATGTATGTTTGTATTTATACCGTTTTAAATTATTTAGAAGGGGAACCTACCATTAATTTAAGCGGTAATCTGAGTAGGGCGAGGGTTCACTGTAGGGATTCCTTGTTTTACACACCCGACCATAGCTGTTCTTCGTAATGACCATTCCTTAATAAAACCATGGTTTGATTTGTGGCGTAGTACAATATGTAACTTCGTATAATAAAATACGCATTTCTTCACGCCATTCTCAATACAGGGGTAGACAGAGGTCTAGACAATTAACTCCTTTCGACCCAGCTTCCAGTGAATACATTTTTGTATTTTTAATACAAAAATGTATTTATTTATTTATTTTTGAATACATCACAGGTGTCGAGCCCTTTGCCGTCTTTATGTCCAAGCCAACGATGAAATTCGTTCAAAAGTTTTGAAAAACCCATTGGTACGAACAAAGTCTCCCACCTGAGGATCGAACTCAGGTCTATCGACTTGAAATTCCGACCACCCAACAACTCGTATTGAGTATAACATATAATCTATATAATCTAGAAATAAACGCGATGAAGTTTAAGTCACGATAGACGAGTGGTTGGGTGGTCAGAATTTCGAGTCAAGAGATCCGAGCTCGATCCCCAGGTGGCAGGAATATATCGTTGGCTTGGACATAAAGACGGCGACGGGCTCACCACCAGTCACGTTGTCTCGAAAATATCTTCGGTGGAAGGTGGGTCGGAGGGACTTAATTGTCTAGACTAGACCTCTGTCTACCCCTGTGTTGGGAATTGCGTGATAATATTTAATTTTCTTTGTTTAATAAATCTTTCGGAATCTGGGACAATAGATTGAATTACTGAATACGGGACAAGACTTTAAATTCCGGGATAATCCGGAAGAATCCCGGACATCTGGCAACCTTACCTACTACGTTAGCAATACACAAACATAAACTAAACGATTTATAAAGTATCCAAGATAAATATACATTCATAGACACTTCAAACATAGATACGTTAATGCCTGCAATATTGATTGCTCACGTCAATCGGTTTTTATGATTTATTATTGAATTTATTTTTCATGGAAGCACATTGAAATAGTTAACTGATGTATTGAGAATCACTAATAAAATAAGTCGTGGGTGCTGTAAAAGGTTAGGGCGTTTGCTTGAGGCCATTACACAGACCCTAGTTTCGAACCCATCAGGCATTACTGTCCATAAAATAATACCACGTCATTTTTAATACGATTTTCAATTGGCGAAGACATTGTAAAAATGGTACAAAAAAATGTCTTCAATTTGCAATTCCCAATACAGGGTAGACAGAGGTCTAGTCTAGACAATTAAGACCCTTCGACCCAGAAAATTCCGCGAAAAACGCACAGTGGTGGAATGCCAAGCATTAAGGTGGTGTTGATGAAATCTTTGGTTATGCCGTAAGGTATGATGGTGAAATTCAGCGGCTGGGATTAATCCGAACAATTCTTCGGAGCACTCCCCTTAGTAGATTTTATAGAAAATGCAAAGAGATGCAACATCTGTTCGCAAAGCCAGGGGATATAGCCGATGAGATAGAGTATGGTCGTCGACAATTCGAGCAGCTCTTCTTTGGATACGGTCAAATGGAAGGAGCTGACACTGGGGTGCCCCCGCCCAGAGATGAGAACAGTACTCCATGTGCGGCGGAACCTGCGCCTTATAAAGTTGCAAGGGGTGGGCCGGTATGAAGTACTGTCGCGTAGGAATTATTCGATTGCTCGGTACGAATGAGTTTTTTTTTTTTTTCAAAACTTACGTACGATTTATATCGTTGGCTTGGACACAGACGGAGCACAAAATTAAAAGCTAGCTAGAGGCAGGCACACATAACCTACAGCTAGGGTTGCCAGGTCGGAATTTTCCAAATCCGGGATAATTCCCAGTCAGCCCGTGAACTATAGCTATATAGGTCTAATATATAACTAGAAATTACGGGATTGGAGTCACGATAGCCGTGTGGTTGGGTGATCGGAATTCTAATCAAGAGATCCGAGTTCGATCCCCAGGTGGCACGCTTTCATTAATGGGTTTTTTCAAAAACTTTTTAACGATTTACATCGTTGTCTTGGACATAAATACGGTGGTCTTCGGTGGAAAGTAAGATAATTAAGTCATTCGGTCGAGATTACTTAATTGTCTAGACTTCTGTACACTCCAGTATTGGGAATTGCGTGATAATATTTAATTTTCTTTGTTTAATAAATCTTTCGGAATCTGGGACAATAGATTGAATTACTGAATACGGGACAAGACTTTAAATTCCGGGATAATCCGGAAGAATCCCGGACATCTGGCAACCTTACCTACTACGTTAGCAATACACAAACATAAACTAAACGATTTATAAAGTATCCAAGATAAATATACATTCATAGACACTTCAAACATAGATACGTTAATGCCTGCAATATTGATTGCTCACGTCAATCGGTTTTTATGATTTATTATTGAATTTATTTTTCATGGAAGCACATTGAAATAGTTAACTGATGTATTGAGAATCACTACTAAAATAAGTCGTGGTGCCAAAAGTTAGGGCGTTTGCTTTATACACATGTGACCCAGTTTCGAACTCATCAGGCATTACTGTTCATAGTAATTTCAAGTGCTGAGTTTATTACGAGGTAGGCAGCGAATAAAAACATCTTGAGGATAATTGATTTATTATAGTTGTACAAAAATAGCCAATATATTACTAACATATAAGTGCGTGGAGTCGATGGATGCAGATGGCACAGGACCGCTCTATGTGGCAATCTTTGGAGGAGGCCATAGGCTGTTATGATTACGATTAAAATGAATCGCAAGTGATTGGGTGGTCTGAATTTCGAGTCACGAGACCCGAGTTCGATCCCATGTGGCAGGCTCGTACCAATGGGTTTTTCAAAAACTAATGTACGAATTACATCGTAGGCTTGGACATAGAGACGGCGACGGGCTCACCACTTGTCACGTTGTCCCGAAAATATCTTCGGTGGAAGATGGGTCGAAACGGACTTAATTAAGACTAGACTAGACCTCTGTCTACCCCTGTATTGGGAATTGCGTGAAAATTTTTATATTTATTTATTTATTCCAGTAAGCCTATTACTGGAAGACTTATTTTAAGAGCAAACCAATGTGCACCACGAACATTTATTAAAAAAAAACCTAAACATACTTACATATTTATACACATAAATACACATATACACACACGCACATATATATTTATTTACAATACTATTGTGTTAACAAATAGTGCTCTTTAATCTGCCTCTTAAATGCAGACACCGAGTTAGACTAGGATGAACGAGTTAATTTTAAATGTTTTCCTTTTTTTTGGAGTTTAGTTACTGGTGCATGTTCATGCGTTCGAATGTAAGCAATGTATGTACATCCAGCCGTGTTATCCGCTGTGCCACGAAGAATTATGTATTACCGTCCATAAAATAATACCACGTCATTTTTAATACGATTTCTTTCAATTGGCGAAGACATTGTAAAAATGGTAAAAAAATGTCTTTAATTTTCTCCTATCTTTCAATAGGTCTTCCTGGTAGACAGAGGTCTAGACAATTAACTCCTTTCGACCCACCTTCCAGAGAATACATTTTTTGTATTTTTTAATACAAAAAATGTATTTATTTATTTTTTGAATACATCACAGGTGTCGAGCCCTTTGCCGTCTTTATGTCCAAGCCAACGAAGTAATTCGTCCATAAGTTTTTGAAAAACCCATTGGTACGAACAAAGTCTCTCACCTGAGGATCGAACTCGGGTCTCTTGACTCGAAATTCCGACCACCCAACCACTCGGCTATCGTGACTCCTCCGTGGACGAAGGACGTGAACACCGGTTTATAAGCTGTCACCATCTCTAAGGTCCCGGGTTCGATTCCCGGGTGTTTGTGTGGTGCTTTCGTAGTTTCCGATTTCATACCACAAGTGCTTTAGCTGCTTACTTTGGGATCGGAGAAATGTATATCACATAAATTGTTGTTCCTATCTATGTATGTTTGTATTTATACCGTTTTAAATTATTTAGAAGGGGAACCTACCATTAATTTAAGCGGTAATCTGATTAGGGCGAGGGTTCACTGTAAGGATTCCTTGTTTTCACACCCGACCATAGCTGTTCTTCGTAATGACCATTCCTTAATAAAACCATGGTTTGATTTGTGGCGTAGTACAATATGTAACTTCGTATAATAAAATACGCATTTCTTCACGCCATTCTCAATACAGGGGTAGAAGAGGTCTAGTCTAGACAATTAAGTCCCTTCGGCCCACCTAACACCGAAAACATTTTTGCGGGACGTGACAGGTGGTAAGCCCGTCGCCGTCTTTATGTCCAAGCCAACGATAAAATTCGTACAAAAGTTTTTGAAAAACTCATTGGTACTGCCACCTGGGGATCGAACTCGGGTCTATCGACTTGAAATTCCGACCACCCAACAACTCGTATTGAGTATAACATATAATCTATATAATCTAGAAATAAAATACTTTTTTATTATTTTTGTCAGCGTTCATCGGCATTAAAAATACGTTCACAACGCGCTGGTAATTTTAATCTGTCATACATTACACTTTATTTGTTTATATAAACTCGGGTCTCATGACTCGAAATTCCAATCACCCAACAAAAAAAGATGTTTTTGGCGCGAACGCAAGATGTGAAAGTATTTTTGCAATGACGAATAAACGAGCGCTTGCATTATTTTGGTGTCTCTCAGTGGTGTCAGCTTGTTAATGGGTTTCTTTGATGCTAGGTGGTCTAGAGACGAGTTTAGGAATCTAGAAATAAACGCGATGAAGTTTAAGTCACGATAGCCTAGTGGTTGGGTGGTCGGAATTTCGAGTCAAGAGACCCGAGTTCGATCCCCAGGTGGCAGACTCGTACCAACGGGTTTTTCAAAAACTTATGTACGAAATGGCTTGGACATAAAGACGGCGACGGGCTCACCACCAGTCACGTTGTCCCGAAAATTTCTTCGGTGGAAGGTGGGCCTAACGGCACTTAATTGTCTAGATTTGACTTGATTGATTTGATTTCATTTGAGTCTGTCTACCCCTGTATTGGGAATTGCGTGAAGATATTTATTTATTATTTTAACGCGATGAATTGTTTTCATATTACGGGCACAGTTTACGTGCGTTGTAAGTTATTTTTTCTGTGGGTTATTTATTCTCTGTCTCAATATTTTCAGTCTGTGGCGATCATGGGTATGTAGTGCGTATCTGCTACTTATACGCGCTTATGACGCGTATTTATATTCCTATAGGTTTTAGGTTGAACTTGAGATTACTAGCTTAAGATCTTAAAACCTTTCTATAGACTTTTATAGCATGTTTATTGCAATTCGTAGAAAATAACATTAAGAAACTTGTAAAATAAAAAATTGTACTGAGCTGATGAAGTCAAATCCGATCAAATCATTTATTAATCGATATAAGTAACATGCATTACAACCGTCGAAATTTATTTTATATACCGTTTCGTTACGAGGTTCCTCTAACGGAGAAGAAACATGCGAAAGAAACTCCGTAGCTATCCCCTTTTTTCGATTTTTTTTTATAATGGAAATAGAAAATTTAACACTTATTTAATTAGAAATAGCGTGGAAGCTATCAACACTTTCCCAGGGTTTACTATCATTCATATAATTACTTATATTGTAATTTTTGTGCAGTTTTTATTTGAGAAATGCTTTGAACCTGTTAAAGGTTAAAAAAATATCTTCAATTTGCAATTCCCAATACAGGGGTAGACAGAGGTCGAGTCTAGACAATTAAGTCCCTTCGACCCACCTTCCACCGAAGATATTTTCGGGACAATGTGACAGTTGGTGAACCCGTCGCCGTCTTTATATCCAAGCCAACGATGTTCGTACATAAGTTTTTGAAAAACCCATTAGTACGAGCCTACCAACTGGGGAACGAACTCGGGTCTATTGACTCGAAATTCCGACCACCCAACCACTCGGCTATCGTGACTTCGAGATGGCTATATTTTTCTCTCCATCATCATCTAACTATGGCATACTTATGCTCAAAAGTCGGATTGCATGCTATAGTATATAAGAAGTGAATATGTAATATTGCAAGTATTTATGCAAATAATTTATGTTATTAAAAACAAGTGATTAGAAATTGTTGTCACGATAGCCGAGTGGTAGAGTGACTTTCTTCGTATCGATGCTACGTCTATAAAAATATACAATAAATTGCCATATGAGATAAAAGAGCAAAAAGATATAAAACCAATTTAAGACTAAGGTCAAGTCTTGGCTCTTGACCAAAAGTATTATAACATAAAGGAATTTTTAAATGAAATTAATTAATAATTTTTAACTTTCTCATGTATTGACATGCGCTATAATAAGCATGTCACATAATAATAATTAGGATTACAAATTAAGACAAGTAGCAATAATGTAATTCAATAATAATGAAATTTTCGTACGCCAATACTGGTAAACGTGTTGTGAACTGTAATTATTATAATTGTAAGATCTGTTGTGAACCTACCATGTTTATACGAATAAATGATTATGATTATGATCAAACGTGAATGCTGAGGCTGCCACTGGTATTCTTGGAGAGGGGGTATTACGTACTACCTGTAGAAAACGTAGCAGGAAAACTATGAGTCACTGCCACGATCATCTTGAATTTCCTCTCATGATGAGAGGATTACGTTGCGACTGTTGTAACTGCTCAGCCAGCCTCTCTATCTTGCCGTGACGCAGATATCTTCTTCAACCTTTACCTACTATCTCTGTTACTCGAGGTAACGGTTGTAATCTGTTGTGCCTTGTTGTCAGAGAGTATATTTGTTCTCGAAGCCTCGATAATATTGAAGGTTCATGGACCCCTTTGGGCTCATTAGTCCTGTCTATGAACCCCTTTGGGTATCTAGTAAGGTGTTCATAGTTAATTTAGTTTTAATAAATTTCTTTTTACAGAAACATACTCATGTTTATATTTACAATACTTATTAACTAAAAACTACAACAATCAGCCCTTCCTCTTGTGGTATGGTACTAAGAACGCTTCATGCATGTACACGCTGAATGGCTAGACTTCACCGTTGAGCGAAAAACTACCCAGTACTGGGGTTCCTTCCCCGAAGTCATTTCGAGCGTGTGAAAACGTTTTGTGAAAACGTGACAGGTGGAGAGCCTGTCGCCGCCTTTATATCGATATAAAATTACGATTAAGAAGTCAGAAACAAAGTAGGTCCAAGTATGCTGCCTTTCTTAACTGATGTACAAACGGCTAGACTTGTTTATTTTAGTTACTTCCATAGCATAATCGATATTTCGATCTTTTTATGTTGGTCGATTTATAAACTCTAAATGAATTTTATCCGCGACTGGTCGTAGCCGCTGGTGACAATAGGGCTGGTTCTTTTCTCGCTCAACGGTTAAATCTAGACATTCAACGTGGAAATGCAGCCAGCGTTCTTGGTACGACGCCACATGGAGCAGGGCTCTACGATTATAATAGTTTTTAGTTAATACGTATTGTAAAAATTAATATAATTTTATTCTGTAAATAAAGTATTTAAAAAAAATTACGACAGAGGGCCTTACAAGCTATATAATATAAACACAACGCCTTTAACATAAACACAAATCGTTTAATAGATATTTTATTTGTGAAAATGTGTTAACAGCACTAAGTTACTTTTAATTCTTTTTATTTAATATAATACTTAATATTCAGCTGTGTTCCAAATAAAAATAAATAAATAAATATATTATCTAATTCCAGAGCATCTCTTAGAGAGAAATTTAAAGAAATTAATATTTTAACACTAGCCTCTCGATATACATATGAAATTTTAATGTATGTGCATAAAAACATTAACACTTTTAGCAAGAATACTAATGTGTATAATATAAGTACTAGGAACAAACACAAGCTTGTAACACCAGTTACTAGACTCCATAGAGTAAGTAACTTGTTCATAGGGCGGTGTATACGCTTCTACAAAAAAACCCAGTAAATGTGCAAAGCCTGCCTATTATTATGCTTAAGAAATTTATTAAAGAAAAACTTTATAGGAAGGGTTATTATAATATAATATGGGTATGGGATCGCTTCCAAGCTATTTCCAGGAAAAATCATATAAAATGTCAAGCTACAATAAATTGTAGCTTGACATTTTATATTAATACAAAATACAACCAGGACTAAATGACATAATTTACTAATTTTATATATTTGACATTGTTGAACTTTCATTTCTACTTTTATTATATAAATTAAAAATTTCTACGCCATTAATGGCAAAACGTGTGACACTATTATTACATTTTTGGAAATAAATAATTCTGATTCTAATTCTATGTGAGAGAAGAATATGGTTTTATCAGTGGGCTATCACTTACTTTTAAAAGTCACGCTGCCGAGTGGTTGGGTGATCGGAATTCGAATCGAGAGACGAGAGAGTTCAATCCCCAGGTAGTAGGTAGTAGGCATGTTCGTACCAAATAGTTATATAGTTAGCTTGGACATAAAGATGGGAATAGGCTCACCACTTGTCACAATGTCACAATAAAAGTCCCTGTATTGGCAAAGGCGTGAAGATATTAAATTAATTAAGCGGCCATCGCGCGTCATCTACTTCAATTAATCGATCATTAGCGACCAGATGATTCTGAGATTTGTTTTATCTTAAAATCCATGTCACCCACGCACCAGGCGACGAGTTGTTAAAAATAGTCGTGATGTACAGACAGACGGTGTGTTGGAATATTTACGAGCGCTTTGAGATGTTGCACAGGAAACGTGAATACGTTTCGACATATTTTGAAATAGATTTATGTTGTTGTTACTTACTATATCCTATCGTAATCCATAAATAAAGATTTTTATTTAAAAAAAATATATCTTCACGCGATTCCCAATGTAGACAGAGATCTCGATAATAAAGTCTTTTCGACCATCTTTCACCGAAGATATTTTCGGGACAAAAGTGACAGGTTATGAGCCCGTCGCCGTCTTTATGTCCAAGCCAACGATATAATCGTGCACTGGTTTTTGAAAAAAAACCCATTGGTATGAGCCACCCACCTGGGGATCGAACTCGGGTTTCACATTTCAAATTCCGATCACAAACAAATTTTTTAACTTATAAAAAATGGCAGTGCACGTAAAAAAATTGCTTTTATGAACAAAATTTGATACTTTGGTTATATTTTTGTAATTTATTTGAGGACTTACAACAGCCTTTATATAATATTAATAATACGGCCATCGTTACTCGCTGATAATATAGCTTTTTATTGCTAAACTAGCTGCCCCCATGCGGCTTTGCCCGCAGTTTAACTCTTAACTCGGAACCCTAATTATGTTTCTTAAATAATTGGAGCCTATATTACTCTTTATAACATTAGCTGTCAGTGAAAGTCCTGTTAAAATCGGTCCAGCCATTTCAGGTACAGGCCTGAAAAAACAGACAGATAAAAATTAAAAAAAATTTTATTTTGGTGTATGTACCGTATATATTCATACACATGTGGTAAAAAACGATTATTTCAATATTACAAACAAACACTCCAATTTTATTTATATCTATAGATGAATTGTTAAACTTGGTTTAATGGTTTAGTCGTCAAAGCGTATCAGACAAATAAACAGAAATAAACTTTCCTCGATTTCGAATTGCGATTCTCGAATTTTTACCATAAACCTTTTGACCTTTGCTATCTTTCTTGCTCCCCTCAGTCGCAGTTTTTCTTTCCCTCTCATATTTTCTCTTATCCCTTTTGCAGAGTATAATCCTATCTCTGAGTTAAATTTCGTAAAATAAATATCTTCACGCAATTCCCATTTCAGGGGTAGACAGAGGTCTAGTCGAGACAATTATGTCCCTTCACCCACCTTCCACCGAAGATATTTTCGGGACAACGTCACAGGTGGTGGGCCCGTCGCCGTCTTTATGTCCAAGCCAACGATATAATCGTGCACAGGTTTTGAAAAACCCATTGGTACGAGCCTGCCACCTGGGAATCGAACTCGGGTTTCACATTTCAAATTCCGATCACAAACAAATTTTTTGACTTATAAAAATGGCAGTGCACGTAAAAAATTGCTTTATGAACAAAATTTGATACTTTGGTTATATTTTTGTAATTTATTTGAGGACTTACAACAGCCTTTATATAATATTAATAATACGGCCATCGTTACTCGCTGATAATATAGCTTTTTATTGCTAAACTAGCTGCCCCCATGCGGCTTTGCCCGCAGTTTAACTCTTAACTCGGAACCCTAATTATGTTTCTTAAATAATTGGAGCCTATATTACTCTTTATAACATTAGCTGTCAGTGAAAGTCCTGTTAAAATCGGTCCAGCCATTTCAGGTACAGGCCTGAAAAAACAGACAGATAAAAATGAAAAAAAATGTTATTTTGGTGTATGTACCGTATATATTCATACACATGTGGTAAAAAAACGATTATTTCAATATTACAAACAAACACTCCAATTTTATTTATATCTATAGATGAATTGTTAAACTTGGTTTAATGGTTTAGTCCTCAAAGCGTATCAGACAAATAAACAGAAATAAACTTTCCTCGATTTCGAATTGCGATTCTCGAATTTTTACCATAAACCTTTTGACCTTTGCTATCTTTCTTGCTCCCCTCAGTCGCAGTTTTTCTTTCCCTCTCATATTTTCTCTTATCCCTTTTGCAGAGTATAATCCTATCTTTGAGTTAAATTTCGTAAAATAAATATCTTCACGCAATTCTCATTTCAGGGCTAGACAGAGGTCTAGTCGAGACAATTATGTCCCTTCACCCACCTTCCACCGAAGATATTTTCGGGACAACGTCACAGGAGGTGGGCCCGTCGCCGTCTTTTTTCCAACCAAATAATTCGTACATAAGTTTTTGAAAAACCCATTGGTACGAGCCTGCCACCTGGGAATCGAACTCGGGTCCCTCGACTCGAAATTCCGACCACCCAACCACTCGGCTACCGTGGCTTAAATTTCGTCTTCAAGCATTTCCCAATACTGGTGTAGTCACAGGTCCAGACAATTTAATCCTTACGACTTTTTTCACCCCAGCTTATTTTGAGACAATGTGATAGATGGTGAGCCCGTCGCCATATAGTATAATTAGTATAGTATATTAAGATTGGTTGTTTTGTTTACAGGACTTTGAACCTGTACCAGTGCCGGCAAACCAGTATGGTAACTTCTATTCCGGGGATTCGTATATCGTAATGAAGGTTGGTACGTTTACGGTTAATTCGTAATAATATATCCATTTATCTATCTATATCTTCAAGCATTTGCCCATTATTGGGGTAGACAGAGTTTCAGACAGTTAATTCCTTCCAATCCACCTTTCACCGGAGACTATTCGGGATAACGTGACAGGTGGTAAGCTCATCGTCGATGGCCCATATATAGCTTAATACAAAGATGTAAAGACCCGCACCAGCTTCGCAAGGGTGGTAAAATAGTATGTAATGGTATGTTATAGTATGTAATATTGAGTTGGTGTCCAATTTGACATTACAACACTCACAAATATTGTTTTTTTTTTTTGTATAATTTGTGTTATGGTATTTTAATATACCTGTGGTGTGTGTAAGACGTCAAATGTATTCTTGTCTATGGCTGTGTCTATGTAGTGTATGTAGTATGTAGTAGTTTGTAGTGGGTAGTAGAATAGAGGTTATTATTTTATTTCTTTTATCGCGTTCGTAGATTTCATGTAAAAAATTACTATAAAACTTTTAATCTTTTATTCACCCACTTTCTCGTAATTTTAAAACGCTAATATAAGTATGTGTATTTATATTTAAAACCAGGAACATGTACGAAATTAGTCGCGAGAGCCGAGTGGTTGGGTGATCGGAATTCGAGGCATGAGATCCGAGTTCGATCCCCAGGTGGTAGATTCGTAGCAATTTCAAAATACTTATGTACGATTTATAACGTTGGCTCGAACATACAAGATGATGACAGGCTCACCACATGTCACGTTGTCCAATAAAATCTCTTCGATCGACGGTTTGTCGAAAGTACTTAATTGTCTAGACCTACTACTGCCCCAGTATTGGCGTGAAGATATTTTTTTTACATTTCACGTCTTGTTTCTACAGTTCATTCTATTACTTCTTTGTGTTCGTAATAGACAACAGGTTCGAGCACGTTCTCGTGGGACATCCACTTCTGGTTGGGTTCCAAAACCAGCCAGGATGAGGCTGGTGCGGCCGCCATCTGGTCGGTCAAGCTGGATGACGTGCAGTTCAACAGGGATGCCGTCCAGCACAGAGAGACTCAGGGTCACGAGTCCAAACAGTTCCTTAGTTATTTCGAACCAGGTGAGTATTGGACTCACCCGGTTCAGCATCAGATGTAGATTTTTCTTTTGAAAGCCAAATTGTTGGGGTGAAATTATTTTAAAGTTTTTAAGGTAATTAACTAGTCTGTTATGGTCCAACACTGATGGTCACAGCTTTGATTAAAAAAAATATTTGATTAAAAGGAGCAAATAAAGGCATGTGTAAACTTAACAAAATATGTACATTTGAAAGTGATGTTAGCGTGAAAAATACATATAGCAATTATTTCTGTGTGTATGTGTGCATGTGCATGCGTGTAAACATTTTATGTATGTGCATGTGTATGCTTGCATCCAGTAAGTGAGAAATGTTTATTATATTAAATTATTAAGGTAGTGTATTATCTTACTCCTATAAATACAGGGGCCGTAGGTAAAAAAGTCAATTTCATTGAAGAATTTGTTATGAGTGGACAACAAACGATTGATGGGACACCTAACTCCAGCATTAGTTCTACATAGTGCGGTAGCAAATAAGTCATGATTACGCGAGGACCGCATGTGTGGCCTTGATGGAATTTTATAATCTAATTCATTGGTAAGTTCAATACAATTAAATTTGTTATGGCATATATTGTATAAAATCATTGCATCTAATTGAATACGTCTTGATTTTAAGTCTAACAATTTATATTCATATAATAAGTTTTTATAAGACAGACGTTTTTTATTGCATTTATAGTCAATATACGTAAGAAATTTCTTTTGTACTCTTTCGATATTGTTTATATAGGTATAGTAAATAGGACTCCAAATAGACACTGCATATTCTAGTTGGGGTCTTACTAGCGATTTAAATAAATACAAATATGTAGTAGGATCATTGAAAAATTCTTCGGAGCGAATAACAAAGCCATAGCCATAAAATTGTGTGTGGTCTTGGAGCTATGGATGTATCTATCGGTGAATCTAAATTTTGAAAAGAATTGTTTTTAAGCTGGGACGTAATTGACTTACGCCCCGTTTAGTCAACATGAAAATTAAAATATGCAAAGTAAAATAATTTTTGCCAACTAGTTACAGTGTTAAAAGTAAAACAATTTTGAATGGCATTTGATAAAGCCTAGCTGCGTCCTCGCACCTCTAGGAATCCTCCTAAGTATTGGTACATTACGGTAGTAATAATGAATTTGGTCCGAAAAATTTTGAAATTTTATGGTTTGATTCATATTCATCAGACAAATATTCCCAATACAGGGAATATTTGTGTGATGAATGAAGAAACTAGACAGACGTCTAGGCAAATCAATTAAATTTCTTTGACACACCTTCCACCGAAGATATTTTCGGGAGAACGTGACAGTTGGTGAGCCCGTCGCCGTCTTTACGTCCAAGCCAACGATATAATTCGTACATAAGTATTTTAAAAACCCATTGATACGATCCTGCCACCTGAGGATCGAACTCGGGTCTCTTGGCTCGAAATTCCGACCACCCAATCACTTGGCTATCTTGACAAATATTAACAACAGTTATTAAGTATAACTTTATAACCTTACGGCATAGTCAAAAATTCCATCAACACTTGGCATTCCACCACAGTGCTATTATCGCTGAATTTTCTGCCACGCACTTGCACTTTGTGGAATGTGCGACCGTCAGCGATTTTTTCGGACCGATACGACTTAGGGACCTTCAAGAAAAGAGCCTACACCTTTCTTAAAGGCCGGCAACGTATCTACTATTCCTCCGGAATTGCAGGTGTTCATGGGCGGCGGTAATCACTTACCAGCGCGTGAGCCACCTGCTCGTTCGCCTCCCTATTCTATAAAATCACACTAATTATAGCAATAGTCACTGAGCATAACGAAGTGCTTTTATGTAGCAATGGATCAGTTTAAAGATGGCGGAAAGGCATATGTTTAACGGAGTTTCACCTATAATCGCATGCATACGAAAGTTACGCTTTATATCCAGTGCTCAGACAACCTATCAATATTCCAACACCACCACCGCATGTTTCACAAAGCGAAACATTTACTGTTGGATGTATATACATTATTATCTTCACGCAATTCCTAATACAGGAGTAGACAGAGGTGTAGTCTAGACAATTAAGTCCCTTCGACCCACATTCCACCGAAGATATTTTCGAGACAACGTGACAGTTTAACAGGCAATTACGACTACCTCTGTGGACGAGTGGCGTAAATACCGGTTTTCAAGGTGTCGCCTTCCGAGGTCCCGGGTTCGTTTCCCGGTCGGGTCAATGCAGAAAAACCACTGTTTCAACATTTTAGGATCTGGGTGTTTGTGGTGCCTTCGTTGGTTCCGATACCCATACCACAAGTGCTTAAGCATCTCACATTGGGATTGGAGCAATGTAATTTAATTTAATTTATTTAATATCATAGAACCAACTGCACATTAAAAATATAACAAAAAATCATAAAGTTATACTTATTGCCAATAACAGGTTCATACTTTATAAAAATAAAAAAGTATGTTATCACTTTTATAGTGGATGACTCTTACATTATTGTTGTAGTAATCAGTTAATAATAATAAGGTAAAGACAAAAAAAAGTAATATTTAAATAATGAAAACTAATAACTAAGTACGCATATTGTTATGATTATAAATGTGTGTGTGTGTGTGTGTGTGTGTGTGTGTGTGTGTGTGTGTGTGTGTGTGTGTATTTATGTTTAGATATGTATCTAATTTTAATGTTAATTTAGTGCTAAGCTTATTTCATTTTTAAACATGGATTTGTTAAGGTGGAAAATATCTGACGCTAAAATATCGTATGTGATGTTGTCCCTATCTACATATGTAAAAACGTTTATATATGTAAAAAAATTATGCATGCTTAAACAGATTTATACTATCTCAGTCTGCACCCAGTGGAAAACCACATCTGAGTTCTGTTACTCATCACTGGCAACACGCATTACACTTTGGTGGTTCTTGTACCATATATTTTCAGTGGTAGAGCCACGCATCAGCTTTTGTTGTTGCATGAATGGGCCGGCTCGACCGGGGAAGTACCACGACCTCACAGAATACCGGCTTGAAGTAGAAGTCTAACAAACTTCTGCGTTTCATCTGGTGAGTGCAGGTAACCGGTGGCCCACACACCCTCTCCCCCAATTGGGGGCACTCTAAGGGAGGCAACGCATCTGCTTAGCCTCTGGTATTGCGGGAGTTCATGGGCGACGGTAATCACTTACCATCACGTGAGCCATCTGCTCGTTTGCCTCCCTTTTCACACACAAACAACGTAAACAGGTTTTTATCGGGACTGGTCAATTTTACCAGAGCTGCGGAAGTAATCTTGGAATTAATTTGCAGCGTTAAGGTACATGGATGGCGGACATGCGTCAGGTTTTAATCATGTGACGATCAATGCTGGAGCGGAGAAGAGGCTGTTCTAGATTAAGGGCAAGAGGAATGTACGAGTTAAGCAGGTTAGTATATTAAATAATAATAAATATCTTCACGCCATTCCCAATACAGGGGTAGACAGAGGTCTAGTCTAGACAATTAAGTCCCTTCGACCCGCCTTCCACTGAAGATATTTTGGGACTAATAAAAAAAGAGAGAAATATCGTTTAGATATTAGTTTATCAAACAATAAAAAATAAATCTCTATAAAATAACACTACGTAGGTATTAATTTATTATAATTACAAAGACCGTTTGGTAACAGTGTAAGAATATAGATTAACTACTCCCTTTCTTCCCGAGGGTGTCGTAAGAGGCGACTAAGGGAAACAACCTTGAATAATGTTATGGCAACCGATAGATGGCGGGATAACCATCTCTAAAAATATCGGACCAAAATGTTCAGACCAAGAGGGGCGCTGCCAAGATCCGCCTGACAAGCGTGGCGATTATGGCAAATCGTCCCTATGGGAGAGGCCTATGTCCTGAAGTGCAAAAGAAACATGGAAATATGTAACAAAAAGTACATTTAATCCTTTTGTATTTTCCATTTATGTCTAATGAATTTACGTTCGGGATCCATGTGGATTCGGTGTAAGTATTATACCAACTCCTCTTTCCGTGATTAAGAGGCGACTAAGTGAAAAGCCTTAATAATTCAGTGGGCCATCGACTGATGGCGGGATAACCATATTAAAATTACACCACCTGAATTCCGTAGACCGGGTACCTGTAGCAGCGTCTTAGGTGAAAGATGTCTGGTAGTGCTTTCGTCGATCCGCTTACCAAGCTTGGCGACGATGACAAACAATGCACAGGAGATGCCTTTTTCCTGTAGTAGACTTCTACAAGCCATAAGGATGACGATGATGATGACGTCCGAGGTCTTAAATTCGTTTGTGACAGAATCCGGGAGATTTCCGGAAACCCGGGTGACGTGATTAGCCTAGTTATCTAGAAGACTACATACATGTTAGGACACCGGACAGCTTGTCCGGAACGCTTGTTTGATGTAATTAAAGTTTACAGTGCAGGCCAAGAAGTAGAAGAAAGTCATCATGAATTTATATCATTCTTTCATATTTACCACGGTGGTATCCGAGATATTTTTTTCCGTAATGCGAACCCAGATCCGATACAATATAGAAAAAGTAGTGCTCTATACTCTATCGACCAGTCCGGGAGTTGAACCCGCGACCTCAGAGTTGGCGACACCATGAAAACCGGTGCGTCTGCAACTCGTCTGCGTCGTCAAACAAAACGGGCTGTAATTCTAATGTAATCATTTGTTCCCAGGTGGAAGCCTCAGTCCGCTCGATGAACAAAGGCGACTGCTTCATCCTGGACGTCAATCATGATATCTTCGTATACGTCGGCGATGGATCCAAGAGTGTGGAGCGGCTGAAGGCCATTACCGTCGCCAACCAAATCCGCGATCAGGATCACAGCGGAAGAGGAAACATTGAGATTATAGGTTAGTATTATGCTTAAATCCTTTTATGAAATAATCTTTAAAACAAAAAGGTCACGATAGCCGAGTGGTTGGGTGGTCGGAATTTCGAGTCGAGAGACCCGAGTTCTATCCCCAGGTGGCAGGCTCGTATCAATGGGTTTTTCAAAAACGAATGAAAGAAGTATATCGGACGGGCTCACCACCTGTCACGTTATCTCCAAAATATCTTAGGTGGAAAGTGGGTCAAAGGGACTTAATTGTCTAGGATAGACCTCTGTCAACTCCTGTATTGGGAATTGCGTAAAGATATTTATAATTTAATATTCACGATAGCCGAGTGGTTGGGTGGTCGGAATTTCGAGACGAGAGACACTACTTCGATCCCCAGGTGGCAGGCTCGTACCAATGAGTTTTTCAAAAACTTATATACGAATTATATCGTTGGCTTGGACATAAAGACTCTCCACCTGTAAAGTTGTCCCGAAAATATCTTCGGTGGAAGGTGGGTCGATGGGACTTAATTGTCTAGATTAGACCCCTGACTACCCCTGTATTGGGAATAACAAATAAATACATATTTACCATAGAGAAAGGTGGGTGCAAAGTTGATTATCTAAACTTAATTTTCTTGATCTCTGTCTACCCAAGTATTGGGAATATGTGTGAAGATTAAGTAAAATAGTAGAAGTATCGTTAGTGTAGGTTTCCAGATAACAATACATATTCCAATATTTATTAAATTTTAAGTAGTGAGCGTGGAATCCTAAAAGCATTAATTTGTAACGCTTGTGCATCTTGACACATTAATCCTATCTATTAGTTAAAGTTAACAGAAAGAAGCCCAATAAGTTTAAGTCGAAGCTCGACCCGTAAATACTGGGTTAATTTTTGGGTATAAAAAACACCCCATAGCCGAGTAGTTGGGTGACCGTAATACGAATTATGAGACCCGACTTCAATTCCAGTTGATAGGCACTCATCAATAGGTATTTCAAGTTATATACGATTTATATCGTTGGTATGGACATAAAGATGGCGACTGGCTCGCCACCTGTCACGTTGTCCCAAAAAAAAAAAAAAATATATATATATATATATATATATATATATATATATATATATATATATATATATATATATATATATATATATATATATATATATATGTATATATATATATATATATATATATATATATATATATATATATATATATATATATATATATGTATATATATATATATATATATATATATATATATATATATATATATATATATATATATATATATATATATATATATATATATATATTATAATAGGACGGGTGATGTAGGGCTCGCACCAACCCCACTGTGTTCGCATCGCCATCGCCGCATGTAGCCAGGGCCCCGGGAACTCATTCGCATACAACCGCCATTCCACCCGGGTAGGTCCCCCTAGGTAGCCCCTCTTCGGGAGAGAACAATTTCTCTCCCAAACCCTCCTGGCCAAACGCTCCTCCGCCTCCAAGGCGATGAAGCCTACATAGAAGATGAACCTACATAGAAGCCTACATCGAAGATGACCCCCGTATTATACGTTTGCTTGGACATAAATACGGCGATGGGCTCACCACCTGTCACGTTGTCCCGAAAATATCTTCGGTGGAAGGTGGGTCGAAGGGACTTAAATGTCTAGACTAGACCTCTGTTTGGGAACCCCTGTATTGGGAATTACGTGAAGATATTTTTTAAGTAAAAGTAAACAATTTAAATAATGAGAAGTCACGATAGCCGAGTGGTTGGGTGGTCGGAATTTCGAGTCAAGTAAAAATACCAGAGCATAATTGAGCAGACAATAACCGAGAAGTAGAATTGAAGGGGTGCGTGGGTCGAAATTCCCAATACAGGGGTAGACAGTGGTCTAGTCTGGACAATTAAGCCCTTCGACCCACCTTCCAACGAAAATATTTTCGGGTTGGTGGTGGTGGTGGTGAGCTCGTCGCCGTCTTTATGTCCAAGCAAACGATACTATAATTTGAACATAGTTTTTGAAAAATCCATTGATACGAGCCAGCCACCTGGGGATTGAAATCAGGCCTCTTAGCTCGAAATTTCGACCTAACCATTCGGCTATCGTGACTCTGAGTATATGAATGTGGGTATGTTATGGATTTTATATGATTATAATAAATAATTATTTATATAAATGACGACCTCCGTGGACGAATGGCGTAAACACTGGTTTTCAAGGTGTCGCCATCTCGAGGACCCGGGTTCGATTTCCGGTCGGTCAATGTAGAAAACCACTTTTTCTACATTTTCTCGGGTCTGGGTGTTTGTGGTGCCTTAGTTGTTTCCGATTCCCATCTTGCATTGGTATCGGGGCAATGTATGTGATGTTGTCCCTATCTATATATGTATTTATTTATTTATTTGTTGTATCGCGATTTTGGCGATAGAATTGCCTATGGTGACAGATTGCTTTTGCCATCTTCAAGCTTCAATGAAATATATGTTTCGAAAAACATATTGCAGTATACCAATAAAAATTTAATGGTATCTTGTTTCTCGCAGCCCATCAAGAATACATTCCAAAACATGGTTTTCCCTCTAATTTTCCACAGAGATCGTTCCCCAGCCACCTGCATCCATCGACTTCCCGCAAGTAACACACGGCAAACTTTAAATCTTTAGTTCGCATTATCACTCTAATTTGAACGTACCTTAACACGAGTTGGCATTTTGCCAGGATAATATTCGTACGATGAAATCACGACATCTCTATCTGTACTACGGTGTCAGTAAACAGATTCCCGGTACCGTGTTGTTTGCAACACGTGTGGAATGTTCTGGAGTTTTTGATTATTTTCACTGTAATTGAAGACAATGCCTTTTTTTTTATAGAAAAGGGAGGCAAACGAGCAGGTGGCTCACGTGATGGTAAGTGATTACCGCCGCCCATGAACACCCGCAATGCCAGAGGCTTAGCAGATGCATTGCCTCCCTTAGAGTGCCCCCTTCCCCCAGAATTGGGGGAGGGGGATGTGTGGGCCACCGGTTACCTGCACTCACCAGACGAAATGCAGAAGTTTGTTTGACTTCTACTTCACGCCGGTATTTTGTGAGGTCGTGGTACTTCCCCGGTCGAGCTGGCCCATTCATGCAACAACAAAAGCTGATGCGTGGCTCTACCACTGTCAAAATTATTTTGATTATTTTGACTGCCTATTAATTTGTAAACTTTATATACCGGATTTTGCTTGTCATTAAATCTATGTAACTAACAAAAACTCTGTGGTTGGTATATGTTATGGATCAAGTGATAAATTTGGCACAATGGCCGGAAATTCATACTGTCCATCACCTTTTGGGTAGAGTAATACATAGTTAATTACAATTTTTTTTATTACATATTATTGTCATTTTACTTGAAGTAAACAATTTAAATAATGAGACTCAATGTTTGTTTTAATTAGCAAGAACTTCTACATTAGGAATCGACAGGTCTTTGCATTTAAAATTTAAGGAAAATGATTGTTAAAATATATTTTATTTATCTTCACGCACAATCCCTGACAGGGTAGCCAGAGAACAGATCGCCAAGTGTCACGATCCCTACATACTTCTTTCGCTTCTTTCAGATTCATCATCTTCTTCATACATGCACGTCTAGGTATCCGAGTACTCTTGACCCTCCTCTCTTCGAGCAATTTGCTCACATGGTCTTCGAAAGTTAATCTCGGTCTACCTCGACACCTTTTAATATTAACTTTCGCGCTATATATTTTCTTCACCATTCGGTCTTCACTCATTCGCTCAACGTGCCCAAACCATCGAAGCACGCCCTTATCCATTTTGAGACAAGGTCATCTTTCAAACCTGCCATATTGCGAATCTCTTCGTTTCGCTTTCGGTCGGCCATGGTAAGGTCGCACATTTTACTAACAGATCGCATCTCCACTGCATTCAACCTGCTTTTATGCTTCTTCTGGCATACCCAGGTTTCGCTGCCATATAACAAAGTCGGTACCAACACTATTTTATGTATTGCAAGGCGTGCACTTTTCACAATGCCTTGCCTTTTGATTAACGCAGTCAGGGCACCATTGACTTTGTTCCCGGCAGCGACACGCCTGTCAACATCTAAATCACATCTTCCATCCCGGCTAAACGCACTCCCCAAGTATACAATTTCATTCACCTGTTCTAGACATTCCTGATTTACCCAAATTTCGAACTTCGTTCTTTCTTCGTCCCTTTCAAATACCAGAACCTTAGTTTTATTAGCATTCAAACGGAGACCATTAATTTCACATTCTTTCATACACGTGACTAATGCCTGCAGTTCTGCCTCTGATGGTGCAATTGGCACTGCATGATCGGCATACTGCAGACAATTTACTTTAATGTCACCCAATTTCACACCCAAACAGCTATCTTTCAGCTTCTGTAAACAGCTGTCGAGATACAGTATGAACAGCCAAGAAGACATGACACAACCCTGTTTTACGCCCGTTTGGACGCTAAACATGGGTGACAGGTCATGCCCTACCCGCACACAGGCTTTACAGTCACAGTAAAGTGACAGTGCACAGCCCTTAGCAATCTACCATCCACACCGTACCCCGGCAACAGTTCCCACATTTTCTTCCTTACAACCTTATCAAATGCTTTCTCAAGATCCACAAAAGCACAGAAAATCTTCTGGTTAGCAGCCAGAAGCTTCTCCGTGATCATGCGGAGAGAAAACATTTGATCCGTGCATCCTCTTCCAGGTCTAAATCCGCATTGTGCCTCCCATAGAAATCTTTCCGATTTATCTTGCATCCTACGTGTCAAAACCTTCGAGTAAACTTTACTTGCTAAACTGGTCAAGCTGATCGCCCGATAGCACCCGCAGTCATAATGTGAACCTTTACCTTTATATAAAGGCACAATGACCGCGGATCGCCAATCATCCGGAACAGCCCCGTTCGCCAGCACAAATTGCACAGCAGATGAAAGCTGTCCCAGACGCGTGGCCCACCATACTTGACTATTTCAGCAGTAACTCTGTCTAGTCCCGCAGCCTTACCACATTTCAAACTTCTAATCGCACTTTCAATCTCTTTCATACTGATGACCTCAGTGTCATCGAGGTCCGAGTCTGGCGTACCAGTCACGGCGTCACCCCGGATCCCTCACTAAGATCATCACACGCATACATCTCTATAAAATTCGCTCCATCGCTGCATGACGTCCGATTTTCTGAGAGGACGTCATTAATTCCCGAAAGCACTTTATTCATTCTTAAGGCTGTCGCACCACTCCGGGTCCTTCAACCTCTTTCCAGAAGAGTTTGTAGTTCTCCTTGAAGTTGTGCGACAACCTTTCGTCCGCTTCCATTCTACTCCTTTCACGCACTTCCTCAATCAATGCTTTCGTGTGAACTTTCTGGAGCTTATATCTTTCTTTCCTCTTCTCTCTCATATCCTTATCATTACTAGAGGCCAAGTAGTCTAACCATGCTTTCTTCTTCTTATTTACAGCTTCTTTCACTTCGTCATTCCACCATGCATCACCCTTTTACTACTACCTCTTTTCACAGTTCCACACGTCTTCCGCTGCACTAACCATTCCATCTCTAAGGCTCTGCCATATTTCTTCCACACATTCTTTCCTAACACCAATGCTGTCCAGCTTTTCGGCTACCCTTGCTTGATATTTATTCCTAGTGTCCGCTTCCTGAAGCTTCCAGCTTCGGATGCTACCGACCGACTGTGGTTCTGGTATCGCCGTCCGGTGGCGCCAACCCGCGAACAGACCCTAAATCTAGTAATCACTAGGTAGTGATCCGTTCCCAGGTCAGCACCTCGGAACACTCGCGTATCCATCACCTGTTTTCGCAGTCGGTCATCCACCAGGAATAAATCGATCATACTTCTCTCATTCTCTCTTGTTCTAGTATACATATGGATTTTCTTGTGACTAAACATAGTGTTTGTCACAAGAAGACCCTTTTCCTTGCATACAGCCAGTATAAGCTTGCCAGCATCGTTAACCCTTTTATCGCCAAACATTCCAAGCACCGACTCGTACCCTGGCCGAGCGGTACCAACCCATCCATTCAAATCACCACATACAACAATTCTTTCGTTTCCTCTAACCAAGTCTAGAACTTCTCTTACATTCTCTCAAAACTCCTCCAGCTCAGCTCTGGACGACGAAGCCACCGGCGCATAAACAGCCAAAAGGAATAACTTCGTCAGTCCCAATTTAAAGCGAACCCAGAGAAGTCTCGAGTTCACAACCTTATATTCAGTCATAACATCGACCAACCGAGACGATAGCAGCACCCCCACTCCCTGGCAGGCGCTCTCGCTCTCCGGAACTCCGGACCATAGAGCTAACGCCCCGCCAGGGAGCTCCTCAGTACCACTACCCTTCCGCTTGGTCTCCGACAAACACACGACATCTAATTCTCTTTCTTTCATTATTTCAATCAACTCATTCGTCTTATCTATCATGCCTCCTCTAACATTCCATGTGCCAACTCTGCACTCCGTCCTCCACCTTCCGCCGTGTCGGGCTGTGCGTGACGGGTGGCGGTCCCCATCGCCGCTTTGCGCGCTGCATTTCACACCAACGGGGACGAACTGGTGTGCGTCGCCTTGGGGACGCCCTAACCCTCGTTGGCATGGGTGCGCAGTTGTAGAATTGCAGCCCTGAAAGGGCTGGCAAAATATAGGTAATTTAAAACATATTTAGGTTAGGTTAGGATTTTTTTTAAAAAGATTACCATCTATCACGTTGTCCCGATAATATCTTCGGTGGAAGATGGGTCAAAGACTCTTAACTGTCTAGACTAGACCTCAGTCTACCCCTGTATTGGGAATTGCGTGTAGCTACATAAAAGATTAGGTAAAAGTTTGAAGCCGCACGGATTGCGCCGCGGATGCGGTCGTGGTGGGATCGCGGGGGAAGAGGATTGACGGTATGCACTGCTCTCTCTGCCTTCCGAGGCCAAAATGTGGTCTACGGCGAAGACAAACTCAAGTTCCGCCTCGGGGTGATGGTTGGGCAGGTGTTCGATGTATGCGAATGATTCCCGGGGCCCTGCCAACATGCAGCAATGGCGGAATACAGTGGGGTCTTTGTCGGTGCGAGCCCGACATCAACCGTCCTATTATTTTCAGGTATTTCCCCACATACATATTAAAAAAAAACAATATTTTTTCTCTCAAACGTTATTTAATCTACTCAAAACATTATACTTAAGTAAATATCATTATACCGATATAATGATAGTAACTTCTATTGTCTGCATGATATGCTTTAGTGTAAAATGCCACAAGCGTTGTGAAATATTGACATCAATTTTCTTTCACTCGGTTGTAATTTAAGTGTATATATTATTCAAGAAAATAACATGCCTCAATCAGGACAAACCTTTAGTGTATATCACTACCGCATACCTACTTACGTTGTCTTGTAGTAGGAACGCTTCTCTTATTTGTGCCGTGTGATTACGGCCTAACATACCACCTCGTATATTCCTCTGGGTGTCGAAAATAGCGATCAAGAGAAAGGCCTTGAAATTGCAATAGACTACCGACAGATGACGAATATAAGCAAAGTAATGAGACCGAAGATAGACAGCAACGATCGCCAATCAGTTTGTATATATATATATATATATATATATATATATATATATATATATATATATATATATATATATATATATATATATATATATATATATATATATATATATATATATATATATATATATATAGATACATTATCCTTATATAATAAAATTTATGTGTCACGATAGCCGAGTGGTTGGGTAGTCGGAAATTCGAGTCAAGAGACCCGAATTCGATCCCCAGGTGGTAGGTGCGTGCCAATGGGTTTTCAATAACTTATATATGAATTATATCGTTGGCTTGGACATAAAGACGGCGTCGGGCTCACCACATGTCACGTTGTCCAGAAAATATCTTCGATGGAAAGTGGTTCGAAGGGACTTAATTGTCTAGACTAGACCAGTCTACCCGTGTATTGGGAATTGCGTGAAGATATATATTTATTATTTATAATAATAATAATGATTAGGCGACTAAACAGACAAAATAAACTCATTAGGTATGTCCCTGTTTGTTTTTAAACAATGGAAATGCAATATGAGAATAATTAGAAATAACATGGAAACTATCAATTCATTTCCCGGAGTTACCATTATTAGTTACAGCATAGCGTTTTTTACAGCATAATAACCCTTTTTATAAAGTTTGTCTATTTTTCTTTTAAGACCCGAAAGTATCTTCGGTGGAAGGTGGGTCGAAGGGACTTAATTGTCTAGACTAGAACTCTGTCTACTCCTGTATTAGGAATTGCGTGAAGACATTTTCATATTTATTTTTCTTTAATAACTTTCTCAAACCTGTTAATAAGCGACTGCCTGACTAGGCATACTTTTTCTTTTGCTTTGCTGGAAAAAAAATATTTTCAGTATCACTTAGGATGATGTGAGGATTCTGGTATCTCAAACATCCAATATCTTCAAGCATTTAAGTGTTATAGGGGAATGAAGAGTAGCCGTGTGAAAAAAACAGACAATATATTCTTAATAAAGGTTTATTGAATAGTCATTTAAATGCTTACATAATAACTATAATACTTAATCTAGACTAATAATTATATAAATCTACGATAGTTGTGGAATAAAATTGACTTAAATACATATAACTATTATCTATGGGTGCGTTTAGCATACATAAAAAGGATAAATTAATTTTTGTTTAGATAAATTGTCTATGGACAACTTGTGCATAGACAATTCGTCGAAGAAGCTTTAGTAATAATAAACATCACGTGATCTATACACGCTATTTTTAAAAATCTAGTTCTTATATATGCTATTATTAATTTTCTTACGATTTCTCACCAAGGGGGCGAGAGGGGGTTAAAAAATTCTCAAAAAACGCCTCACGCCCCCCATTTTTAACTGTTATTAGATTTTTCAGTAGATAATTGGAACTTTGACTCCTCAAATTGTATTCTGCTTATTTCCATAGCATACTTAAATTTTTCATACTTTGCTAGGCGGGCAGGGGGGCTGTATACTAGTGTAAAGAACTGGGGTTAACTAACTTCCCTGTTTCTGTGTAGATGAGTATACTCTCGAATTGTACATTAGTTTTAAGTTAGGGAATCGAACTCCGGTCTCCGGATTCAGTGTAGCGTCAATGAAATATTTAGTAACAACTATCTTTGAATGTATACAAGGGGCTGTCTGCGCTACTAATCATCCTTTTATGATAATTATTTTATAATATAGGAAGCTATAACAGAGAAAATAGCCAAAGCAATAGAATATAAAATAAAATATTTTAATAATAAAAAACATGATTTTTAATATGATATATGAAAAAAACATGTTAGTCAAGAGCTGGCCATTTTGCTTTCTGTGAGGCATAAATATTCTTAATTTAAATTGTATACTAGAAACAACAGCAAAATAAAAAAAAATTAAGTTAAGAGTGCAGTGTGTACTCAGTGTTTTCTCTTCCGTTAACAAATAACGTAATCATTTCAAGCGATCTTAAAGAATAACAGTCTAAATAATACTCTAATAGAATAACCGTCTAAAAATCTGTTTAGGGCAGTCACAGCTAGTTGGCGTGTTGTTGTGTACAGGTGGCAGCTAGTCGACGCGGTGGTGGGGGCAGTGGCAGCTGATCAGCGAGGTGTAGGTCGGTGGCAGCTAGTCGACGAGACGACTGTGTAGGTTGGTGGCATTTAGTCGACGATACGGCGGTGTAGGTCGGTGGCAGCTACCCGTCGAGGCGGCGGCGTGGGCCGGTGGCAGCGCACCGCCGTGGCGGCGCCGCGGCCCGGCGGCAGCTAGTCTGTGAGGTGACGGTGTGGGTCGGTGGCAGCTAGTCGACGAGACGACTGTGTGGGTTGGTGGCAGTTAGTCGACGAGGTGGCGGTTTTCGTCGGTAGCAGGTAGGTAATCGACGAGGCGGAGGTGAGGATCGGTGGCAGTTAGTCGACGAGGTGGCGGTTTTCGTCGGTAGCAGGTAATCGACGAGGCGGAGGTGAGGATCGGTGGCAGTTAGTCGACGAGGTGGCGGTTTTCGTCGGTAGCAGGTAGGTAATCGACGAGGCGGAGGTGAGGATCGGTGGCAGTTAGTCGACGAGGTGGCGGTTTAGGTCGGTAGCAGTTAGTCGACGAGGTGGCGGTTTAGGTCGGTAGCAGTTAGTCGACGAGGCGGAGGTGTGGGACGGTGGCAGCGCACCGCCGTGGCGGCGCCGCGGCCCGGCGGCAGCTAGTCTGTGAGGTGACGGTGTAGGTCGGTGGCATTTAGTTGGCTAAGCGGTGTGGGTCGGTGGCATTTAGTCGACGATACGGCGGTGTGGGTCGGTGGCATTTAGTCGACGATACGGCGGTGTGGGTCGGTTGCAAGCTGCCAAGCTTGGTGGCAGTGCGGGCCGGTGGGCGCTGGTCATTGACGCGGTGTAGACCGGTAGCTTGTTGACGAGAAGAGACATAGGTCGGTGTCAGCTAGACTACATGGCGGCAGTGCGGGCCTGTGGCAGCGAGTTGAGACGACTGTGTAGGTCGGTGGCATTTAGTCGACGATACGGCGGTGTGGGTCGGTGGCATTTAGTTGGCTAAGCGGTGTAGGTCGGTGGCATTTAGTCGACGATACGGCGGTGTGGGTCGGTGGCATTTAGTCGACGATACGGCGGTGTGGGTCGGTGGCAATTAGTCGGCAACGTGACGGTGTAAGTCGGTGGCAGCTAACCGGCGAGGTGGCGGTGTGGGTCGGTAGCAGTTAGTCGACGAGGTGGCGGTTTAGGTCGGTAGCAGTTAGTCGACGAGGTGGCGGTTTAGGTCGGTAGCAGTTAGTCGACGAGGTGGCGGTTTAGGTCGGTAGCAGTTAGTCGACGAGGTGGCGGTTTAGGTCGGTAGCAGTTAGTCGACGAGGTGGCGGTTTAGGTCGGTAGCAGTTAGTCGACGAGGTGGCGGTTTTTGTCGGTAGCAGGTAGGTAATCGACGAGGCGGAGGTGAGGATCGGTGGCAGTTAGTCGACGAGGTGGCGGTTTTTGTCGGTAGCAGGTAGGTAATCGACGAGGCGGAGGTGAGGATCGGTGGCAGTTAGTCGACGAGGTGGCGGTTTAGGTCGGTAGCAGTTAGTCGACGAGGTGGCGGTTTAGGTCGGTAGCAGTTAGTCGACGAGGTGGCGGTTTAGGTCGGTAGCAGTTAGTCGACGAGGTGGCGGTTTTTGTCGGTAGCAGGTAGGTAATCGACGAGGCGGAGGTGAGGATCGGTGGCAGTTAGTCGACGAGGTGGCGGTTTTTGTCGGTAGCAGGTAGGTAATCGACGAGGCGGAGGTGAGGATCGGTGGCAGTTAGTCGACGAGGCGGAGGTGAGGATCGGTGGCAGTTAGTCGACGAGGTGGCGGTTTAGGTCGGTAGCAGTTAGTCGACGAGGTGGCGGTTTAGGTCGGTAGCAGTTAGTCGACGAGGTGGCGGTTTAGGTCGGTAGCAGTTAGTCGACGAGGTGGCGGTTTAGGTCGGTAGCAGTTAGTCGACGAGGTGGCGGTTTAGGTCGGTAGCAGGTAGTCGACGAGGCGGAGGTGAGGATCGGTGGCAGTTAGTCGATAAGGCGGAGGTGTAGGTCGGTGGCAGCTAGTCGACGAGACGACTGTGTAGGTTGGTGGCATTTAGTCGACGATACGGCGGTGTAGGTCGGTTGCAAGCTGCCAAGCTTGGTGGCAGTGCGGGCCGGTGGGCGCTGGTCATTGACGCGGTGTAGACCGGTAGCTTGTTGACGAGAAGAGACATAGGTCGGTGTCAGCTAGACTACATGGCGGCAGTGCGGGCCTGTGGCAGCGAGTTGAGACGACTGTGTAGGTCGATGGCATTTAGTTGGCAAAGCGGTGTAGGTCGGTGGCAATTAGTCGGCAACGTGACAGTGTAAGTCGGTGGCAGCTACCCGACGAGGTGGCGGCGTGGGCCGGTGGCAGCGCACCGCCGCGGCGGCGCCGCGGCCCGGCGGCAGCTGGTCTGTGAGGTGACGGTGTGGGTCGGTAGCAGTTACTCGACGAGGCGGCGGCGTGGGCCGGTGGCAGCGCACCGCCGTGGCGGCGCCGCGGCCCGGCGGCAGCTAGTCTGTGAGGTGACGGTGTAGGTCGGTGGCAGCTACCCGTCGAGGCGGCGGCGTGGGCCGGTGGCAGCGCACCGCCGTGGCGGCGCCGCGGCCCGGCGGCAGCTAGTCTGTGAGGTGACGGTGTAGGTCGGTGGCAGCTACCCGTCGAGGCGGCGGCGTGGGCCGGTGGCAGCGCACCGCCGTGGCGGCGCCGCGGCCCGGCGGCAGCTAGTCTGTGAGGTGACGGTGTAGGTCGGTGGCAGCTACCCGTCGAGGCGGCGGCGTGGGCCGGTGGCAGCGCACCGCCGTGGCGGCGCCGCGGCCCGGCGGCAGCTAGTCGGCGAGGTGGTGGGCGGCGAGCAGCGGCGCGGCGGGCGGCGGGAAGCAGCGGATGTGCTCGACGCCGGCGCGCTCGTCGTCCGCCACCAGGTGGCGCGCCAGGACTCCGAAGATCTGCGAGTTCAGCACTTGGAAACGTCTGATGCGGTCCACCATGCGCTTCAGCGGCTGCAAGGAATCATTTATGACAACAGAATCATTATATTATTTATGGAGTATTATTTATTTAGGGAGTAAAAAAATAAAAAAAAAAAACAAAAATATCTTCACGCAATTCCCGATACAGGGGTAGACAGAGGTCTAGTCTAGACAGTTAAGTCCCTTCGACCCACCTTCCACCGAAGATATTTTCGGGACAACGTGACCGGTGGTGAGCCCGTCGCCGCCTTTATGTCAAAGCCAACGATGAAATTCGTACATAAATTTTTGAAAAACTCATTGGTACGAGCCTGCCACTTGGGGATCGAACTCGGGTCTCTCGACTCGAAATTCCGACCCCCGAACCACTGGGCTATCGTGACTTCAGCCGAGCTGCAGCCTGGCTTCAGTGACTTCAGCTTCAGTGGCTGCAAGGAATCATTTATGACAACATAATTATATTCATATTATTTCGCGAGTGACAGAGTATTTGGACTTACATGCGAACGTCATTGCTCATGTCGTGTGGAGTATTTGGGTGATTGGTATTCGAGTCAAGAGATCCAAGTTCGCAAATAGCAGGCTCGTACTAAAGAGTTTTTTTCAAAACCATAGGTACGAATTATATCTTTGGCTTGGACATAAAAGACGGCTCACCACCAGACACGTTGTAGCAAAAATGTCTCCGGTGGAAGGTGGGTCGAAATGACCTAATTTTCTAGGTCTCTATCTACTCCAGTATTGGGAATGGCGTGGAGATATTTATTTATATTTATCATCCATCGAAGATATTTTTGTACGACTAATACATATCAATGGCTTGAATATAAAGACGGCGACAGGCTCAAATTTGATTTCTGATTAAATTCCGATTAAAAAGTCACGATAGCCGAGTGGTTGGGTGGTCGGAATTTCGAGTCAAGAGACCCGAATTCGATCCGCAAGTGGCCGTACCAATGGGTTTTTCTAAAACCTATGTACAAATTATATCGTTGGCTCGGACATAAAGACGGCGACGGGCTCACCACCTGTCACGCTGTCCCGAAAATATCTTCGGTGGAAGGTGGGTCGAAGGGACTTAAATGTCTAGACTAGACCTCTGTCTACCGCTGTATTGGGAATTGCGTGAAGATACTTATATTTATTTATATTTATGATTAAATTATGAACGAAAGTACCGAACCGGCCGAAGGAGAGGAGATAGAGAAAAGTTGTAATGTGAACAAAAACTTACGATTCCCTTGACGAGCTCGTCCTTCCCGTCGACTCTCTGCACGCGCAGGATGTGATAGCAAAAGTCCAGAGCCTCGAAGCGACGCTGCTGACCCAGGAGCGCTATGATCGTGCATCCGGCCCAATGCAAACCCTCGCCAAACATTTCCCTTGAAATTACGGAACAGTTTAATTAAAAGTCACGATAGATCATTATTGGTTGGGCTGTCGGAGTTTCGATTCAGGAGACCCGAGTTCGATCCCCAGGTGGCAGTACCAATGAATTGTTCAAAAACTTATTTACGAATTACAACGTTGGCTTGGACGGCGACGGGCTCACCACCTGTCACGTTGTCCCGAAAATAATCTTCTGTGGAAGGTGGGCTGTCTAGGCTTGACCTCTGTCTACCGCTGCATTTGGGAAATGCATGAAGATATTTATATTTATTTATATTTATGATTAAATTATGAACGAAAGTACCGAACCGGCAGAAGGAAAGGAGATAGAGAAAAGTTGTAATGTGAACAAAAACTTACGATTCCCTTGACGAGCTCGTCCTTCCCGTCGACTCTCTGCACGCGCAGGATGTGGTAGCAGAAGTCCAGAGCCTCGAAGCGACGCTGCTGACCCAGGAGCGCTATGATCGTGCATCCGGCCCAATGCAAACCCTCGCCAAACATTTCCCTTGAAATTACGGAACAGTTTAATTAAGTCACGATAGATCATTAGTGGTTGGGCTGTCGGAGTTTCGATTCAGGAGACCCGAGTTCGATCCCCAGGTGGCAGTACCAATGAATTGTTCAAAAACTTATTTACGAATTACAACGTTGGCTTGGACGGCGACGGGCTCACCACCTGTTACGTTGTCCCGAAAATAATCTTCTGTGGAAGGTGGGCTGTCTAGGCTTGACCTCTGTCTACCCCCTGCATTTGGGAAATGCGTGAAGATTTTTAGTTTAATTCTCTACATCCGTGGACAAGTGGCGTACACACCGGTTTTCAAGATATCGCCAGGTCCGAAATCCCGAATTTGGTTCCCGGCCCGGTCTATGTCGAAAACCATTTTCGTACATTTTCCCGGAATCTCGGTGTTTGTGGAAAAGTTTGGAAAAAATTGAGTAATCGGACCATAACACTTCTTAAGCTCTACTTCCAAATATAAATACCTGATTTGAACAAATATAAATATATCAAAGTACTCACTCAACAGTGAACTGAGTGTCGCCAACGGGTATGCAGTACAGGAATTGCAGAGCGGACCACAATCTGAAAAATATGGTTTAATTATTGGATCGGTTTAGTATAGGGTTCACCTGGTCAGACTTACCATGAGTTTGTTAGTTTCACGCCATTCCCAATACAGGGGCAGACAGATGTCTAGACAATTAAGTACTTGATGTCTAAACAATTGTCAAGTTTGTTAGTTCGAGCAGTAAATTTTGGTTTTGATTGGATAGATAAGCAATCAGTAAAATTTGTAAGTAATAGAAAGCTTTATCGATGGACTTTTTGGATAAAAATATTAATCAGAATCATAATATTCAGTATAACTTGTGTTTCCAATGCCGAAAAAAGAAGTAATTGGGCGTGCGTTAGTTAGTAAAGAGTTAGTTAGTTGGGCGGGTTGGGCCGGTGCGGAGCCGCGAGGCAACACGGGCTGGGTCAGTCCGGAGCCGCGAGGCAGCGCGGGCTGGGCCGGTGCGGAGCCGCGAGGCAGCATGGGCTGGGCCAGTGCGGAGCCGCGAGGCAGCATGGGCTGGGCCAGTGCGGAGCCGCGAGGCAGCGCGGACTGGGCCGGTGCGGAGCCGCGAGGCAGCATGGGCTGGGCCAGTGCGGAGCCGCGAGGCAGTATGGGCTGGGCCAGTGCGGAGCCGCGAGGCAGCGCGGACTGGGCCAGTGCGGAGCCGTGAGGCAGTATGGGCTGGGCCAGTGCGGAGCCGCGAGGCAGCACGGGCTGGGCCGGTGCGGAGCCGCGAGGCAGTATGGGCTGGGCCAGTGCGGAGCCGCGAGGCAGTATGGGCTGGGCCAGTGCGGAGCCGCGAGGCAGCGCGGACTGGGCCAGTGCGGAGCCGCGAGGCGGCGCGGGCCGGGCGCACCTGTGGAACTCGCCGGTGTCGTCGGTGTGCAGCGGCGCGTGCTGCGGCGCGGCGGGCGGGCTGGGCCAGTGCGGAGCCGCGAGGCAGCATGGGCTGGGCCAGTGCGGAGCCGCGAGGCAGCATGGGCTGGGCCAGTGCGGAGCCGCGAGGCAGCATGGGCTGGGCCAGTGCGGAGCCGCGAGGCAGCATGGGCTGGGCCAGTGCGGAGCCGCGAGGCAGCATGGGCTGGGCCAGTGCGGAGCCGCGAGGCAGCATGGGCTGGGCCAGTGCGGAGCCGCGAGGCAGCATGGGCTGGGCCAGTGCGGAGCCGCGAGGCAGCATGGGCTGGGCCAGTGCGGAGCCGCGAGGCAGCATGGGCTGGGCCGGTGCGGGCCGCGAGGCAGCATGGGCTGGGCCGGTGCGGGCCGCGAGGCAGCATGGGCTGGGCCGGTGCGGAGCCGCGAGGCAACACGGGCTGGGTCCGTCCGGAGCCGCGAGGCAGCATGGGCTGGGCCAGTGCGGAGCCGCGAGGCAGCATGGGCTGGGCCAGTGCGGAGCCGCGAGGCAGCATGGGCTGGGCCAGTGCGGAGCCGCGAGGCAGCATGGGCTGGGCCAGTGCGGAGCCGCGAGGCAGCATGGGCTGGGCCAGTGCGGAGCCGCGAGGCAGCATGGGCTGGGCCAGTGCGGAGCCGCGAGGCAGCATGGGCTGGGCCAGTGCGGAGCCGCGAGGCAGCATGGGCTGGGCCAGTGCGGAGCCGCGAGGCAGCATGGGCTGGGCCAGTGCGGAGCCGCGAGGCAGCATGGGCTGGGCCAGTGCGGAGCCGCGAGGCAGCATGGGCTGGGCCAGTGCGGAGCCGCGAGGCAGCATGGGCTGGGCCGGTGCGGGCCGCGGGCAGCGCGGACTGGGCCGGTGCGGAGCCGCGAGGCAGCATGGGCTGGGCCAGTGCGGAGCCGCGAGGCAGCATGGGCTGGGCCGGTGCGGGCCGCGAGGCAGCATGGGCTGGGCCAGTGCGGGCCGCGAGGCAGCATGGGCTGGGCCAGTGCGGGCCGCGAGGCAGCGCGGACTGGGCCGGTGCGGAGCCGCGAGGCAGCATGGGCTGGGCCAGTGCGGAGCCGCGAGGCAGCGCGGACTGGGCCGGTGCGGAGCCGCGAGGCAGCATGGGCTGGGCCGGTGCGGGCCGCGAGGCAGCGCGGACTGGGCCGGTGCGGAGCCGCGAGGCAGCATGGGCTGGGCCAGTGCGGGCCGCGAGGCAGCATGGGCTGGGCCAGTGCGGAGCCGCGAGGCAGCGCGGACTGGGCCGTTGCGGAGCCGCGAGGCAGCGCGGACTGGGCCGGTGCGGAGCCGCGAGGCAGCATGGGCTGGGCCAGTGCGGAGCCGCGAGGCAGCGCGGACTGGGCCGGTGCGGAGCCGCGAGGCAGCATGGGCTGGGCCAGTGCGGAGCCGCGAGGCAGCGCGGACTGGGCCGGTGCGGAGCCGCGAGGCAGCGCGGACTGGGCCGGTGCGGAGCCGCGAGGCAGCGCGGACTGGGCCGGTGCGGAGCCGCGAGGCAGCGCGGACTGGGCCGGTGCGGAGCCGCGAGGCAGCGCGGACTGGGCCGGTGCGGAGCCGCGAGGCAGCGCGGACTGGGCCGGTGCGGAGCCGCGAGGCAGCGCGGACTGGGCCGGTGCGGAGCCGCGAGGCAGCGCGGACTGGGCCGGTGCGGAGCCGCGAGGCAGCGCGGACTGGGCCGGTGCGGAGCCGCGAGGCAGCGCGGACTGGGCCGGTGCGGAGCCGCGAGGCAGCGCGGACTGGGCCGGTGCGGAGCCGCGAGGCAGCGCGGACTGGGCCGGTGCGGAGCCGCGAGGCAGCGCGGACTGGGCCGGTGCGGAGCCGCGAGGCAGCGCGGACTGGGCCGGTGCGGAGCCGCGAGGCAGCGCGGACTGGGCCGGTGCGGAGCCGCGAGGCAGCGCGGACTGGGCCGGTGCGGAGCCGCGAGGCAGCGCGGACTGGGCCGGTGCGGAGCCGCGAGGCAGCGCGGACTGGGCCGGTGCGGAGCCGCGAGGCAGCGCGGACTGGGCCGGTGCGGAGCCGCGAGGCAGCGCGGACTGGGCCGGTGCGGAGCCGCGAGGCAGCGCGGACTGGGCCGGTGCGGAGCCGCGAGGCAGCGCGGACTGGGCCGGTGCGGAGCCGCGAGGCAGCGCGGACTGGGCCGGTGCGGAGCCGCGAGGCAGCGCGGACTGGGCCGGTGCGGAGCCGCGAGGCAGCGCGGACTGGGCCGGTGCGGAGCCGCGAGGCAGCGCGGACTGGGCCGGTGCGGAGCCGCGAGGCAGCGCGGACTGGGCCGGTGCGGAGCCGCGAGGCAGCGCGGACTGGGCCGGTGCGGAGCCGCGAGGCAGCGCGGACTGGGCCGGTGCGGAGCCGCGAGGCAGCGCGGACTGGGCCGGTGCGGAGCCGCGAGGCAGCGCGGACTGGGCCGGTGCGGAGCCGCGAGGCAGCGCGGACTGGGCCGGTGCGGAGCCGCGAGGCAGCGCGGACTGGGCCGGTGCGGAGCCGCGAGGCAGCGCGGACTGGGCCGGTGCGGAGCCGCGAGGCAGCGCGGACTGGGCCGGTGCGGAGCCGCGAGGCAGCGCGGACTGGGCCGGTGCGGAGCCGCGAGGCAGCGCGGACTGGGCCGGTGCGGAGCCGCGAGGCAGCGCGGACTGGGCCGGTGCGGAGCCGCGAGGCAGCGCGGACTGGGCCGGTGCGGAGCCGCGAGGCAGCGCGGACTGGGCCGGTGCGGAGCCGCGAGGCAGCGCGGACTGGGCCGGTGCGGAGCCGCGAGGCAGCGCGGACTGGGCCGGTGCGGAGCCGCGAGGCAGCGCGGACTGGGCCGGTGCGGAGCCGCGAGGCAGCGCGGACTGGGCCGGTGCGGAGCCGCGAGGCAGCGCGGACTGGGCCGGTGCGGAGCCGCGAGGCAGCGCGGACTGGGCCGGTGCGGAGCCGCGAGGCAGCGCGGACTGGGCCGGTGCGGAGCCGCGAGGCAGCGCGGACTGGGCCGGTGCGGAGCCGCGAGGCAGCGCGGACTGGGCCGGTGCGGAGCCGCGAGGCAGCGCGGACTGGGCCGGTGCGGAGCCGCGAGGCAGCGCGGACTGGGCCGGTGCGGAGCCGCGAGGCAGCGCGGACTGGGCCGGTGCGGAGCCGCGAGGCAGCGCGGACTGGGCCGGTGCGGAGCCGCGAGGCAGCGCGGACTGGGCCGGTGCGGAGCCGCGAGGCAGCGCGGACTGGGCCGGTGCGGAGCCGCGAGGCAGCGCGGACTGGGCCGGTGCGGAGCCGCGAGGCAGCGCGGACTGGGCCGGTGCGGAGCCGCGAGGCAGCGCGGACTGGGCCGGTGCGGAGCCGCGAGGCAGCGCGGACTGGGCCATTTAGAACGAAAGTGAAGATTTCCGGACGGTATCACAACCCTAATTTCAAAACTCATAACTTTTATCCCGATTAGAGGAACAATTAAACTACAGTCACTAGTAACCCTACTCTTTACTACTGTATAGGTAAAAACTAGAACCTGATCACTCATGTAAATAGGAAACAGATGTGGGCTAAGAAATGACCCCTGAGGTACACCAATTTTAATTTAGGAACTAAATTTACACTATTCAACTCAAGTTGAAGAATTTTTTAGTTATACATCTAATACACAAAAATGAATGTCCGTATGTCGTTGTGCGTTTACGCATCGCTCATCTGGTTGAGTCGAAACTTTGTAGTTAAAATATGAGCGAAAGTTTTTATGAGAGTAAATAATTCATTTTTTATTTTTTTACTAAACGAAGTGTGAAATCGCGGGACGAAGCAAGTAATAACTCAATTCCAAAAATATAACTTTCATCTTTAAAACGATGTATATATGTTACAAGTCAACGGTTTGGAACAATTTTTTTCTCTAGTTGCAATAATATTTGTTATTTAACTTACCTGCAGTATACGGCCTTGGTAGAATATTCTGGAAAGGTGCGGCGTGAAGCAAATCCGTAACTTCCTCTTGACTCAGAGCCTAAAAGAACAGTTCCAATTAGTATCCTACTTCCCGGATCAGAGTTCGAATCGCTAGACTCTCATACATACCTGTTCTATCAGCATGCAGAACAGTATGATGTTACCAAGCTCTCTGAAGGAATGAAACAGTTCCGTACGCGCGTCGGGGTATTGAACTATGTCGGTCAGTTGGGCGTGATAGTACCCCAGGACACCTGGAAGATTGATTTGATTTTTATATTACATCAGAACTCTACATAGGTGACGAAATACAGCATTTTTTTTTGTTTATTAATTTAACTTTATTGAACCTTACAAAATTTACGAGTACAAAAGTAAAACCTTGAGGACGGGAAAAGCACCGAAAGGCAGTTAATGTAAAACCTTATTTATACTAAAATATCGTTGTTTTATTGGTTGTCAAAGTATATGTAATGTTGAAAACAAAGGAGGTTAAATTCAAAATCATCACGTTTTACAAAATTTCATTAGTATATCATTTTCTGCACTTAAAAAATATATCAAATGAAATTAAATCAAATTACTTATTCATCGACATAAGAACATACATTCGTTTATCGATCGTCATTTATAATCTAGCACCGTTTCGTAATGAGGTTCCTCTAACGAAGACGAAACAGGCGAAAGAAACTCCGTAGGCATCCTCTTTTTTGGTCAATATTTTTAACAATATAATGCATTATACAAATATAATGTGATATTTTCTAGAAATAGCTTGCGAGTGATCACCTCATTCCCAGGGGTTACTGTCTTTAATATATTCATTTATATTACAATAACCCTTCCCATAAAGCTATTCTTTAATAAATTTCTTATATAATTTAATAAGAATATAATTTAATAATCTTCTTATATAATTTAATAAGTCTGGAAAGATCGTTAATGGTTGGCCATGTGAAAGGATATCAGAGGAAGTTCATCCACTCCGTAGCCATCCACAATAAATAAAGTTCGGAAATAAAGTGCTGTTTTTTAAAACGAATAGAAAACAGAGAAGAAAAATGGTAGCGTAGACTGTTACAGATGTCCAAGACCCTCAGTCATGAGGAAACGCTGTTGAATATAACATTTTCACAGATCTAAACTCTACTAAAAGCTATATTACAAGTGAATACTCTGAATATGTTAATAAAACAGGCCAGGCACAGTTCACACCACATCCCGCCACGCCCAGCAGCTCGCCCAGCCCAGCCCAGCCCGGCCCGCAAACCACTGACCGTTGGAGCCGTAGTCGTAGCGCGGCAGCTTGCAGCTCGCCCAGCCCAGCCCAGCCCAGCCCAGCCCGACCCAGCCCACACCACTGACCGTTGGAGCCGTAGTCGTAGCGCGGCAGCTTGCAGTGGCGCGGCATGGCGGCGGCCAGCGCGCGCGTGAACTGCGCAAGCGCGCCGTGCAGCAGGCCGCGCGCCACGCCCAGCAGCTCGCCCACCACCACCGCCACGCCCTGGTAGCCCAGCAGCCGCACCAGCGCGTGCAGGTGCTGCGCCCCCACGAACCCTGGGGTTCGTGGGACAAGACGAGTAAACCATGTAGTTTGAACGAAACCACATTGGTATGTTCTAGGGGAATTATCCCGGAGTCCCCGACGGGGTAACCAGGAAGGACGGCCGTTCTCTTCGCGTCTAGGTATCCGAGCGCTTTTGAACCTCGTCATCTTCGAGCAATTTATACATCCATACATACATAACGGCCTGTTAAAGTCCACTGCAGGACATAGAGCTCTCCCATAGGGTGGATTTGCCGTAATCGCCACGGGCAAGCGGATTGGCGATCGCATCAAACACCTCGCACCTTAGACGCCGCTGCTCTGATTATTTCGGTCTCTTATTTTTAAAGATGGTTATGATCTTAACAGTAGTAGAGCCACGCATCAGCTTTTGTTGATGCATGAATGGGCCGGCTCGACCGGGGAATTACCACGACCTCACAGAATACCGGCGTGAAGGAGAAGTCTAACAAACTTCTGCGTTTCGTCTGGTGAGTGCAGGCAGGTAACCGGAGGCCCACACACCCCCCTCCCCCAATTCTGCTGCTATGCCTCTGGTATAGCGGGTGTTCATGGGCGGCGGTAATCACTTACCATCACGTGAGCCACCTGCTCGTTTGCCTCCCTTTTCTATAAAAAAAGACATGGTTATCCCGCCATCTATCGGTTGCCATAACGATGTGCAAGGCTGTTTCTCTTAGTCGTCTCTTACGTCACCCACGGGAAGAAAGGGAGTGGCAATATTCTTACACGGTTACCACACGGTAACGGTAGCAATTAATTTAATAATAACAATAGTCTTTATTTATCCTCTCACATAAAATAAAGTAAGACAATATAAATATAGTGGTATACAGAATATTATTATGTGGAAAGCTGGTGTCTGAATAGGCATATGTAGGCCTTTAGTACAAGTCACCATGTACACATCCCTCGAATGCTACGACATTGTATCTAACAACAAAATTTGTGTGTGTGTTTGTGTGCATGAATGTGTATGCGTACATTGTAATATTTATCTCGATAGGAGCGATTCAGTTAGATCATAATCTTATTTCATTATCCAATGGTGTATTTTTTGCAATCATTTTTATTGTTAGAATATATAGATAGTTTTTCATTTCTTTTCTTAAATAAGAATCCAACGATATAACAAAACAATTTTTTGTGTATGTTGTTGTAAATATAACACAAACTGTGTTTTTACGTTTAACTCCTACAAATTTATGGCGATCATAGGTATTTCCACTGTATTGCTTTAACTTCGTATCTAGTATAAATAGCTGACGTACGGTTAGTACCTGCCAGAGTCGATAAAGAAGTTCATGATATCTATATAGGAGGAAACCGCGAACTTTCAAAATGGCCCCTTGCGATATTTCTACCCGTTTCATAATTATGTTAGGAGCACCGCCCCTGTAGGTGCAATACGTAAGAAGGCTTTGCGCTAGGGCATAATAGAGATACGTGTTAAAGCTGTTTTATCTAGCACATCTTTGAACATATATATTAATTTAGTAGTCTATTTGATTTTTAAAAGAAAGTTTGGAATCCATTATTACACCAAGATACTTAATATTGTGACTAATTCTGTTTTGTTTCATTTACATTATTTAATATTTGAATTTTTGAGACATTTGTGTGAGATCAGTGGTTTATTGATATTTTGATCAAGGAGTTCTTTTTTTAATTGTGAAATCAATGTTTTTCGTTTTTAAAAATTTTACGTGCTAAAATTCGTTTGTAACAATTTATTTATTAAATGCAATCCCATCTGAGCAGCATTCTGAACAGCTTCCCAGGAATTTGGCAGAAAAAAGAAGACATGTGTCATCAGCATATGATATTATATGTCCGTAAGGAAGCTGAATATATAGAATATACGGTGTTATAGAAGATAAATAGTGTGAGACCTAGAATGCTGCCTTGAGGTACACCGAAGGAAATTAATTGCTCGTGACTGATGTAATCTCCGATTTCAGAAATTTGTGTTTTATAAAAAAGATAATATTTAATAAATACCTATAATTCCAGTTTTTAACAGTGGTAAAAGTAGTAGTAGTAGTAACAGTTTAAGAAGAAACAGTATCAAACGCCTTGGTGAGATCCAAAAAAAAATCCAAAGACTGTAATTTTTGTCCAACTTTTTAACTGCGTAACATTCATGTACTACTCCATCAGTGGACCCTGCCGTGCCGAAAACCAAACTGGTTAGGGATAGAAGTTTTTTACTTTCGTTCAATTATTTTTAAAAAACATGGAAGAATTGAGATTGGCCGATAGTTGCCGATATTATCTCTATCTCCAGATTTATAAATTGGATGACTAATAGACCCCTTAAAGACTTGTATAAATATACCTTCGTTAAAGCAAAGATTACATATATACGTCAAGGGCTCAACAATATATTCCTTAATTTTTTTTATTTATGAAAGAATTAGAAATGCTGTCCCATCCACTAGCGCATTTGTTGTCTAATTTACTCTTCTTTCTAATTTAGATCGAGTTAGTGAAGCAAGGAATTTAGGAGTAGTTATGGATAACAATTTGCTTTTTGCAAAACATGTTTTTTTTATAGAATAGGGAGGCAAACGAGCAGGTGGCTCACGTGATGGTAAGTGATTACCGCCGCCCATGAACACCCGCAATACCAGAGGTATTGCGGGTGTTCATGGGCGATGCGTTGCCGGCCTTAGAGTGCCCCCCTCCACCCCAGAACTGGGGGAGGGGGGTGTGTGGGCCTCCGGTTACCTGCACTCACCAGAAGAAACGCAGAAGTTTGTTAGACTTCTACTTCACGCCGGTATTCTGTGAGGTCGGGGTACTTCCCCGGTCGAGCCGGCCCATTCACGCAACAACAAAAGCTGATGCGTAACTCTACCACTGTTGTAGTGTGTGTAGTCAACACAGTACAAAATGCTTTTATCGTTTGAAAACACTATGTAAAATTGGAGATGTGTTAAAAACAGAGGTACGTATAGATTTGTGCGAGCCACTGGTCCTTTCTAAGCTTAACTATACTGACGCTGTTCTAGGACCAAGGATTTTGGCGCGCTGTAGGAATCTCATGCAGTGTGGTCATGGCAATTCACTTTGCAACTTGGTTATTTGGAACCATCAAGTCGAAAAAACCCATTATCTTTATGAAAAATTATTGGGCTTGGGAAAACTCTAAATATGTTATATATTTAGAGTTTTCCCAAGCTACTTGTTGTTGGTACCCACTCGCTGCTTTCAGGGAAGTTTTGGATATGCGGCAACTACGTGCTAGAACAATTTACCATCCTCTTTTCGAAATCTGCAATCGGTACTTAATTTCTACCAAAATTTAAAATTATTATTAAACAAACAAATACAGGAATAAATTTTATGTAATCTTCGTTTCCTTTACTGATTTGCCGTAGTGGACATGTATTTGGGATGGGGTATCTATCTCTCTTTTTATTTATATTAATCATTCTTCGCGTTCGTAGCGATGGTCATTAATCACTAAGTATCTTAAAGGTTATTTCGGTGACGGTCACTAATTCTATGACATTCACTAACCATTTATTATCTATTCTCTATTATTAGCCACATATTCAAATATCTCAACCTAAAAATTCAAACACATATTGATGAGTGCATATTGACTTTAAGAAGCCTTTTGAAAAAGTGGATCATAAATTATTAATAGATATAGTTTTACGGCATACGAGATAATTTTCGAGGTAGCCGATTGATTTTCGATTGGTTTTCAATAGGACTCAAAAGATTGTAATTAATGGCTTTGAATTTAACTATATTGTAGTCGCTTCTGGGGTTTCTCAGGGATCGGTTTTGGGACCACAACTGTTCTTTTTATTTATTAACGACATTAAATCTTGTTTTGTTAATTTAATTTGCTTATTTTTACAAGTAGACTTTGACAGACTTGCACCTGTCATACTGTCACCTGTTAGACTATTGAACAAACAGTCCCTCGGTGAAACGACGATCGAAAGGATTTAAATTGTGTAAGCCTCTGTTTACCCCTAGTATCAAGATATTTACTCATTTCATAATTTAAAAATGTTAATATGGTGTTAAGATAACAACTGTTGTATATGTGTACGCATTTGCGTGCGTGCACGTACGTAGCTGTATGCCCACTGACCATTGTACTGCGCGTACTGAGCGGAGTACGCGAGGCTCAGCTGCTTGGAGCCCCAGAGCAGCGCGTGCCCGTACTGCTGCGGCCGCTCGCGCTGCACGCTGGCAGCGA
>JAGSMR010000132.1:1212500-1282500 GCA_029286605.1 Sericinus montela
CGAGCAGCGGGCGTAGCGCCGCTGCGCGCGGGGCACCACCAGAGCGTTGAGGTCACGTGCCGGCCCAGCAGTGCGACGTGGCGCGCTGCCGAAGCAGCGAGGCGTAGCGCCCGCTGCGCGCGCGGGGCACTCACCAGAGCGTTGAGGTCACGTGCCGGCCCAGCAGTGCGACGTGGCGCTGCCGGAAGCAGCGAGGCGTAGCGCCCGCGCTGCGCGCGGGGCACTCACCAGAGCGTTGGGGTCCACGTGCCGGCCAGCAGTGCGACGTGGCGCGCTGCCGAAGCAGCAGGCGTAGCGCCCGCTGCGCGCAGGGCACTCACCAGAGCGTTGAGGTCCACGTGCCGGCCCAGCGGTGCGACGTGGCGCTGCCGAGCAGCGAGGCGTAGCGCCCGCTGCGCGCGCGGGGCACTCACCAGAGCGTTGAGGTCCACGTGCCGGCCCAGCAGTGCGACGTGGCGCTGCCGAAGCAGCGAGGCGTAGCGCCCGCTGCGCGCGGGGCACTCACCAGAGCGTTGAGGTCCACGTGCCGGCCCAGCAGTGCGACGTGGCGCTGCCGAAGCAGCGAGGCGTAGCGCCCGCGCTGCGCGCGGGGCACTCACCAGAGCGTTGAGGTCCGTGCCGGCCCAGCAGTGCGACATGGCGCTGCCGAAGCAGCAGGCGTAGCGCCCGCGCGCGCGGGGCACCACCAGAGCGTTGAGGTCCACGTGCCGGCCCAGCAGTGACGTGGCGCTGCCGAAGCAGCGAGGCGTAGCGCCCGCTGCGCGCGCGGGGCACCACCAGAGCGTTGAGGTCCACGTGCCGGCCCAGCAGTGCGACGTGGCGCTGCTGAAGCAGCGAGGCGTAGCGCCCGCTGCGCGCGGGGCACTCACCAGAGCGTTGAGGTCCACGTGCCGGCCCAGCAGTGCGACGTGGCGCTGCCGAAGCAGCGAGGCGTAGCGCCCGCTGCGCGCGGGGCACTCACCAGAGCGTTGAGGTCCACGTGCCGGCCCAGCAGTGCGACGTGGCGCTGCCGAAGCAGCGAGGCGTAGCGCCCGCTGCGCGCGGGGCACTCACCAGGCGTTGGTCCACGTGCCGGCCAGCAGTGCGACGTGGCGCTGCCGAAGCAGCGAGCGTAGCGCCCGCTGCGCGCGGGCACCACCAGAGCGTTGAGGTCCACGCCGGCCCAGCAGTGCGACGTGGCGCTGCCGAGCAGCGAGGCGTAGCGCCCGCTGCGCGCGGGGCACTCACCAGGCGTTGGTCACGTGCCGGCCCAGCAGTGCGACGTGGCGCGCTGCCGAAGCAGCAGGCGTAGCGCCCGCTGCGCGCGGGGCACTCACCAGAGCGTTGAGGTCCACGCCGGCCCAGCAGTGCGATCGGCGCTGCCGAAGCAGCAGGCGTAGCGCCCGCTGCGCGCGGGCACCACCAGAGCGTTGGTCCACGTGCCGGCCAGCAGTGCGACGTGGCGCTGCCGAAGCAGCGAGGCGTAGCGCCCGCTGCGCGCGGGCACCACCAGAGCGTTGAGGTCCACGCCGGCCCAGCAGTGCGATCGGCGCTGCCGAAGCAGCAGGCGTAGCGCCCGCGCTGCGCGCGGGGCACTCACCAGAGCGTTGGTCCACGTGCCGGCCAGCGGTGCGACGTGGCGCTGCCGAGCAGCGGGCGTAGCGCCCGCTGCGCGGGGCACTCACCAGGCGTTGAGGTCACGTGCCGGCCCAGCAGTGCGACGTGGCGCTGCCGAAGCAGCAGGCGTAGCGCCCGCTGCGCAGGGCACTCACCAGGCGTTGAGGTCCACGTGCCGGCCCAGCAGTGCGACGTGGCGCTGCCGAAGCAGCAGGCGTAGCGCCCGCTGCGCGCAGGGCACTCACCAGAGCGTTGAGTCCACGTGCCGGCCCAGCAGTGCGACGTGGCGCTGCCGAAGCAGCGAGGCGTAGCGCCCGCTGCGCGCGGGGCACCACCAGAGCGTTGAGGTCCACGCCGGCCCAGCAGTGACGTGGCGCTGCCGAGCAGCGGGCGTAGCGCCCGCTGCGCGCGGGGCACTCACCAGAGCGTTGAGGTCCACGCCGGCCCAGCAGTGCGACGTGGCGCTGCCGAGCAGCGGGCGTAGCGCCCGCTGCGCGGGGCACTCACCAGGCGTTGAGGTCACGTGCCGGCCCAGCAGTGACGTGGCGCTGCCGAAGCAGCGAGGCGTAGCGCCCGCTGCGCGCAGGGCACTCACCAGAGCGTTGGAGGTCCACGTGCCGGCCCAGCAGTGACGTGGCGCTGCTGAAGCAGCGAGGCGTAGCGCCGCTGCGCGCGGGGCACTCACCAGGCGTTGAGGTCACGTGCCGGCCCAGCAGTGACGTGGCGCTGCTGAAGCAGCGAGGCGTAGCGCCCGCTGCGCGCAGGGCACTCACCAGAGCGTTGGAGGTCCACGTGCCGGCCCAGCAGTGCGATCGGCGCTGCCGAAGCAGCAGGCGTAGCGCCCGCTGCGCGGGGCACTCACCAGAGCGTTGAGGTCACGTGCCGGCCCAGCAGTGCGATCGGCGCTGCCGAAGCAGCAGGCGTAGCGCCCGCTGCGCGGGGCACTCACCAGAGCGTTGGAGGTCCACGTGCCGGCCCAGCAGTGACGTGGCGCTGCTGAAGCAGCGAGGCGTAGCGCCCGCTGCGCGCAGGGCACTCACCAGAGCGTTGAGTCCACGTGCCGGCCCAGCGGTGCGACGTGGCGCTGCTGAAGCAGCGAGGCGTAGCGCCCGCTGCGCGGGGCACTCACCAGGCGTTGAGGTCACGTGCCGGCCCAGCAGTGACGTGGCGCTGCTGAAGCAGCGAGGCGTAGCGCCGCTGCGCGCGGGGCACCACCAGAGCGTTGAGGTCCACGCCGGCCCAGCAGTGCGACGTGGCGCTGCCGAAGCAGCAGGCGTAGCGCCCGCTGCGCGCAGGGCACTCACCAGAGCGTTGAGTCCACGTGCCGGCCCAGCGGTGCGACGTGGCGCTGCTGAAGCAGCGAGGCGTAGCGCCCGCTGCGCGCAGGGCACTCACCAGAGCGTTGAGGTCCACGCCGGCCCAGCAGTGACGTGGCGCTGCCGAAGCAGCAGGCGTAGCGCCCGCTGCGCGGGGCACTCACCAGAGCGTTGAGGTCCACGCCGGCCCAGCAGTGCGACGTGGCGCTGCTGAAGCAGCGAGGCGTAGCGCCGCTGCGCGCGGGGCACTCACCAGGCGTTGAGGTCCACGCCGGCCCAGCAGTGATCGGCGCTGCCGAAGCAGCGAGGCGTAGCGCCGCTGCGCGCGGGGCACTCACCAGAGCGTTGAGTCCACGTGCCGGCCCAGCGGTGCGACGTGGCGCTGCTGAAGCAGCGAGGCGTAGCGCCCGCTGCGCGCGGGGCACTCACCAGAGCGTTGAGGTCACGTGCCGGCCCAGCAGTGATCGGCGCTGCCGAAGCAGCAGGCGTAGCGCCCGCTGCGCGGGGCACTCACCAGAGCGTTGGAGGTCCACGTGCCGGCCCAGCAGTGACGTGGCGCTGCTGAAGCAGCGAGGCGTAGCGCCCGCTGCGCGCAGGGCACTCACCAGAGCGTTGAGGTCACGTGCCGGCCCAGCAGTGACGTGGCGCTGCTGAAGCAGCGAGGCGTAGCGCCGCTGCGCGCGGGGCACTCACCAGAGCGTTGAGTCCACGTGCCGGCCCAGCAGTGCGATCGGCGCTGCCGAAGCAGCGAGGCGTAGCGCCCGCTGCGCGCAGGGCACTCACCAGGCGTTGAGGTCCACGCCGGCCCAGCAGTGACGTGGCGCTGCTGAAGCAGCGAGGCGTAGCGCCCGCTGCGCGCAGGGCACTCACCAGAGCGTTGAGTCCACGTGCCGGCCCAGCAGTGACGTGGCGCTGCCGAAGCAGCAGGCGTAGCGCCCGCTGCGCGCAGGGCACTCACCAGAGCGTTGAGGTCACGTGCCGGCCCAGCAGTGCGATCGGCGCTGCCGAAGCAGCGAGGCGTAGCGCCCGCTGCGCGCAGGGCACTCACCAGAGCGTTGAGTCCACGTGCCGGCCCAGCAGTGACGTGGCGCTGCCGAAGCAGCAGGCGTAGCGCCCGCTGCGCGCAGGGCACTCACCAGAGCGTTGAGTCCACGTGCCGGCCCAGCGGTGCGACGTGGCGCTGCTGAAGCAGCGAGGCGTAGCGCCGCTGCGCGCGGGGCACTCACCAGGCGTTGAGGTCACGTGCCGGCCCAGCAGTGCGACGTGGCGCTGCCGAAGCAGCAGGCGTAGCGCCCGCTGCGCGGGGCACTCACCAGGCGTTGAGGTCACGTGCCGGCCCAGCAGTGACGTGGCGCTGCCGAAGCAGCAGGCGTAGCGCCCGCTGCGCGCGGGGCACTCACCAGGCGTTGAGGTCACGTGCCGGCCCAGCAGTGACGTGGCGCTGCCGAAGCAGCGAGGCGTAGCGCCCGCTGCGCGCGGGGCACTCACCAGGCGTTGAGGTCCACGCCGGCCCAGCAGTGCGACGTGGCGCTGCTGAAGCAGCGAGGCGTAGCGCCCGCTGCGCGCGGGGCACTCACCAGAGCGTTGAGGTCCACGTGCCGGCCCAGCAGTGACGGGGAGATGACGATGCAGCGAGGCGTAGCGCCCGCTGCGCGCGGGGCACTCACCAGAGCGTTGAGGTCACGTGCCGGCCCAGCAGTGACGTGGCGCTGCCGAAGCAGCGGGCGTAGCGCCCGCTGCGCGCGGGGCACTCACCAGGCGTTGAGGTCCACGCCGGCCCAGCAGTGACGTGGCGCTGCTGAAGCAGCGAGGCGTAGCGCCCGCTGCGCGCGGGGCACTCACCAGGCGTTGAGGTCCACGTGCCGGCCCAGCAGTGCGACGTGGCGCTGCTGAAGCAGCGAGGCGTAGCGCCCGCTGCGCGCGGGGCACTCACCAGAGCGTTGAGGTCCACGTGCCGGCCCTTGTTATGAGAATGGCGTGAAGACATTTATTTATTTATTTATGATTAGCAAAGTTTCATATTTGGTATGTTCCTTCGAACAGAATGTTAACACAATCTTTATAAATAAAAATGCTGCTTCTGTTTGTTCTGTTAGCAAAACTTTATAAGTAGCTAATACACAACGTTGATTTTGTGCCGAAATTTGTTTTTAATAGTTTTCATAGCGATGTTGCCCTGAGAAATGCAAATTATTACAAATAATAATACAAATTAAAGGCTACGCCAGGTAGCGACGTACGACCTCAGGTACGCCTGGTTCAACCTCAGTAACGACTAAAATGAACGCAAATTAATCTAGAGAATTACCTTATTAAATTAAAGAGAAAAAAGAGAAGAAAACATAAGAGAAAAAAAATTTTTATCTCTTTAATTTAATAACATAAAAGGTCAGCATAAATATACTTTAAAAATCAACAAAATTGCATAATAACAGATAAAAGTTAAAATTTCAACCGACACGGGCGTGATTCGAACCCGCGACCTTCCCCGATCCGTGGCTACGCTCTCACCTCCGAGCCGCCGTGTCTTACACGTATCAGTAACATCATAAAAATGCCTTAAAAGTCAATAAAATTGCATAATAGAGAATTATCTATTTCTTACGCGACAACCACTCACTTATACCATACAAACAGTTACCAATGACGCGGTCTCACCTCGACGCCAACTGCTTGTAATGCGCGTAGACCTGCTCGGACAACTTGTAGACGAACTGGTCGAAGCACAAGTTGACCTCCGCCTCCACCTCGTCGTAGAGGAACTGCTTACGGAACACCGTCAGCGCGTACTGAGCCGAGTCGTTGTAGAGATCCAGCGGGTACAGGACATATCTGCAAGGGAAGTGACTGAATTAGTTCAAGTGAAGACAAACTCGCTGTCTTACTAACGTTCCACATGACGTTAATTACACAGACAAACACATGCATGCGCATATATGTATACATACACACGCACACTAACCTAGACAGAAAAAACAATAACTTCACGCAATTCGCAATACAGCGGTAGACTGAGGTCTAGGTCTAGACAATTAAGTCCACGGAGGATATTTTCGGGACAACGTGACAGGTGGTGAGCCCGTCGCCGTCTTTATGTCCAAGCCAACGATATAATTCGTACATAGGTTTATGAAAAACCCATTGGTACGAGCCTGCCACCTGGGGAAGGAACTCGGGTCTCTCGACTCGAAATTCCGACCACCCTACCACTCGGCTATCGTGATCTGCAAGTGAAGTGGCGAAGAATTAGCTCAAGTAAAGACAAAGTCACGCTGTTACTCAGTTTCACACGACATTAATTATGCACACAAACACACGCATGCGCATATATGTATACGCTCACTAACATAGTCAGGGAATCCTTGTTTAGGACTAGATGGTCTAAATATTATTATTAATATAATGTACGTTTTAAAAATATTACGACAATGTCATATTTTCGTAACAAACAAAAATGCTATTTGATGACAGGTAAGATGAGATAATAGTGTCTTTTGGAAAGTATTGAGTCTTTAAGAAAGTATATCAGAAATAAAATAAATAAATATATTCATGCAATACCCCTGGTGGGGTATCCAGATAAAGCAGATCGCAAAGAGTCACGATCCTTACATACCCCTTGCGTTTTTTTTTAAATTCATAATTTCCTTCAATCACGCACGTTTAAATACCAGAGTACACTTGACCCTCCCCTCGTCGAGCAATTTGCTCACGTGATCTACGCAAGTTTGTCTCAGTTACCTCGATTCCTTTCGATGCTGACTTTCGTGCTATATATTTTCATCACTTCAGTCTTCACTCATTCGCTCAACGTATCCAAACGATCGAAACACGCCCTTATACATATTAATGATAAGATCATGTTTCAAACAACAATTAAAACATTCCAATGTAAGAGAAAAATATAAACTCTTTTTAACAGTGCTAGAGCCACGCATCAGCTTTTGTTGTTGCGGGAATGGGCCGGCTCGACCGGGGAAGTACCACGACCTGACAGAATACCGGCGTGAAGTCTAACAAACTTCTACGTTTCGTCTGGTGAGTGCAGGTAACCGGAGGCCCACACAGCCCTTCCCCCAATTCTGGGAGCACTCTAAGGCCGGCAACGCATCTGCTATGCTTTTGGTATTGCGGGTGTTTATAAACGCCGGTAATCACTTACCATCACGTGAGCTCCCTTTGCTATAAAAAAATACACTCACTCCATCATCGCGGGCTCCTTGCTTCGCAGTATATGGTCCGTTAGGATCCAGGGCATTGACATCTCTATTGGGAACTGAATGCGTTTCTCCATAGTGATCAGATCGTTGCATTCCTCGTTGTGCTGGTGACGTACTGTGCACTTCTGTAAACGAACAATGTACAGGTTACAGGTTCATTCGTTCTTTTAGTACGAATCTTATGTAGGCGAAGCAAACGAGATACTAAAAAAAAAGAACTTTCTCTTTTTTTATAGGGAAGGGAGGCAAACGAGCAGGTGGCTCACGTGATGGTAAGTGATTACCGCCGCCCATGAACACCCGCAATACCAGAGGCATAGCAGATGCGTTGCCGGCCTTTGAGAAAGGTATAGGCTCTTTTCTTGAAGGTCCCTAAGTCGTATCGGTCCGGAAAAACCGCTGACGGCAGCACATTCCATAAAGTGCAAAGAAATCCCAAGCTAACATATTACTATTTTGTACTTTTATCTGACAATGAATACATAATTAGGTATTGATTATTGGTATTAAGCCCTGATTAAGATAACTATCCAGAATATTAACTTCACAGAATATATAAAATACTTTTATGCACAAAACAATTCATTGTATAATTTCTATCCAGTTCTATTAACCGCGAGCTCATGTCTGATGTGTGAAACATCAGCTTTGAAATTTGAAATGAAAATTGTATGCATCTCGCTATAGAAAAATTAATAAAAACGTTATGAATGGCACTCAAAACCTAAGAACTTAAGGTGTTCCTCAGGGTACCACTTTCGGCCCATCGTTATTTAATTTTTACTTTCTTGTAAAAACAGTTACAACTTTAGATACTTAAGAAGTACTTAGCCTTACTACATACAACGGTTTTGCTATTTATATATTCTGCCTATACACTTCTTTTTTCCTCTTTAGACACATAAAGAGTATTCAACATATTACTATTACTATCAGAAAGATTTAACATTATTGCTAATTTTACATATTTTAAAAATATAATAATTGCAAACCATGTCAGTTCATACTGCTACTTCACTATTGACTCTCCTTTATAAATCTTTAATAGCATATAACATTTAACACAAGACCACTCTATGGCAAATAAGAAATAAATTACATAACATTTTTAATAGTCACGATAGTCGAGTGGTTGGGTGGTCGAAATTTCGAGTCAAGAGACCCGAGTTCGATCGTCAAGTGGCCGAATCAATGGGTTTTTCTAAAAACCTATGTACAAATTATATCATTGGCTTGGACATAAAGACGGCGACGGGCTCACCACCTGTCACGTTATCCCGAAAATATCTTCGATGGAAGGTGAGTCGAAGGGACATAAATGTCTAGACTAGACCTCTGTCTACCCCTGTATTAGGAATTGCGTGAAGATATTTTTATTATTTTTTTATTTTTAATAAAAAACGTACTTACATTGACTTTTCTTCCCATTGTCATTTCCAAATAGAACTCCCTGTACCAAAGTTGGGACAGATCGCAACATTTTTGTAAAGAATCTGAAAAAAAATATCTGTTCTAATTTTGATCTTAAAATATCATACATAAAAATATATTTTCTGTCTCTGTTTGCAGTGACTGCACTTCACCAGACGCAAAACAGAGCAGCCTGGAGAGCTCTGCTGAAGAGAGCTACCTATGGTGGCCTCGACCCACAGCCATGAGGAAACCACGAATTTTCTGGTGCTTTCATGGCTGAATGGCAGAACTTACAGCGTTAAAGAAAAAGTGAAGAGACCTGAAGAAGTAGTAGTGAAAGATTCGTGCGACATGCAGAACGTCATTATACCCGCTGAAGGTTAACTAAAGAAAGATATAATTTGAAGATCTCCGTGAACGAGTCGCGTAGACACCGGTGGCTTCGCCATCTATGAGGTCCAAGGTACGATTCCATGTGGGTAGGCTCCTCAAAGATGGCGAAAACAAAGATGGTTTGTTGTAGAAAACCCATTTTTTCTACATTTCTCGGGTCTGGGTCGGGTGTTTGTGTTGCCTTAATTGTTTCCGATACACATAACACAAGTCCTTTGGCTGCTTATTTTGGGATCGGAACTATGTATGTTATGTTGTCCCTATGAATATTTGTATTTAATTATTATTTATCTACATATACACCTTTCACTCAAATCTCGCAAACCCATAGCACGTAACAATATCTTCCATATCAATCATTTCCAATACATTTGTTGTATTCTAGTGCAGACTTGCCTGAGAGATTCAGGAGATAGCTCCAGAAGAAGCTCTGACGGTGGAAGGCCTCGATCTGGGTGAGGGTCGTAGCGTCCAAATCCTTTCGGAGCGTTCTCCTACCACCAGATTTGTCGGAAATCAGAGCCTCCAGTTGAGTGCGCACCATGTACAATTGTGTTGATGATGGACCTAAGAAAAAGATATAAGTAAATGGGAATGAAGAATGGATTTAATTTATTTTTAAGCCCAAATAAAATTGTTTTCATAGTTGAAGGTAGAAGGTAGGATAGGTAGTGAACTTTTAATATATTTGAAAATGCTGGAATTGGAGGTAGTGATAGAATTATAATCGATATAGACTCTACAGCACCATGTAAAACCTTTATAATTTCGCTTATCCGATACATATTTCATACGCTTCTAAATTGCATTAATTACCTTCTAAATTGTATGTGATATATTATTGAAGTGAAAAGGATCTCTCTCTTTCTCTTTTTTCGTATCTCTCTCTCTCTCTCCAATTCCCTCTCGAAAATAGACAAAATAAAATATACAGAAAATATACAACGTAAACTAAATAAAGATACGTAACGCTATGGTCACGATAGCCGAGTGGAAGGGAGGTCAGAATTTCGAGTCGAGAGACCCGAGTTCGATCCCCAGGTGGCAGTACCAATGGTTTTTTTCAAAAATCTAAGTACGAATCATATCGTTGGCTTGGACAAGACGGCGACGGGCTCACCACCTGTCACGTTGTCCCGAAAATATCTTCGGTGGAAGGTGGCTCGAAGGGGCTTAGTTGTCTAGACTAGATCTCTCTCTAGCCATGTATAGGGAATGGCGTGAAGATATTTTCTTAAGGCAATGGTGATAAAAATGGCGATCCGATTTCTTTTCCTAGGAATTACCTGTTAAATTTGACACTCCCACCCATTTCCTATGTTACCATATTTATTAAAGAAACTGCAAAAAAACTTCAAGCTGTCGCCGTCCACCGGGCGAAAGGACCGTCAGCCAACGCCACATCCCCAAGTACCGGCCACTCACCGACGTTGCGCCGCGGCACCTTGATGGTGAAGCTGGCGTCCGCGTCCTTCTTGCCGCGCAGCGCCGGGTCCTGCTGCGGCTCGCAGCCGCGCGCCCAGTCGCCGCACGTCTCGCGCACCGACACTATGATGCTGGACAACCGCGTGCGGTAAGCAGATGCACGGACAGGGGGCAACATTACGATGGCAATGTGGTTGGGTGATCGGAATACGAGTCGGGAGACCCGATTCCGAGGATCGCGGGCTCGTACCAATGGGTCTTTTCCAAAATTGAATAAGTTATGTGCGAATTATATCGTTGGTCTGGACATAAAGACGGCGACGGGCTCACCACCTGTCACGTTGTCCCGAAAATATCTTCGGTGGAAGGGAGTTAATTGTCTAGACTAGACAGCTTGACCAGTTTAGTAAGTAAAGTTTACTCGAAGGTTTTGACCTGGAAGAGGATGCACGGATCAAATGTTTTCTCTTCGCATGATCACGGAGAAGCTTCTGGCTGCTAACCAGAAGATTTTCTGTGCTTTTGTGGATCTTGAGAAAGCATTTGATAAGGTTGTAAGGAAAATGTGGGAACTGTTGCCGGGGTATGGTGTGGGTGGTCGATTGCTAAGGGCTGTGCAGTCACTTTACTGTGACTGTAAAGCCTGTGTGCGGGTAGAGTATGACCTGTCACTCATGTTTAGCGTCCAATCGGGCGTAAAACAGGGTTGTGCCATGTCCTCCTGGCTGTTCATACTGTATCTCGACAGCTGTTTACAGAAGCTGAAAGATAGCAGTTTGGATGTGAAATTGGGTGACATTAAAATAAATTGTCTGGGTATGCCAGAAGAAGCATAAAAGCAGTTTGAATGCAGTGGAGATGCGATCTCTTCGTAAAATGTGCGGCGTTACCATGGCCGACCGAAAGCGAAACGAAGATATTCGCAATATTGAAGGCAGGTTTGAAAGATGACCTTGTCACAAAAACTGATAAGGGCGTGCTTCGATGGTTTGGGCACGTTGAGCGAATGAGTGAAGACCGAATGGTGAAGAAAATATATAGCGAGAAAGTTAATATTAAAAGTTGTCGGTTGCTCGAAGGTGGAGGGTCAAGAGTATTCGGATACCTAGACGTGCATGTATGAAGAAGATAATCAATCTGAAAGGAGCGAAAGAGATATGTAGGGATCGTGACACTTGGTGATCTGTTCTCTCTGGCTACCCTGTCAGGGATTGTGCGTGAAGATAAGTAGTAGTAGTAGTTAACCTCTATCTATCCCCTGTATTGGGAATAGCGTGAAGATATTTATTTATAATTATTTTATTCAGCAAACTGCGCTCAAATTTGATCTGGTCCTGATCGAGCCGGATCTTATATTTAAAAACGCCGCTTCCCGTGTGTCCCGTCCCATACACGTATACCCCTCCCCCCGCAAACGAATCGCTCACACCACGGAGCCCGGCAACTGACTCACCTGCGTATGAGGTCCTTCTTGTTCTTGATGGCCTTCCGCAGAGGCTCTCGCAGCACCAGCTGCACGAAGTCCTGCAGCTCCGCGTATATGGAGCGGCGAGCCGCGTCCGCGAAGACCGTCTCCATGCGCGCCATCAGCACCTGCAGTCCCTTGATCATGGCTATCACCTCGATCATGGCGAACTTCTCCTCGGACGTGTAGTTGTAGCGGGTCGCCTGCAATCAAATCAAATCAAATCGTTTGTCAATCGAGATGAGCATGCACAAATTAAGCATGTCTTTATTACTTTGTGTTGATGTAATTTTTATTCAGTGTGCACACAACTAAGACACCATAAAGTTATATTTCATTTCATTTCGCTTCAAAAGTCACGATAGCCGAGTGGTTGGGTGGTCGGAATTTCGAGTCAAGCGACCCGGAGTTCGATCCCGTGTACGAATTATATCGTTGACTTGGACATTAAGACGGCGACGGGCTCACCACCTGCCACGTTGTCCCGAAAATCCTCTATCTACCCCTGTATTGGGAATTGCATGAAGATATTTATTTATTTATTTATTTATTTCACTTCATACATTTTGATGACCTCCGTGGACGAGTGGCGTAGACACAGATTTTCAAGGTGTCGACTTCTCGCGGGTTACGGGTTCGATTACCGAACGGGGCAATGTAGAAAAAGCACTTTATCCACATTTTCTCTAGTCTGGGTATTTGTGGTGCCTTCGTTGTTTCCGATTCCCATACCACAAGTGCTTCAGCTTCTTATATTGGGATCATAGCTAGGTATATGATATTGTCCCTAAGTATACATTGTATTTATTTATTTAAAAAATATTAATGAAAATGAAACACGAGACACTTGGCGATCTATTCTCTCAGCGTACCCCATCGGGGACTACGTGAAGATAAGAAAATAAGTATAGATAATCGTTTATAGATGTATTTTTAAACCGCCGTTTTGTAATGAGGTTTCTCTAACGGAGACGAAATAGGTGAAAGAAACTCCACAGGTACCACCTTTTTATGTATTTTTGTTTTAAATTAAACATAATGTAATTAGAAATAGCACGGGAGCGATCAATTCATTAACAGTACATGCACGCACGCACGCACGCACGCACGCACGCACGCACGCTCGCACGCACGCACGCACTCACGCACGCACGCACGCACCACGCACGCACGCACGCACGCACGCACGCACTCACGCACGCACGCACGCACGCACGCACGCACACCACTCACCCGCTCGTACTCCTCGGCGTCGGGCGGGCAGCGCGCGTTGACGGTGTGGTCGGTGGGGTGCAGCAGCTTCCAGGAGCAGAGCTCCGTCAGAACTGAGCACCAGGAGGAAAGCAGCTGCAGCCCGCGCAGGCACAGTTCCGTCACCGCCTTGTTCTCAGAGTCGGAGCCGGCCTCCTTGAAGGTCGTGGTGACCTGGAGATTGAATATAAAATAAATATCTTCACGCAATCCCCAATACAGGGGTAGACAGAGGTCTAGTCTAGAAAGTTAAGTCCCTTTGACCCACCTTCCACCGAAGATATTTATGGAGAAATTGACAGAAAAGTTTTTAGATGGGCGTGATAGAAATAAAGTATGTTTTACAGTTGAGAAGAAAAAACTGAATTTGCTAAATATATACATAAATATATAAATCATCTTCAATACTGGGGTAGACAGAGGTCTCGACAGTAAATTGTGTCTTTCCGACCCACCTTCCACCGAAGATATTTTCGGAACAACGTGGACAGGTGGTGAGCCCGTCGTCGTCTTTATGTCCAAGCCGAAGATATAATTCGAACATAAGTTTTTGAAAAACCCATTGGTACGAGCCTGCCACCTGGGGATCGAACTCGGGTCTCGTGACTTTTTTGCTTATCTTGAGATAACATAAGAACATAACATACAATCCGCCGCGAACCTAAGTCAGATTTCAACTTATATAAAAAAAGTCACGACAGCCGAGTGGTCGGGTGATCGGAATTTCGAGTCGTGAGAGCTGACTTCGATTCCCGATGGCAGGCTCATACCGAGACAAGGGTTTTTCAAAAATTTAAGTACGGATTATAACGTTGGCTTCGACGTAAAGACGGTGACGGGATCACCGCCTGTCTCGTTGTCCCAAAAATGTCTTCGGTGAAAGGTGGGTTGACAGGACTTAAGTATCTATGTATGTAATATTGTCCCTATCTATATATGTATTTATTTACTAATTATTATTATGAATTGTCTACATCTCTATCTACCCCTGCATTGGGAATGGCGTGATGATATATTTTTTTTACATATTTAAACTACACACATACCTCGTTGCTATATCTGGCCAGTTCCGATATGTAGTTCTGATGTTCCTCTCTTATCTGTGGCAGGTGGACCATCAGGTCCGCTTGGGGCGACGGCGGGTTGGGACTGGACGACAGGGGCCACCTGTGGACGAAGGCTTATAATAATATAGGACACCAAAGAGAAGAAAACACTACGTTCTAATAGCCATCTATATTTGAAAAATAAATCTTTTATTTTCCGATAATGGGGTAGTCAGAGATAATTCTGGCTAGACAATTCTGTCCTACCTACATTTCACCGAAACTAAATTTTCTGACAACGTAACGGGTGACGAGCCTATCGCCGTCTCAGCGACCATACCAACGATACAAATCGTACATAAATATCGTAATAAAAGTAATAAGTATGACTCTTCTTTCAGGGTATCTAACTTGGGTCTCCTGAATCGATTTGAAATCATCCAATCACTCAGCCATAACTACATATTTATGTATAGCCTTCGAGGCTAATGGGTCGCGGGTTCAAGTCCCGCTAGAGGCAAATATTCGTAGTGAATAATACTAATACTTGTACTCGAGTCAAGAATGTATTGAAACTTGTGTAACATATGAGACGGCCACAGGTCACGTAGGTTGTCAAAAGGACTAAATTATCAAGACTTCTGGCTACCCCAGTACTGGGAAACACGTGACGATATAACAAAATGTTAATATATACAACTCACTTGCTGGGGTCGTAGTGTTTGGATCTCTTGATGTAGTTGAACGGAGCTATCTGCATATCTCCGAAGAGTGGGACTACTTCCAGATTCTGAAAGGAAGTTAATAAATTTGATACATTTTCAATAGTCTTATATAATATATAGATAAATATAATATAGATAAATAGTCAGATAGCCGAGTGGTTGGGTGGTCGGAATTTCTAGACAAGAGACCCCAGTTCGATCCCCAGGTGGCAGTGCCAATGAGTGTTTCAAAAAGTTATGTACGAATTACATCGATGGCTTGGACATAAAGACGGCGACGGGCTCACCGCCTGTCACGTTGTCCCGAAAATATCTTCGGTGGAAGGTGGGTCGAAGGGACTCATCTGTCTAGACTAGATCTGCCTACACCAGTATTGGGAATTGCGTGAAGATATTTTGATTTTTATATGTATGTATATATATATATATATATATATATATATATATATATATAATATATATATATATATATAATATATATATATATATATATATATATATATATATATATATATATATATATATATATATATATGTATGTATATGTATATTTCTTATTTATAACCAGGTATTTAAAAGGGACCAAGACAGAAGAAAGGGTCGAAGAAAAGAGAATACAGATTTAAAATTTCAACTAATGCGTGTAAGACAAGGTGACTCAAAGGTAAGAGCGTTGCCACGGATCGGCGAAGGTCGCGTGTTCGAATCCCGCCCGTGTCAGTTGAAATTTTAAAAACTTTCTCTTTAATTTACTTTTTTTTTTATTTAAAAGGTGACAGAACGAATTGTGAAATATGGGTAAATAAGGGAATGTCTAGAACAGGTGAATGAGATTGTATACTTGGGCAGTGCTTTTAGCCGGGATGGAAGATTTGACATAGATGTGGACAGGCGTGTCTCTGCCGGAAACAAGGTCAACGGTGCCCTGACTGCGTTAGTCCAAAGGCAAGGCATAGTGAAAAATGCACGCCTTGCGATACATAACGCAGTGCTGGTGCCGACTTTTTTATATGGCAGCGAAACCAGGGCATGCCAGAAGAAGCATATAAAAAAATTTGATTTGTGTTTTCACCAGTAGTGTAATGCGAATGCGATGCGATTGTGTCGGAATATATGTCTTTACCTTAAAAATCCTATCGATGCGGTCCAGTCGAATCTTCTTTTTCTGGTCTAGCCTATTGATGTTGCAGACTTCCGAGTCCATAAGGAACAGGCCGAAGCCCATCACCTATAAAAAAATAAGTATCTATTTAATAAATATTGTTTAGATTGTGATGGTCCCAAATTCGAATCCCGTATGGATCATTTTATAACAAAGGAACTGGTAAATGGGGTAGGAAATTAAATCGGATGGGAGATTCGACTGTAGCCCTCCGGTCAACTGAAAATCATTAACTGAAGGGTGGCAAATTTTTCATTCAGTTATTTAGTATATTTTTGAAATTGTTTCTTTAATTTAATCTACTACAAAAACAAAACTCCTGCGAGTGAAACTAATAACTTCAATTTAATCTACTACAAAAACAAAACTCCTGCGAAGAAAACGAAAGAATTTTTAACAGCGTTATCCGTTTTGTTTTCTAGTTAACCTCAACCAAAGCAACTCCGTCTATTTTTGAATTTAACAATCCTTTATGCAATACAAGTTTTTGAAAGTTTCAATTAGTTTAAAATTTCAATATGTCCCTATACATACATATACACATACACATACAAAGACATACCTTCACAAGCATGTGCTTCTCCGATGGTGTCAGATACATCTTGGTCTCGAACATGTGCACGCAAATGTTGACCACGTCGGCGAGCAAGTCCTCGTAACCTACACACAAAACATTTCATAAGAAATCTTCAGAACAGAAGTCAGAACAATTAAGTCCTATTGACCCATTCTCCACCCAAAACATTTTATTGGACAACTTGAGAGGAGATAAAACCGTCGTCAACTTATTGTCCAAGTCACCGATAAAAATCGTACATAAGTATTTGAAAAACCCATTGCGTACCATGGTTTTTGCGATTCGAAATGAAGAATAAATAAATAGAAAGAGAAAGCGGAGCGAAGATAGGAAGAAAGAGTGAGGAAGTCAGAGATGGAGAGAGATAGATAAGAACTCAAAAGCTTAGTGAAACCAGCTCAGTACTCCACACTTACCATTAATCTTCTCCAACGCATCCTTCACAGTATCCCGGATCTTGTTCTGGGTGGCGAGGAACATGGAGAGGTTCTGCGACTCCTGGAGGCTCTGGCTGTCCGCCATCACCTTGAGGAACTGCGCCGCCCTGGGAACGAAACGCACACAGTCCAAATATTGTATACTACTACTACTAAACGCCTGTAAAAGTCAATTTCAGGACATATGCCTTAATAACAAAATATCTTCACGCAATTCCCAATACTGGGGTAGACAGAGGAGCAGACAATTAACTGCTTTCGACCCATCTCTCACCGATGACAGTTTTTTTTGCAACGTGACAGGTAGAGAGCTTGTTGATGTCTTTATATCCAAGCCAAAGATATAAATCGTACATAGGTTTAAAAAAACCATTGGTAAAAGCCTACCACATGCGGATCAAACTCGGGTCTCTTGACTCAAATTCGGATCACCAAACCACTCGGCTATTGTGAATTTTTAAAGGTAACTTTATATTACTCATGTATATGTATATCTTTCACATTATCACTTTTACCATATTGCTGACAATATTGATTACATAACGCAATGTATATGTATATTTATCTCTTTTTTTTATTGTTTTTAATGTAAGATGCTAATGCTCTTGAGGTATGGGAATCGGAAACAGAAGGCACCACAAAATTAACGCGTTCAGGTGCGTGTGCGTGTGCGTATGCGTATACGAATACGTGTGCGTGTGCGTGTACATATGCGTGTGCGTATACGTATACGAATACGTATGCGTGTGCGTGTACGTATGCGTGTGCGTATACGTATACGTGTGCGTGTGCGTGTATGTATGCGTGTGCGTGTACGTATGCGTGTGCATGTGCGTATGCGTGTGCGTGCGTGTGCGTGTACGTATGCGTGTGCGTGTACGTGTGTACATGTATAAAAAGAGTTCTACTCGCCTCCTGTAGGTGGAATAGTCATTTTTAACGGAGCTCTTCATGTTCTTCAGCTCGTCGAGCACGGCGAACATGTTCACGAACTTGCCCAGCGTGAGGAGGTACGCCTCCGAGACGAAGTCGCGCCGCTTTTCCGCGTGGCACAGGCGTCTCACTTCGCCGCAGAAGCGCTCGATCGCTTTGCGCTGTTGAAAGAAATTCATACAGATAAAAAAAAGGTATCCTCACGCTTTTCTCAATACAGGGGTAGACAGAGGAGCAGACAATTAACTGCTTTCGACCCATCTCTCACCGATGACAGTTTTTTTTGCAACGTGACAGGTAGAGAACTTGTTGATGTCTTTATATCCAAGCCAAAGATATAAATCGTACATAGGTTTAAAAAAACCATTGGTAAAAGCCTACCACATGCGGATCAAACTCGGGTCTCTTGACTCAAATTCGGATCACCAAACCACTCGGCTATTGTGAATTTTTAAAGGTAACTTTATATTACTCATGTATATGTATATCTTTCACATTATCACTTTTACCATATTGCTGACAATATTGATTACATAACGCAATGAATATGTATATTTATCTCTTTTTTTTTAATGTAAGATGCTAATGCTCTTGAGGTATGGGAATCGGAAACAGAAGGCACCACAAAATTAACGCGTTCAGGTGCGTGTGCGTGTGCGTATGCGTATACGAATACGTGTGCGTGTGCGTGTACATATGCGTGTGCGTATACGTATACGTGTGCGTGTGCGTGTATGTATGCGTGTGCGTGTACGTATGCGTGTGCGTGTACGTATGCGTGTGCGTATACGTATACGAGTGCGTGTGCGTGTATGTATGCGTGTGCGTGCGTGTGCGTGCGTGTGCGTGTGCGTGTACGTATGCGTGCATGTGCGTATGCGTGTGCGTGTACGTGTGTACATGTATAAAAAGAGTTCTACTCGCCTCCTGTAGGTGGAATAGTCATTTTTAACGGAGCTCTTCATGTTCTTCAGCTCGTCGAGCACGGCGAACATGTTCACGAACTTGCCCAGCGTGAGGAGGTACGCCTCCGAGACGAAGTCGCGCCGCTTTTCCGCGTGGCACAGGCGTCTCACTTCGCCGCAGAAGCGCTCGATCGCTTTGCGCTGTTGAAAGAAATTCATACAGATAAAAAAAAGGTATCCTCACGCTTTTCTCAATACAGGGGTAGACAGAGGTCTAGTCTAGACAATTAAGTCCCCTCGACCCACCTTCCACCGAAGATATTTTCGGGACAATGAGGATCGAACTCGGGTCTCTTGACTCAAATTCGGATCACCAAACCACTCGGCTATTGTGAATTTTAAAGGTAACTTTATATTACTCTAACTGTATATCTTTCACATTATCACTTTTACCATATTGCTGACAATATTGATTACATAACGCAATGAATATGTATATTTATCTCTTTTTTTTTAATGTAAGATGCTAATGCTCTTGAGGTATGGGAATCGGAAACAGAAGGCACCACAAAATTAACGCGTTCAGGTGCGTGTGCGTGTGCGTATGCGTATACGAATACGTGTGCGTGTACATATGCGTGTGCGTATACGTATACGTGTGCGTGTATGTATGCGTGTGCGTGTACGTATGCGTGTGCGTGTACGTATGCGTGTGCGTATACGTATACGTATGCGTGTGCGTGTATGTATGCGTGTGCGTGTACGTATGCGTGTGCGTATGCGTGTGCGTGTACATATGCGTGTGCGTACGTATGCGTGTGCGTGTACGTGTGTACATGTATAAAAAGAGTTCTACTCGCCTCCTGTAGGTGGAATAGTCATTTTTAACGGAGCTCTTCATGTTCTTCAGCTCGTCGAGCACGGCGAACATGTTCACGAACTTGCCCAGCGTGAGGAGGTACGCCTCCGAGACGAAGTCGCGCCGCTTCTCCGCGTGGCACAGGCGTCTCACTTCGCCGCAGAAGCGCTCGATCGCTTTGCGCTGTTGAAAGAAATTCATACAGATAAAAAAAAGGTATCCTCACGCTTTTCTCAATACAGGGGTAGACAGAGGTCTAGTCTAGACAATTAAGTCCCCTCGACCCACCTTCCACCGAAGATATTTTCGGGACAATGAGGATCGAACTCGGGTCTCTTGACTCGAAAGTCCGACCACCCAACCACCCGGCAAGCGTGACTTATTCATCATTCAGATAGAGATTATTATTACACGTAGGTCGTAGCCGCTGGTGACAAGAGGGCCGGTTCTTCTCTCGCCCAACGGTTAAGTCTAGCCATTCAGCGTGGAAATGCAGCCAGCGTTCTTGGTACCATGCTGCGAGTAGTAGGGCTCTAGGATTATTGGAGTTTTTAGTTAAAACATAACATACATACATAACGGCCTGTTAAAGTCCACTGCAGGGCATAGGCCTATCCCTAGGGGAGGATTCGCCATAATCGCCACGCTTGGCAGGCGGATTAACGCATAGCGGATGGGCTGCTGCCCATCTTCGGTATCATTATTCTGGTCTGACATTTTTAGAGATGGTTATCTATCCATCCAACGGTTGCTATAACGATGTTCAATGCTGTTTCTTTTTCCTTAGTCGCCTCTTACAATACTCACGGGAAGAAAGGGAGTGGCAATATTCTTACACCATTACCACATGGCAAAGTTTTAGTTAATAAGTATTGTAAATATGTAGATCCTTTTGTTTCGAAGGAGATTGATTAGAGATAGATTTATTTAGACATTATTTATTGCAGAATTCAGAACGCAAAAATAAATTACGCAAATATGACGTGCCCTTCTTTTCTGCTGACTAGGTAACATATATATTTATTCTTGTGTACGAAATTTCGCAATAACGTTTTGTAATAATATATCTATAATAAAAAGTCACGACAGCCCAGTGGTTGTTCGGAATTCGGGTCAACATACCCGAGTTCAAGTTCGATCTCCCAGGAAGTAGACCAATAAGTTTTTTCAAAATCATTTTCAAATTTTATTGACAGAATGACCCTATAACATTTTCTCAATAATAATCTCCGGTGAATTGTAGGTCTAAAGGAATCCTAGTCTAGACCTCTGTCTACCCCAGTATAGGGAGTTGTCAAGGCCTTTATCTATTATTTACGCATTTTTCTAATACTGGGGGTATTAGGAAAAAGTGTATAAATAATAATAATAAGAAATTGAAGCCAAGATGACCGATATTGTAATCCAAAAGTGTTCTTACCTGGAAGTACATGAACTGTAGCAGCTTATCAACTTCTGGCGCTAACACCTGCACGGTGCGTTCATATATGTGCACCCTGTCTGGTTGTTCGTTGGAGCGGGGTTGAGGGATAGCTCTGCTGCAGCATCTCCAGGTGTACAGCATCACCGCGTGGGCGTTACCTTCTTCTAGAAGTTCGTTCTGTAATATGTATTTAAAACTTAGAAAAGCACTTTCTTATCATATTTAAAGACGGCGTAAGGCGGCGACACTCACCACCTACCATTATATTTTTACATTATATAGGACTTGTCTAGACCTCTGTGTACCCCTGTATTGAGAAATGCGTGAAAATATTTTTTAAAATGACTTAACCCTGCATAGAATATATAGTTATGAATTCTCATACAGTATTACTCTTTAATTGTTTCATCATATATTAGCAAAAGTTTCTATCTGACTTTCTTTAGGTTTGCTTAAAATATAATGTTTTGTATGTATACACAAGTGCATTTTTATGTCCATGTAGAGTGAGGTTCATTGAATTTAATATAATAAGCAAAGGTGTGGGCTCCTTAAATAAACTTCATGAGTTTTTATAATAAATTTTTATTGTCAATAATTAAGTATCTTGACATAAAAAAGAAAATATTTTTCTTGTTCTCTCTTGCTTTTTTCATAATATGTACAACATGTAAAATTTGTTTTAATTTTAATTTAATATTTGATAAAGTGATGTGTAACAACAAAATATCTTATTAATGAAAAGTCCATCATTCCATCCATGTTTATTTTCATTATGTTAATATCAGATTCATATATAAAGGATGTTATTTTAATAGAAACGGTTCATTAGAAATATGGTTATGACATACAATTTACATACATGCATATGTTGGCATGTATGCAGGTGGCTGAGCAAATTTTTGTGCAAAGCTTTGGGGGAGGCCTATGTACAGCAGTGGACTCTTCATATTCTGTAAGGAAGAAGAAGAAGAGGAAGAAGATATGTTAGCATGAAAATAACAATATTACCAAGTTAGCATGAACAGTAGCCTCCTCTATATATTTGGCGATTCCAGTAACAAAACCATTTCTGTCTTCAAAGTTTGTGTCGAAGTTGGACTGATACAAGATGGAGCATGGCGCTGCTTCTATGCATGGCTGCTCATCTGCAAAACAACGAAATATATTTGTTCCGTTAAAATTACCCAATTTAATAAGCAAGAACTTTAGGCAGCAAACGCCTTCCACCAACTAAAATTCAGGAAAAAGGTATTCTGAATTTTGGTTGGTGGAAGAAAGCGCTCACCATCCCTTCAGTGGCTGAGTGGTAGGCTCGGTGGTAGGCCGTACCAATGAGTTTTTCAACCGTACATAAGTTTAAAGTACTACACTTTCTACAGAAAATAGAATAATTTATTAGCCAAAGACAACCCCTGTATTGGGAAATGCGAGGTGAAAAGAAAAAAAGGGACCAGCATCCAAGTGTAACATGAGGCTGAGGACCACCAGTTCCCACTGCCCGGTTAGTGTTTTAAGCTTTCAAATCCAGGAATCGAACCTGAGACCTCATAGCTGGTGACACTTTGAAAACCAGTGTATACTCCACTCACAGTATTGGTCCTGTCATGGTAGAGCTGACCATACATGGTAAAAGGTGCTGCTTATTTGGAATTTGTATTTATACCTCTGTTTTAAGCATTATAACTTTGAGAGGGACGTCACTAACAGGAAGTACTTCTAATTTATTATTATTACAAACATAAAACTATTTCTATTTGACTTTAGTATGTGCAATGTAGTTACATAGATATAAAATATTTTATGCATGGCATGCGAATTCATAAAACTAGATTCTTGCATTACTAAAGCGTAAGTTTTTATTATAACAAGTTTATGATTCCTGGCGTGTTTTATACCTCCACTAATGGTTGTCGAAAGCAAGTTTCGTACTTACATATATTCAGTGAATAACTTACCTGGTAAAGTAAGTTCATCCAGGACATCCACATTGCTTAATGCATCCGAAAGGGACACCTTTTCACTTACAGACATGATTTTATAAAGTTTACCTATACAGTACGTAAGTACAATGCAAATGTAAACTTCTATGCACAATGATATCAAACTAACTTCTTTATTAATATTCTATCAATTAAACTAATTTCTGCACTAATAAAATTAGCTATTAAATCACTTTCTAAAGTTTTACAATGTTGATAAACTAAAGCAAACAACAACCCAGCCCAACTTTAATATGACAATTGACATTTCATATCTGACAGTTGACACTAAATCGCTGAAGTGGTCGATACAAATCAGTACTCGATCCAAAAGCTGTAATAGTCTGTGCAGAAACAAAACAATTAGCTCTGCAACATATAAACACCTGGGATAGGTGACAATGATGATGATTGCTTAGCACTGATTACAATATTCCTTCCTTTTTTATATCAAGCTTAAACATCAATTTCATGTTCTTTTACTAGCGTCTCACCCATACGTCAGGGCTTAACAAAGGTCGCCGACAGCCTTCATTTTTTACCTGTACCTTGATACATAACAGTATTAAGCAGTAAACTATTCAATTTAAAATAAAAATATTTTTTATTGTAATTATGAAATTAACAAACTTAGTCTGCCATTTTATACAGAGAGTTAAATCGATAGGTATTTAAGCTCACGTTTACTCATTTGCCCTCCATTCCTTCATCAGTGGTGCACCCCCGAGTCTACCACAGAAGAAAGCAGAAAGGCGGCTGCTTCCATGAGTTCCAGCCCACCACTCCGATCCATAAATGGTCTTTGATACCACCACCAACCGCATTTCAGTCATTGCTTGCATATCTTATTGCCGACATACTGCCCCCACACGCAGTCCTGCAACTACAATAATGAATGAGTACAATGTTGGCGAAAACAAGAGAATCACAAACGCATAGTTAGACCGGCCTTGTTGATTCCACGTCGTTCACCGCGGTTTCACGCGGTGAATTCACTAGCTCACTACGACCAGCGCAGTGTCTGCAGGGATAAAATGGTTCACTGTTTAAACAAAATTATACATTTTCGGTTTTTTTTATGCTTTATTTACAAGAAAAAAACATGTTAATATATTTACATTTGTGTGTGTGTGTGTGTATGTGTGTGTTTGTTTGTGTGTGTGTGTGTGTGTGTGTGTGTGTGTGTGTGTGTGTGTGTGTGTGTTTGTCAGAGAGAGAGAGAGAGAGATACAGTGTGCGCATGCATGATCTGATACGATTACTCTGAATAAAGGAATCTATAGTGTTATTTAATGGTAGTATTTTTAGTAACTTAAGTTAAAATTACTAAAAGATTTTCTGTTGATGTGTACTTTAATCCGGTAAACCATTTGGATATTACAAATTTTATTTCATTATTATTTAACTTTCTTACTCTGTTACTGACATTTATTTTGTTATAAATTGTTCGGGGCATTGTACATATAGTGCCTTCTTGCAAAGGCACTCCTGCAGTGTGCCTAGACAGGAACACGATCTAATCGTTTTGTGCTAACAGGGAGGCAAGGAACAGTTACGCGATTGATAAATATATAGTTTTCTTATTCTACCTTTATAGTTTTGATTAGTGCATTACAGCGATTTCTGTATTTGATAAATTGTTGTTTGAGGTCGTTATTATCTATGTTTTTACTGACTATTTTGTTCATTTTATTTCTTGTACGTATTTACTTAATAATACCTGGTGTAATCCATGGTTTAAGCGGTTTCTTTCTACAGGGGATGGTTAGAGTTTTGAATTGCTTAATTTTTTTTGTATAATATCAACAAAGCTGCTATAGCTTTTTCCACATCCGTAAGCATTAGATATTCATCACAGTTTGAAGCAGCTAGGGCCTATCGTATAGAATTATAATCTATTTTTAATTTAAGTTTTTACATGTCTTCAAAGGATCTTGTTATATTCGCATTATCAATGCGTAACAAAATGGGCGCATGGTCAGTGATTTCATTAAAAATGAATGTCTGCCAACGTTTATTACTGTTTATCATGAAATGATCTAAGCATGATTTTATACGAGTTGGTTCTGTAAAGAGCCTGTTAAGAGGTCGTAGTACACCATGAGAGTGAGATACCTAGCAGCTTGACTATTAACTTGACTAGGTAGAACATCTAAGTTAATATCACCAGTTAATATTATATTTGAAGATCGTAAAGTCACGATAGCCGAGTGGTTGGGTGGTCGGAATTTCGAGTCAAGAGACCCGAGTTCGATCCCCAGGTGGCAGGCCGTACCAATGGATTTTTCAAAAACTTATGTACGAATTATATCGTTGGCTTGGACATAAAGACGGCGACGGGCTCACCACCTGTCACGCTGTTCCGAAAATATCTTCGGTGGAAGGTGGGTCAAAGTGATTTAATTGTCTAGACTAGACCTCTGTCTACCCCTGTATTGGGAATTGCGTGAAGATATTTATTATTATTATTTATTGTATAGTCCGCAGTAGGTTTTCCAGGGAGTCGAGGTAATCGTTAGAATTGCTCTGACATGGTGGTCTATAAGTACATATTATTGTTGTATCGTTGCCTACTTCTAATAACAAGAAGTTGCCATCACGCACCCGTGCTGCTAATACAGACGTCTCAATTCCATTTCGAACATATACTGCAACACCATCAGTTTGGTACAGGTAAGTCTTTGTGTAATATACTTTGTAATTGGTTATGAGTGGTGGTAGTTTATTTTCAGTGATCCAACATTCGGTTAAGACTAAAATATCGACAGCGTTTGCGAATTTAGACACAAACACCAAAAGTCTGTCTACATTGTAATAGATGCTGCGAATATTAAGTGTTAAGATAAAGAGATTATTCTTAAAATTTAAATTGTTTAATATTTTTTTATAGAACAGGGAGGCAAACGAGCAGGTGGCTCACATGATGGTAAGTGATTACCGCCGCCCTTGAACACTTGCAATACCAGAGGCATTGCCAGCCTTAGAGTGCCCCCTCCCCCATAATGGGAGGAGGTGGGGGTGTGGGCCTCCGGTTACCTGCACTCACCAGACGAAACGCAGAAGTTTGTTAGACTTTTACTACACGCCGGTATTCTGTGAGGTCGTGGTACTTCCCCGGTCGAGCCGGCCCATTCATGCAACAACAAAAGCTTGTGCATGGCTCTACCACTGTTAAAATTTCCTTGCAACTAGAGGGATTATCGAGTTTAATAGTGATTAAGTAAGTGTTATAAACTAAATTATGATAACAATTTGTATTTGAAATTCTAGGTAACAGAACATTTTTATTCGTTTTAAATATAAGTAGTAAATAAAAAGAAAAGGAATGGATTGTTTCTGAATATACTGCTAGTCATTGGTTTCTGTTCAGTTTTTGAATATCTTGTTCAGAAGTAATGCGTATGGCGGTATCGCCATCTTGTTTTTTTAAAAATATTTTTCCGAAAGAGGAAAAAAAAAGGTGTTAAATGGTCCGGAGGGACCATCTAACACCCCTAGTGTTGCTTACCCCGCCATCTGTTGGTTGCCATAACGATATTTACTTAAGGCTGTTTCCCTTTATCGCCTTTTTCGACAACCACTGGAAGAAAGGAAATGGCCATATTCTTAAACCGTTACCACATGGGACAGCGCTGTAGAATATAAAAATAAAAAAAAAACTAATTTTAACCATTAACCAATGCACTTAGCTTGTTTATTACTTCCAAACATATAACATTGTGACACGGGAATTTTATATATAAGATTTAACTAAAAAATAGAAAATAAATTTATATTAAGAATAGCGTTAAAAATTTTCAATAAATATAAATTAATAATAGTGTGAATAAAAAAAATTATTTTAATAAAGCGTGGGGCGCTTATTAAGGTATTATCAAAATGATAATCACTCTACTCATTTCTGTCAATAAAATATTTATAACTATTGACACCATACACCCCACGGCGTTTTCAAAATAAAATAATTTTTTTATTCACTCTGTTATTAATTTATATTTATTGAAATTTTTAACGCTATTCTTAGTTTAAATTTATTAATATTTATTTTCTATTTTTTAGTTCGGTTTTCTATAAAAAGCGTGTTTTTTAGTTTTTTAAACTACTACTTGTTTTTTACTTTTTAGTTTTTTATTAAATTAGTGTATTGTCCTCGATAAATCTACAAAGTTTGAACGAAATCTGGCCGTTTAAAGTGGGTCAAAATCGCGCTCAAAGAAGTCGGTTACAAACATACAAACATACAGGTGAAGCTAATAAAAGCGTGTTAATAAATTTAATTTTTCTTTTTTCACACCTGGGGATCTAATCACTGGGTTATCATGACCTGTCGTTTACATTTTTTTTATTTCACTTCATACATTGTCACTGGCCACAATAAATAATTTAGTATATTTTTTTTTGTATTTAGATTTAGAAACGAAGATTGCTCATCCAAATATCTACTGTGAATAATGGGCCGTCAGTGTAACTCACTGAATCATTTCTTATAGCTGTTAGTGATTTGGTAATGTGCCCATGTCAATTCCAAATTGTAACGTAATGATTACATACATACTCTTTGTCGAATTGTTGTAAAAGATTACTAAGTTCATGTAGAAGATTATATTGTAAAAGATTACTAAACGTCATGAACATGCAGGAAGCTATCGATATAACATAAATATGTAAAAAAATTATATTGCACAATTTCGCATACAACGGTACAGGGACGGGCGGGTAAAACCCGTCGCTATCATTATTTATGTTTTTTTAAAACTTAAATAATGATAATAAATGTCTCAAACCAACCATATTATTGTTATTTAAGTTTTTTGAAAAAATCAATGGGTACGAGCACACCACCTGGGGATCGAACTCAGATCTCTTGACTTGAATCTCAAACCGAACCATGAGATTCGAGTCGGTGACCTCGGCCGCACCGTGGAAGAGCTCTTATCTTCGAGCCACCATATCTTGAAATTTTAAATCTGTCTCTTATTTCTCCATGAGATATTTACATATTTTACGTAAATATTGCGAACGATTTAAGTTGAAGATGTTTTTAAAAGAACCCATTGCTACGAACCCAGAGATCAAACTCAGTCTCTTGTCTCGAATCAAGATCAGTCTCTTGACTCGAATCACTCAAATTTCCTTGTTTCCAATCAGCCAAACATTCATGTAACTTGGCATCAAAAATTAATTGGTAGTTTTAGCGCAAATAATAATTTTATTTATTTAATTATTGTTACTTAAACAAGAGTCTGAAAGTATAACTACACTTGCCGACAGAAAAAATATTTTCTCTTTTCAACTAATTAATGATTAAACTTATTTGCAAAATAGTAATGGCACATAAGGCGGACATTATGCTAAAAGCATTCTCTGCCTCAGTGTCCTCATTTTTAAGGTGGTTACAAAAACCATATCTAATATAAGTATCATAAAAATAAATAAATAAATATCTTCACGCAATTCCCAATACAGGGGTAGACAGAGGTCTAGTCTAGACAATTAAGACACTTCGACCCACCTCCCACCGGAGATATTTTCGGAACAACGTGACAGGTGCCTGATACGATATCTAGAGCCTGCCACCTGGGTATCAAACTCGGGTCTCTTGATTCGAAATTCCGACCACCCAACTACTCGGCTATCGTGACTTATTATATATTATCACGAAATATTATTATTTATATAAAATAAAAATAAATAATTATCTTCACGCAATTTCCAATACAGGGGTAGACAGAGGTCTAGTCTAGACGATTAAGTCTCGTCGACCCACCTTCCACCGAAAATATTTTCGGGACAACGTGACAGGTGGTGAGCCCGTCGTCGCCTTTATGTCCAAGCCAACGATATTCGTACATAAGTTTTTGAAAACCCATTGATACGTGCCCGCCACCTGGGGATCGAACTCGGGTCTCTGGACTCGAAATTTCGACCACCCAACCACTCGGCTATCGTGACTTATATATATTATAGACATAAACATTTTATATATAGTACATATATGTATATACATATACTGATAAATTCTTCACTATAAATGCTAAGTTTTAGCTAAATCTGGTCACTTATGTTTGAATTATCGCCAAGTTAATCGGTACAATGGGCTTTTTTTATATAAGAAAACGCGCCAGTTGACAAAAGCGATGGGTGCCCCACGCAAGTTTGGCCTTGAAACTAAACTTTTTTTCTTTACCTAAGCAAAATAATATTTATATATATCAATAATATAATAATAATACTCTTTTCCAAAAGGGCCGGGGCGAAGCAGCTGAATCCGGTAAGTGGCGTATATATGAGTCTTTGAAAGGAGATAAAAAATAAATTAAATATCTTCACGCAATTCCCAATACAGGGGTAGACAGAGGTCAAGTCTAGATAATTAAGCCCCTTTGACCCACCTTCCACCGAAGATATTTTCGGGACAACGTGACAGGTGGTGAGCCTGGCGCCGGCCTTACGTCCAAGCCAACGATGAAATTCGTACATATGTTTTTGAAAAACTCATTGGTACTGCCACCTGGGGATCGAACTCTCTCGACTCGAAATTCCGACCACCCAAACAACTCGGCTATCGTGACTTATTGAAAGGAGATTATACATTTTTTTTACGTGGGGGAAATACCAATACCAATAACGTATATCCGCCCCCACGGGGGCAAGGACGGGTGATGTCGGACGCACCGACTAAAACCCCACGGTGTTACGCCTTTCTGCCACGCACGTGCACTTTATGGAATGTGCTGCCGTCAGCGATTTTTCCGGACCGATACGAATTAGGGACCTTCAATAAAAGAGCCTATACCTTTCTCAAAGGCCGGCAACACATCTTCTATGCCTCTGGTATTGCTGGTGTTCATGGGCGGCGGTAATCACTTACCACCACGTGAGCCACCTGCTCGTTTACCTCCTTTCTCTATAAAAAATATTGTTTTAGAAAAAAAAAAGTAACTTCGAGGAGAAAGTTTAGTAATGAATTCACTTAAAGAAGTAGTCATTGATTTCGGCCCATTTGAAAGACCTCCACAAAACATTTTTTTTAAATTTAGAAAATATTGAAAAATCAGTTATGGTTAGATGTCACGCTAGGCGATTGTTTGTGTGATCGGAATTCGCGTGAAGAAACTCGAATTCGATTCCCAATTGGTGGGCTCTTACAAATGGATTTATATGTTTGGCTTGGATATAACGAGGGCGACTGGCTCACAATCGGTCACGTTGTCCCAAAAATAGTATTTGATGAAAGTAAGTCCTTTAATCTCGGTTTGCCTAGACCTCTGACTTCCCCAGTAATGAGAATGGAGAGAAGATATTTTGGGTTTGCCCGGCCCTCGTATGTGAGCAAAGCTGGCGTGCATACGTTATTAATATTATTTTAATACGTCTTAAAGGATCATGAAGATGTAAATAGGTACTAAGAAAATGGTAAATAAAATACCACAGTTACAAAAAGTAATATATTTTTGACACTTAATTTTTTATACAGTTAAACTAAAATAATCTAATAAACTTAATTCTTGTCATAGACAACAGTAAATGTGACTTAAATAGACCCATACGCTTCCAGTATCAGGACAATGTATTCTTTGCATTTTTTTAAATTGTTTTGCAATAACTGTTAGTAGCAAGAAATTAATCACATTATTTATTGCAATAATTATATTTAAAAAAAAATAATTTCTTTTTTCTTTATACCCTCTTAACATTTTGTAATTATGGCATTCGATTACCTAGACACGCCAGTAAGAAACATATCATGGCAAGACTCCCAAAACTGGGCACACTGTGATTTTTGAACCATATATACATAGGATTTTTATAATATAAGTACAAAATTATAAAAAGGTAAAAAATTATAATATTCTTTCTTTCTTTCAAAATTGGTCCATGAATATGCCGATAAAAAGTTTCAGCTAAATTTTGAACGTCATCGGCAGTTTTAGATAATCAATGAAAAAATGTATTAATGTTATTATTTTATTTACAAAAAAAATTTATTGTATTAGATTACGTTCTTATTGAGCAATTTGGTAATAAGAACCAAGGAATATGCTTCTTCACACTCAAAAAAATCTTCACGTCATTCCTAATAATGGGACAGACAGACCTCTAGACAGTTATGTCCTTTCAACCCACCTTCCACAGAAGAAATTTTTTTTGGGTCAAGGTGACAGGTGGTGAGCCCGTCAACGTGTTTATGCCCAAGCCAACGATATGATTCGTACATAAGTTTTCTAAAAACCCATTGGCACGAGGACCTGGGGATCGAATTCGGGCCTCTTGACTCGAATTCCGATCACCCAACCACTTGGTATATTCACACACCACATTAGAAAATAACGGAGCGCTACTGTAGGGAAGCTGTGGTTCAAAAATAACAATAAGCAAAATAATTTCAGACAGAAAAACTTTTTCATGTCTTGTTGTATCTGAGAAATAAAACAATTCTAGATGCAATTTAAAATGAAATTTGATCAAAAAAACCTGTTGGTAACATACAATATTTATAAATGAAAATATAGAAAAATAATAAACGATGTTCTCATCATAGACAATACTAAATGTACTTAAACCCATTCACTGCCAGTATTAAGACAATGTAAAACATTTTTTTTTAAATTGCTTTGCAAAAGGTTTTATAAACAAAAAAAAGCAAGTCTCGCGCAGCTCTTGAGTTGCCACAAGCACCGTTTCTATTAAACGTTAAATATGATCATGATGTCATAGTGCATTTCTTAGAATGCCCAATGATGTTTAAAATTAATTTATTCTCGCATTCAAAATTCTTTTCTGTAGATTACAAAGTTTCATGATGAGTCTAGGGAAAAATGTCAAACGCAAAGCTTATTGAAATAAAAAAATATCTTCACACCATTCCCAATACAAGGATAAACAGAGGCCTCAGTCTAAATGATGAATGTCGTAAGCGCCAGGTATTTGATACTATGGTTGAAAACCCGCAATCCACAGATATTTAATGCTTCTAGTGAATAGAACTGTTACCTTAATTTTCTTAAAAAGGCACTCCATTAATAACATATGTAATACAGTCTGTAGTTATGTACACAGCCCTCGAATGAGTTACAAAAAAAGAAAAAAAATGTAATTTTTACACACAATAAATGACAACCTTGATTCACATGTATAACCAAAACATACATTCTAAATATACTCTATGACTATATGATATAACATGGAATATAAAAATAATCAGACACCAAATCCACTGTGCGATATAAAATATATAATATGTGTAAATAAATTCATATTCTTTTTTCTTTTACTAATTCACCACATGCATTTCATTCACTACATTCAATTACATAATTTCCCTTTAAATACCTGACCGGTTTCACCTTTATGACATATTGCTTACTTATCTTAAGAGTAGAAAAAATAAGGGCAAGGATATATTTTCAATCCAGTTGTACTGTAATATTTGTTGCAAATGTCTGATAATACCTTTCATTATGGAATTAGTAAAAGTGAATTTGAATTTATTCAATGATGATGTTCCTCCAAGATACCACAATTGTGAGTATTCAATATATAATAAGTATGTATCTTCATACAGCCAGTACTAAAATCGGCACACATGTGCGTGCAACACACATTTGAATGTGTGTATTAACTGGTGTAATACATGCAGTATTTGCAACATAGGTTATCAAAGATTTCCAAAAACTTTTATGAATAAGTTTCCAAAAGACATATTGTATATAACAAATTCTGATATATCTTTAATAAAGAAAAAAATGGACACAATTGACCTAATCGAAAAAAACATGGTGGAAAGTTGCTCAAAATGTACGTTGCAATAATACAATGAAATTAAACTTTGTGTAACAGCATATGCATAATGAATTTTGAGTCTTATTTTAATAGCGGGAAAAAATCTCACATTAAAATACATGGTCACATAATTCTGAATCCGAACCAATGCATATGAAGATACATGTAACATAACTTAATAAAAAATTCAACATTTGTTTCATCCCTTTAAAATTAACAATAAAAAAGTCGATTCACAACCTAAAACTCTATGGGAACTTCCTGCATAACAATTTTATAACCTAAATTTTGTAATGGTAACATACAGGCTCTCAGGTCATTTACGATTGGTAAAATCTGTTCAGGTGTTGGTTCAGTTACCATTTGATGATCATATTCTGTTAGCTCCACAATCGGGGCTGGAACTTCAAAGTCCACTCCAGCCATATAATGGTCATTGTAGTGATTTAAATCGACAAAAGGTGGTCTCATACCCAAGTTATCTGTAAACTGGGGGCTCCAATCGACGTTTGACATTTCGGATATATTCACACCTATGCACTCATGCATCTGGAGAAATTTTGTACAAATAAAAGTTTCCCCGCAGATGTTACAACTTAAATTGTCTTTACGACAGTGCACTGCGCTCTTGTGCCGTACTAGTGTGTAATTTGTGGAATAATACTTTCCACAGAGCTGTAAAAGAAATAGTATTCTGTTATGTATAATTATAGAAAGAGATATGATCTCTTCGTAAAATTAAAAGGTGTCAAGGTGGTCAGAGACTAACTTTCAAAGACCATATGAGCAAATAGTTCGAAGAGGGGAGTCAGGAGTACTTGGATACCTAGCATGTATAAAAGTTTTTTTTTTTTAAAAAGAACATTGGCAATGTCAAATACCTTTACTTGTATCAGAGTTAACCACTCCAACTAAGCTGCAATGCTTGTATCTAGAGTGGTCCACAAAAATAGTCAAATGGCGGGCCCAAACCAGCAACATTATGTTTTGCACTTTTAGCTTCTGTATCAGTAGTGGTTGTAAAATCTGTTCCAGTTGCCATTTTAAACATTAAAGGGCCCAATGAAGGTAACATGCTAATGGTCATTACATTTTAAATATTCAAGCAAAGCATCTTCAGCCATCTTTAAATTGATTTAAATTGATAGCAGATGTTGATAGTGTTAACAACTATTTCTACCCAATTTTTTTACTTGGGTGTAATAAGAGGAGACTAAGAGAAGACTAAGTCTTTAATGACATAATGGCAACATTCAGATGACTATAGTCAAGTGGTAGGATGGTCGGAATTTCGAGTCAAGAGACCTGAGTTTGTTCCCCAGATGGCAGGCTCGTACCAATGCGTTTTTCAAAAACTTATATATGAATTATATCGTTGGCTTGGACATAGAGACGGCGACGTGCTCACCACCGGTCACGTTGTCCCCAACATATCTTCAGTGGAAGGTGGGTCAAAGGGACTTAATTGTTTAGACTAAACCTCTGTCTACTGTATTGGGAGTACTGTACTGTACTATACCCTGTATTGGGAATTGCATGTAGATATTTATTTATTTATATTCAGATGACAATGATGCAGGCGTTTGACAGAGTATGGCACAAGGTGTTACTCTTTAAACTCAAAAAACTTCTACCTAACTCCTTTTTCATAATCATAAAATCATATCTACATCAAAGAAAGTTTCAAATAAAATATGGAGACGAGTTCTCCCACCTCTACGACATTGCTGCCTCAGTCCCGCAAGGTTCAGTGCTAGGGCCAGTACTGTACACCATATACACATTAGATCTGCCAAACACTGAAGGTATAATGACAACAACTTATGCAGATGACACTGCATATGTTGCGTATGACAAAAATCCAACCATTGCATCACAAAAGCTCCAAACACAAATCAATCAAATAGAACTATGGCTTCAAAAATGGAGAATAATGCTGAGTGTAAGCAAATCTGTGCAAGCTACCTTCACCCTAAACAAGGGAGAATGTTCTCCAGTCTATATGCAAGGAAAACAAATACCAACAAGTAATTGTGTTAAATATTTGGGTCTTCATTTAGACCGAAGATTAACATGGGCTAAACACATCAAGGCAAAGAAAAAAGGGGCAAACATACTATACAAGACCTTTTCTTGGCTATTAAGAAAACAATCACAACTATCTCTTAACAACAAACTTCTTGTTTATAAAGCAGTCTTAAAACCGATATGGACTTACGGTATAGAACTGTGGGGTTCTGCCAGTAACTCATACATAGAAATCCTACAGAAGTTGCAAAATTTAGTTTTTAGAACAATAACAAGCGCAGGATGGTTCCTAAGAAACAATGAAATCCATGAATATCTAAAGATGCCCACTGTGAAAGAAGAAGTAAACAGGAAATGTGCGCAATATAAGGAAAGGCTACAGGAGCATACAAATGGATTGGCAAATGACCTTCTTAATAACCATACCACATGTACTGGACCTAGATAAGAGAAACTGAGAATACCTCTTAATATACTTATGTGTTAATGTAGGCTCATTGGAGCCACATTGCCAAATATATATATAACCATTTACCACATCTGATTATGGCTACATAAGCCTATTGCAGATCATTATTAGGAGAAAAAAAAAATATTCAGATGACAGGATAACCATTTCCGAAAACTAACAGACTATAATTAATTACACCAACAATGGATAGCCTGACTATGGAGCAATTTTTCTGGTACTACAATTGCCAATCTCTTTGCCAATTGAGGTTATTATGACTATGCCCACTTATAGGAGTCCTATGTTCTGCTGTGAACTTTTCAGACTATAATGTATGTATATCTTTAAGCTGCTATAGCCATTTGGTGGACAATTCAAGCTCACCACCTGTCACATTGGCCCAATAAAATGTCTTCGGTGGAAGGTGAGTCGAAAGTACTAATTTTTCTAGACCTCTGCCAGAATACAGTCAGAATTTTTAAGTGGAAAAATTATAAAAGGTACAAACCTCACAGTTGAATCTTGAAATTATGGTTTTTTTGGACCTTGGATCCACCAGTGGCTTCTTTGGTGGATTGGTGTAGTCTATATCAACAGTATCGAAACTTGGACTCTGCCTATTAGGTATTTGATTGCACAAAGATTGTTCTGGATTAATAGGTTTACTTTTGAAAATGATTTCAGTATTAGGTATTTCATAGCTTGAAGTCTGTTCTTGAGTATTAGATATATTAGTTTGTCCACTGTTTTTAACAGCTCTGCTGTCAGCTTCTCCATTTATTAGTGACATTGGTAACAAACCATTCTTAGATTTATCTTCTTTTTGCATATTTGATTTGTTATCATTACTCGTTTTGATATCTTCTACCGCATTTGATTTCTCTTTTACCGGCATTGGTTTATCACCTTTATACAATTTATACACAAGCTTTTTCGTTTTAACCGTTTTTGTATTGTTTTTCCTCAATTGAGAATTATCACCTGTTTTTAAGAAATGCGACCACTTGTGCTTCAACATATTAGATTCAGTTTCAAACTTCTTCAAGCATTGATCACAAAAGTAATAATCTTTATAACCGGTCATAGCATGGTTACTCAGATCGGGCAATTCAGATAAATGAGAGTCCATTGATTCCTTTTCAGCTGTACTTTCATTGCAGAAGTTACATATGTAAAGTCTATCACTACCCAGGTTGCAAGTATCATACAATTCTCTTGGACAACTATTCGAATGTAAGAATGCAATGTGGTGCGCAGTTGCACACTTGGTTTCAAACTGGTCTTTGCATATATCACATACATAGCAAGTGGTAATGTGCTCATAACTGTGATCTTTTAAGTCCATAAATTTAAAATAATTATCGCCGCATGTCTTACAATTATAAAGTTTTGTATTTCTGCAGATACGACGGTGTTCGAAACTTAAAGATTTATTAGCTAGGAAAAAACCGCACAAAGGACAGTGCAATTTAATGTGTGTCTTGAAATTACCTCTGTCCATAAACTTCTTGGAGCAAAAATTACAAATGAAAGGGCTGGTTTTGCCATGATTTTGGGTTATATGTATTTTCAATAATTCATAATCCTTGAAGATTTTAGTACACTCTTTGCATCTGTGATAATCTTCAACCTCATGAATAATAACATGATCAGAGAAACTCACCCGTTTCTGGGGTTGATTTTGCGGTCTGTCAACTTTGTTATGTTTCTTTGCCTGGTGAGTTCGCAATCGTTTTAGACTCTTGAATGATTTTTTGCAGGTATTGCAAGTTAAATTTAAAACACTAATGTCTTTGAGAGACCTTGTATTAGAGTTTGATTTCTTATCAATTAAATCCTTCTTTAATTTCTCCAAATCTTTGCGCACCAGTACAACTGAACAATTGTGTGACAACTTACTGAAAGCTAATTTTAAACTATTATTCCCAATATAAGTTCCGTTCTTCTTGTGTTTAACTTGCTTGTTATTGAGGAACGGCAAAATGTTAAATCGCTCTAATAAAACTACTGGTTTTTTTTCAAAACCTCGAAAAACTTTTTCGCAAGAGAAAACTTCTTCCTCATTTTCCACCGGCTTCGTCTGTTCTCCTGCCCCATCAAATGAATACCGTGAATGAAGTTTAACTTCATTTCTAAACGACATAGGAATTTGAATGCAATTTAAATAAACAATAATAATTTTAATCACAAAAAAGTCAACAAATGAATATGCAAAGAGTATAATCAAATAGTATATTAATACTGGGAGCATCGACAACCCATCCCGCCATACCAAAAGCAAGAAAGAGTAGTTTATTTTAATTTATTGCAGCAATGGTTACGTGGTGTTTCACTAATTATCCGCACCTCACAGCAAACACCACACACATTACAGACACCTCTACATTACTACTACTATATATATCAGTAGGTTGGTTGAATTACATATAACATCTTGTTTCTTAGTCCCCACCCTAAGCCATTCAACATTACTGATGCTTAAAATAAATAAATTTCTTCACGCAATTCCCAATACAGGGGTAGATCGAGGCCTAGTCTAGACAATTAAGTCCCTTCAGACCAAAATAAACAGACCGACGATTAATAGCAGCGTCTGAGGTGCGAGTAGTCGGCTACTGCGATCGCCAATCCACTTGCCAAGCGTGGCAAAAATGGCAAATCCTCCATATGGGAGAGACTTATGCCCTACTTTAATAGGCCGAATGTATTTAATGTAAGTTTATGCTCTAATTCTAAACACATTTAGATTTCATATGTATAAGGTTATTTATTAGTTATTCAAACTAATAAATAAACTTTTAGACTGTCGAGTTATTAAGAAAAATCTATTTTATTACCAAAAGTAACTAATCTTTTGCGACCCTCTAGAGTTCTTACTCTAAATAATAAATATTTAAATATATTTGTACCAGAGAAAGCTAACAGAAACTACGCTACAAACAGATTTATAATCAGAAGTGTTAATTACTATAATAACATTTTTAAGCATCACACATACAATAAAATAATAAAATCTTCAAATGATAAATGATTTTAACAAACACTTATTTCAAAGTAGTGGTAATTTATTCTTTCTCTGATTAAATGTATGCATTGCAATTACAAGTATAAGTTTATGAACATAATTTTTCATATAAGTTCACTACAAAATTATTGATCCATTTCGCACTATCAGTTTCGGGTTTATAATTTAAACATATATTAAAAGTATAACTCTTTGTTTTCAAAATAAAAAAGAAAAAAATAGCGCCAGTTAAATTAACTCTCCTGGCATGTAAAGTTTGTTATATGGTATGGTATTATAAATCTAAAATAACGTTTTCTTCATTTTTCAAAGGCAAATAGCTGTTGCCATAAGACTATTTTAAAAAAGATTCAGTAACCATAAAGCGGCTTGCTAGAAGCGGAAGTAGAATAATTCTTGACGGATGCCTTGTTTGTCTATTAAAATTTGCAATGCGCAAATCTTGAGCAAAAAAGATTAGATAAACATACAACATTCGTTATTTTTATTAAACGCGACGGAAGGCAGCTGACGGCAAGATGTTTCCGCCGACGTATATTAAAAGCTGCCTTCCAGTTATGAGTCCTACGTTCAAACGATTACGACCACACAGACCATTTCGACAAACGCCGTTCCACAACCAAACAAAGGTTTCTAATACTCAAGTACAGAAAACTAAATGGATGAATCTAAGAGCTATCATTACCCGTTGGGTGCCATTAGGCAGTGTTATGTACGTTGGATGGTGTTACATACGGGCTAGTGTGAATTATGAAGTATCGAAGGTTGAAATTAAATTTTACGAAATGTTTCCGTTCCGAATTACCAGCCGTCTCTGGGGACGGTTGGCAGCATGCGAGCTACCGACGTCAATCAGAAGTTTTGTGTATGGAACATATGTGAAAATGTTTAACGTGAACATGAACGAGGCAGCTGTGCCGGATTTAAAATATTATAAAAGTTTATCGGAGTTTTTTACGCGTTCTCTACGCGAAGGTGCGCGTTACATTTCGCCGTCTATTTGCGTGTCGCCATGTGACGGTGTCGTCCTGAATTGCGGTCCGGCGGATACAGATAAGATCGAACAGGTCAAGGGTGTTACATACAGCCTGGAAGAATTTTTAGGTGAGAATAAATGGTCCGAATCTAGCAGCAATAATTATTATAACTCATTGTTGAAAGACAAAAAGAACATACTGCACCAGTGCATCATTTACCTCGCACCCGGTGATTACCATCGTTTTCATTCGCCCTGCGATTGGACATCCAAATTCCGTAGACATTTCTCTGGCAAACTCCTGTCTGTCAATCCGTGGATGGCTCACCTCATACCGGGTCTATTCACAATGAACGAAAGAGCTGTGTACGTTGGCGAGTGGAAACATGGATTTTTCTGTATGACCGCAGTTGGGGCGACTAATGTTGGATCTATAGAGGTTTATAAAGATCCTCAGCTACATACAAACACCAAAGGTAAAAGAAACAGGGTTGACGAGCTTAGTGCTGATATTTCCTATACGAAGGGCGAGTTGTTTGGTCAATTTAACATGGGCAGTACAATTATTCTACTCTTTGAAGCCCCAAAGGATTTCAAATTTGAATTTAATTCAGGTGACAGGGTCCTTGTGGGGCAAGCTTTGACGGCTGCTGCCGCTCAAGCTAGATGACCTGGTTACAGTGATCTCATGCACATAGTGCAATTCGGATTAGTTTTTTATATGATCTCTTTGATACTGTGAGTATCCGAGAGTCAAAATATACTCCAGATGTATCTTAACCTTGTTGTTACTTTTAAATGTATTCTTTTATAAATCTAATAGGTTTTCTCCAATATTTGAAGTATTTGCTTTGTGTTTGTAGAATTTAAGAACATATTGTGACAAAGATTTTATTTGTTGACCAGTTGGAGTAGTCTATTATCTGAAAATTTGTATGTTTGCGACGTTTATATACACAATACTCTAGAGTTTGTAAAGCTTTGGAAGTTTTTATTTATTTATTAGATCTAGATTTAGGTAAATGTCCAAAATTCCATGCATCAACATTATAATTCAGGTTGTCAGTTGTCTGTGTAGGCACTTTTGGTTAGCGGATAATTTCTACCTATCAGCAAAATTAAAAGCCCTGATTTACAATTTTTTTATCGATTTTAAATTATGCTGAACTTTATTTTATTAAATTAAAGAGAAAACATTTTAAATATATTGAAAAATTTAATTATTAAAAAATATCCCGCCTGTGTCAGTTGAAAGTTTAAAAACATTTCTTCTTTTTAATTTAATACCCTTGATTCAGTTTCCCAGTGGCACCATGTATACATTATAAATTAGTATTTGCATGCTTATTGCATAAAATTACTATGATTACCTTTTTAATTATTTTTATTCTGTCAAATGGAAATATGTGACTGGTGCTATGATAGCAGACTACTTTCAACCTTATGACACATCCATAAAAATGGCATCATCAACATTGTAGTTTACACTTATAAGTTCTGTATGAAATATAACAGTATTTTTAAAGAGAGAGTTTTAACTAAACAGTGAGTAGACTTTTTTAATGAGCAAATATATTGATGAGTGAACTTTGTCAGGCAAAAAGGAGTATTTTTTTATTTTTGATTTCATATAGAGGCTTTGTTATTTAGAATTGTTATGACTGTAATAATAATTTACAAATCATGATTGATAACAATAATTTCAATGATCGTTACACCTGATATATATTTATAAATATTAATAGAAAATTTTTAAATGTTTCATACTAAAAGATTAAGATATGTTCAATCTTTTTGTGTATATTTTTTATTTTATTTCTTTTATCATTCACTGCTAGTACAATGAGCATATTCATTGGTCTAATAAAAGAAGTAAGGCAAAATCTTTTAACATCCCATTTAGTGGGAAAAGCTTTCTTGCAGAGTAGTTTTGTAGACCAAATGATTGTTTCTTTTGGTCCACTGTGATTGGTGCATTATTTTATTGTATTACTGTTATAAATAAGATAATAGAGTATTTTTATGAGCGAAGAGAGTAAGGTAAACACAAAAAATGTGCTTATTCATACATGCGGAAAGAAGCCCATCTAAACTAGGTTGTAAATAAGCTGATAGCCCATCTGATGGTAATTGGTTGCTGAAAGCTCATCAATGTTTGCCTCTGAGGACTAAGATGGAATGCCACAACCTCTGTGGTGAATGACGCTCACACCGGTTTTCAACGTGTCGCCAGCTCTGAGGTCCCAGGTTTGATTCTGGGTCAATTTAGAAAACGCTTTTTCTACATTTTCTCGAGTTGGGTGCTACCTTTGTTGTTTCAATCAGAGCAATGTAGTAATGTTGTTGCTTTCTATCTATGTATTTATTATTTATTTATCATTGTTTTACCTATACATATCCATGATTTAATCACCACTGAATATGCATTAAATTCAAATTGGAGTTTAAAATTATCAATTATTATGATGCCGGCATGCTCTTTTAAACTATGGACTCAAATTTAATATAATATATAATAATATCCCATGGTGATTAGTTATTACAAAAACATATATGTTCTAAAATGCCTAGGTTTAATGTGTATTCTGGTAGATAAAAATTATAAAATTTTGTACATATCTTAAACTATTTGTCTCACACATTTCATTTAGTGAAAATAAATGTTATTTATTATGAAAATACTGATTTGTATAGTTGATTGATATTCTCAGTGGTCGAGTGGCGTACACACCGGTTTTCATAGTGTTGCCAGCTGTGACGCCGGGTTCGATACCCAGTCGAGTCTATGTAGAAAAAAAAACATTTTGTGCATTGTGTCATGTCTGGGTGTTTGTATCACATCTTGCGTTGATTCCATAACGCAAGCGCTTGAGATACTTTGAGAAGAAAGCAATGTATGTGATGTTGTCTGCATTTATTTATATTTATTTATTTATGAGCATTAGCCGATTTGTTATAAACGTCTTTGATTTGATTTTTGTATCTGATGGGGTAGCCAGAGAGAACAGATCGTTAAGTGTGATGTATTTTTGAGCGAAAGAGCTTTCGCTTCTTTCAAATTTATCATTTTCTTCATACTTAATGTAAGTACGTCATTGATTTGAGACATGTCAAAGACTTTAGCCTTAGTTTTTTGTAGGTTATCCGGCAAAGATACACCTGTAAATGTTTAATCATTAAAAAAAATATTGTAACAGCAAAAATGTCTATGATGTATGTATAATTCAGAACCACCGACTATAGTAGACAAAGACTTTATCAGAAGAATATTACTTAATTTTTTTTTCACTCCTATGTCACTGGCATATATGTCAAAAAAAGAAGAAAAACCCTATTTCACCGTCCAAGGGACATTAAAATTATGATCAATTATTGGATTGTACAAATAAAAACTATGCCATTATTTATTGTATTTAAATGAGAACGTAGGAATATCTAGACGTCTCTGTAGCCAGGTCTCAAAAATATTTTTCTTAAGAGTATAAGTAGGGTTGTAGGTTATAATTATAATAGTCACGGCATTCAATAATACGAATAGTCGACTTCAGAACAATTATAGCGTTCATAAATTTTATAGAATTGGTCGACAAAAGAGTACAAAATATTTTAAATCTACAGTTATTACATGCTACCATTTTTTTCATCGATTTTGAATCTAATTGAGTTACTAAATTATGCGTTAGCTATATGGTTCTATATTACAGAGACACGCAGGATATGGCAATTTCGATTTATCGAAATTTTTTATACAAATTGTTTACGAAGGTAACTCAGGCATGTCTTCCTGGGTTCCTAATGAAGAAAAGAGGCGACGAGAAAGAAGCCATAAAAATATAGCAAAAGAAACTAAAAGGAAAGAATTCGTAGAGATATTGGAACAATTTGTGGGAGTCCTTTGCCCAACTGAAGGACATTACAAGTTAAAAAGAAACCATATGTGCAATACTATGTAAATATTTTCTTATAATGCCATTTCGATACTTCGAAGAAAAAAACAGAACATGTCAAAGTATGTGCCGTTTTTTTTTAAAATTACGAATCATGCGCTAGCCAGTTAGATCTTTCTCTTGAAATATTTTAATTTGACTAGTAGTGATAAAAGATTAAAAATTACGAATACAAATAATAACAAAGCAAAACGTGGTCTGCCATTAGGTTTTATTTATATTAATTGATAAATATATTACACAAAACGCATCTTATGAATTTTGCAAATGATCGTTCCAAACCCCTCTCTAAATAATTTACTACATTACTGTATGCTCAATATTGTATATGTAAAGTATTTTGGTGTGCAGGCCTCAAATATATATTTGTCAAAGTAATTGCTGTTTTATTTTTACCCTATATATAGTGTAAGTGGAAAATCTGAGCCCAAGTCCCAGGGTTCTAGGGGTCCAGACTAGACAGGAGTCTACGTTGGCGCGTCAAAAAATGGGGGTTTACAATTCGTAACGAATAAATACAATACAACAAAAATATTTTTCTTAAGAGTATAAGTAGGGTTGTAGGTTATAATTATAATAGTCACGGCATTCAATAATACGAATAGTCGACTTCAGAACAATTATAGCGTTCATAAATTTTATAGAATTGGTCGACAAAAGAGTACAAAATATTTTAAATCTACAGTTATTACATGCTACCATTTTTTTCATCGATTTTGAATCTAATTGAGTTACTAAATTATGCGTTAGCTATATGGTTCTATATTACAGAGACACGCAGGATATGGCAATTTCGATTTATCGAAATTTTTTATAGAATTGGTCGACAAAAGAGTACAAAATATTTTAAATCTACAGTTATTACATGCTACCATTTTTTTTCATCGATTTTGAATCTAATTGAGTTACTAAATTATGCGTTAGCTATATGGTTCTATATTACAGAGACACGCAGGATATGGCAATTTCGATTTATCGAAATTTTTTATACAAATTATTTACGAAGGTAACTCAGGCATGTCTTCCTGGGTTCCTAATGAAGAAAAGAGGCGACGAGAAAGAAGCCATAAAAATATAGCAAAAGAAACTAAAAGGAAAGAATTCGTAGAGATATTAAAATTATGATCAATTATTGGATTGTACAAATAAAAACTATGCCATTATTTATTGTATTTAAATGAGAACGTAGGAATATCTAGACGTCTCTGTAGCCAGGTCTCAAAAATATTTTTCCCATCATTTTTCTTTAAATGGGGTTTTTATAAATGAAATAAGTGAGAATTATTTGTTTACTTACGTACATGTGTGAGTATGTGTCAAAAAAAGTGAAGTTGGATGGAATCACTTTATTGATTGGTCAACTTTTTTTTGACATTCATTCACAGCGTAATCAATTAGGTAAAATAAATGTCTTCTCGCAATTGCCAATACAGGGGTAGACAGAGGTCTAGTCTAGACAATTAAGTCCTTTTGAACCACCTTCCACCGAAGATATTTTCGGGACAACGCGACAGGTGGTGAGCCCGTCGCCGTCAATTAGGTAATTATACAATTCTCACTTTTTTTTTAAATTATTAATTCGTTAAATGCTCACGATTGTGGATTGTCTCTAGGTATAACTTCATTTTTAAATAAATTAAAATTAACTTTTACTTATTCTACTATTTATTAAATATTAAATAATTAATTCATTGTTGGACAGCAACACCGCCAGCCGCAGCACAAAATTTCCGTAGTAACACCTAATCTTGACATTTTTTGAAAAAAAACCTAATTCGTGGTCCAGACGATTAATTCGTCCCACCTTTCACCGAATACGTTTTTCGGGACAACGCGACAGGTGGTGAGCCCGTCGCCGTCAATTAGGTAATTATACAATTCTCACTTTTTTTAAAATTATTAATTCGTTAAATGCTCACGATTGTGGATTGTCTCTAGGTATAACTTCATTTTAAATAAATTAAAATTAACTTTTACTTATTCTACTATTTATTAAATATTAAATAATTAATTCATTGTTGGACAGCAACACCGCCAGCCGCAACACAAAATTTCCGTAGTAACACCTAATCTTGACATTTTTGAAAAAAAAACCCTATTTCACCGTCAAGGGACATTAAAATTATGATCAATTATTGGATTGTACAAATAAAAACTATGCCATTATTTATTGTATTTAAATGAGAACGTAGGAATATCTAGACGTCTCTGTAGCCAGGTCTCAAAAATATTTTTCTTAAGAGTATAAGTAGGGTTGTAGGTTATAATTATAATAGTCACGGCATTCAATAATACGAATAGTCGACTTCAGAACAATTATAGCGTTCATAAATTTTATAGAATTGGTCGACAAAAGAGTACAAAATATTTTAAATCTACAGTTATTACATGCTACCATTTTTTTCATCGATTTTGAATCTAATTGAGTTACTAAATTATGCGTTAGCTATATGGTTCTATATTACAGAGACACGCAGGATATGGCAATTTCGATTTATCGAAATTTTTTATACAAATTATTTACGAAGGTAACTCAGGCATGTCTTCCTGGGTTCCTAATGAAGAAAAGAGGCGACGAGAAAGAAGCCATAAAAATATAGCAAAAGAAACTAAAAGGAAAGAATTCGTAGAGATATTGGAACAATTTGTGGGAGTCCTTTGCCCAACTGAAGGACATTACAAGTTAAAAAGAAACCATATGTGCAATACTATGTAAATATTTTCTTATAATGCCATTTCGATACTTCGAAGAAAAAAACAGAACATGTCAAAGTATGTGCCGTTTTTTTTTAAAATTACGAATCATGCGCTAGCCAGTTAGATCTTTCTCTTGAAATATTTTAATTTGACTAGTAGTGATAAAAGATTAAAAATTACGAATACAAATAATGTAGCAATGTAGCTGCAAGGGATCCACCGGAACTAACACAGTTTTGGGTTTTTAATTCTTTATGAGAAAGACGTCTAGGAACTTCTAATTTATGCGAATGTCGTATATCTGCGTAAGAACAAAACTATCCCTTCTCATCTCGTGGGTGTCGTAAGAGGCAAATAAAGGACAAGCCATGAAAATGCAATTTGCTACCGAAATATACTGGAATAACCAATTAAAAAAAATGCCAGACCAAAATTCAACAGAACGTGATGGACAGCAGCATCTTAGTGCAAGAATTCTGGTACTGCGATCGCCAATCCGCTTTCTTCTTTATTGCCTATCAAAAGCCCACTGCTGCCCAACATAGGCCTCCCCCAAAGATTTCCACAAGAGCACAAAACAAAGATTTTTAGAATTTATGCCTGTTCGTTTAAGGTTCACGCTAAAACCTCTGAACGAATTCTGTTTATGTTTCCATCGTTAAATGCGTTATTTTTAACATAAAAACTGATGGTCATTATTCGCCACCTCGAGGTCCCAGGTCTAATCCCAGTCGGGTTAATGTAAGAAAAACCCAGTTTTTCTACATTCTCTCGGGTCTGGGTATTTGTGGTGCCTTCGTTGTTTCCGATTCCCATACTACAAGTGCTTTAGCATCTTACATTGGAATGGGAGTAATATATTTATTTATATATTATTAATATTTATTAAAAATTAGCAACAAAAGAATTATTACTTTCAACAAGATATCATGTATGTAATGACCGCATAATAACTTCTGTAAGGAGGGCTTGCCGCAATCGCCACGCTTAGTAACCACAGCGGCGATTGCAGTGTTAGACACCTCGCACATTAGACATGGCTGCCCGTCCCCGCTTTTTTGCTTAATATATGATGATCTCCGTGGATGAGTGGCGGACACACCGGTTTTAAGGTGTCGCCAACTCTAATGTTCCGGGTTCGATCCTCGAAAATTTTCCCATCATTTTTCTTTAAATGGGGTTTTATAAATGAAATAAGTGAGAATTATTTGTTTACTTACGTACATGTGTGAGTATGTGTCAAAAAGTGAAGTTGGATGGAATCACTTTATTGATTGGTCAACTTTTTTGACATTCATTCACAGCGTAATCAATTAGGTAATTATACAATTCTCACTTTTTTTAAATTATTAATTCGTTAAATGCTCACGATTGTGGATTGTCTCTAGGTATAACTTCATTTTTAAATAAATTAAAATTAACTTTTACTTATTCTACTATTTATTAAATATTAAATAATTAATTCATTGTTGGACAGCAACACCGCCAGCCGCAGCACAAAATTTCCGTAGTAACACCTAATCTTGACATTTTTGAAAAAACTTTGGTACGGGTTGGCCACCTGGGGATCGAGTTCTGGTTTCTTGACTTCCGATCACTTATCCACTATAACGGAAAAGGAAATATGGTAGCAATGTAAAAATAATGTAGCAATGTAGCTGCAAGGGATCCACCGGAACTAACACAGTTTTGGGTTTTTAATTCTTTATGAGAAAGACGTCTAGGAACTTCTAATTTATGCGAATGTCGTATATCTGCGTAAGAACAAAACTATCCCTTCTCATCTCGTGGGTGTCGTAAGAGGCAAATAAAGGACAAGCCATGAAAATGCAATTTGCTACCGAAATATACTGAATAACCAATTAAAAAAATGCCAGACCAAAATTCAACAGAACGTGATGGACAGCAGCATCTTAGTGCAAGAATTCTGGTACTGCGATCGCCAATCCGCTTTCTTCTTTACTGCCTATCAAAGCCCACTGCTGCCCAACATAGGCCTCCCCCAAAGATTTCCACAAGAGCACAAAACAAAGATTTTTAGAATTTATGCCTGTTCGTTTAAGGTTCACGCTAAAACCACTGAACGAATTCTGTTTATGTTTCCATCGTTAAATGCGTTATTTTAACATAAAACTGATGGTCATTATTCGCCACCTCGAGGTCCCAGGTCTAATCCCAGTCAGGTTAATGTAAGAAAAACCCAGTTTTCTACATTCTCTCAGGTCTGGGTATTTGTGGTGCCTTCGTTGTTTCCGATTCCCATACTACAAGTGCTTTAGCATCTTACATTGGAATGGGAGTAATATATTTATTTATATATTATTAATATTTATTAAAAAATTAACTTTTACTTATTCTACTATTTATTAAATATTAAATAATTAATTCATTGTTGGACAGCAACACCGCCAGCCGCAGCACAAAATTTCCGTAGTAACACCTAATCTTGACATTTTTTGAAAAAAAACCTAATTCGTGGTCCAGACGATTAATTCGTCCCACCTTTCACCGAATACGTTTTTCGGGACAATGTGACAGGCAATGAGCCTGTCGCCACTTTTAATGTCTAAGCTAAGGATATAAATCGTACATTAGTTTTGAAAAAACTTTGGTACGGGTTGGCCACCTGGGGATCGAGTTCTGGTTTCTTGACTTCCGATCACTTATCCACTATAACGGAAAAGGAAATATGGTAGCAATGTAAAAATAATGTAGCAATGTAGCTGCAAGGGATCCACCGGAACTAACACAGTTTTGGGTTTTTTTTTAATTCTTTATGAGAAAGACGTCTAGGAACTTCTAATTTATGCGAATGTCGTATATCTGCGTAAGAACAAAACTATCCCTTCTCATCTCGTGGGTGTCGTAAGAGGCAAATAAAGGACAAGCCATGAAAATGCAATTTGCTACCGAAATATACTGGAATAACCAATTAAAAAAAATGCCAGACCAAAATTCAACAGAACGTGATGGACAGCAGCATCTTAGTGCAAGAATTCTGGTACTGCGATCGCCAATCCGCTTTCTTCTTTACTGCCTATCAAAAGCCCACTGCTGCCCAACATAGGCCTCCCCCAAAGATTTCCACAAGAGCACAAAACAAAGATTTTTAGAATTTATGCCTGTTCGTTTAAGGTTCACGCTAAAACCACTGAACGAATTCTGTTTATGTTTCCATCGTTAAATGCGTTATTTTTAACATAAAAACTGATGGTCATTATTCGCCACCTCGAGGTCCCAGGTCTAATCCCAGTCGGGTTAATGTAAGAAAAACCCAGTTTTTCTACATTCTCTCGGGTCTGGGTATTTGTGGTGCCTTCGTTGTTTCCGATTCCCATACTACAAGTGCTTTAGCATCTTACATTGGAATGGGAGTAATATATTTATTTATATATTATTAATATTTATTAAAAAAATTAGCAACAAAAAGAATTATTACTTTCAACAAGATATCATGTATGTAATGACCGCATAATAACTTCTGTAAGGAGGGCTTGCCGCAATCGCCACGCTTAGTAACCACAGCGGCGATTGCAGTGTTAGACACCTCGCACATTAGACATGGCTGCCCGTCCCCGCTTTTTTGCTTAATATATGATGATCTCCGTGGATGAGTGGCGGACACACCGGTTTTTAAGGTGTCGCCAACTCTAATGTTCCGGGTTCGATCCTCGAAAATTTTCCCATCGTCTATCAATACCCTTTGCGCTGTACAAGGCTTTTCTCTTAGTCATCTCTAACGAAACATAAGAATATATACTTTTGTCGTAAAATACTGACAATTCATCTACTTCTTTCTTTCTTTCTTACTACATATAACGATCACTAGTGATTGGGTGGTCGGAATTGGAATCAGGAGAATCAAGTTCGATTTCCAGGTAGAAGTTCGGAAACTATCTATGGTTTGTATCTTCACTTGGACAATATAATGACAGGCTGACCACTACCGGTCACATCCTAAATAAGTTCTAAATTGTCCATATCTCTGTTTATCCCAGCATTGGGAACGCTTGAAGTGCAATAAGAAAATACAACGTCATTGAAATCGCGGCCTTTAATACGTACGTCTACAAATTAGCAGTTATGTAAGGCAGTTACAAAATTGCAAGTGCGAAATATGTGGTTTTGTAAAAATTTTAAAATATTTGTGCCCATTTTCATATTTTGCGACATCATCGAACCTTAATATCTAAATAAACTGTTACTAATCCACATTTACAACCGTGACGTTAAATTAGCGAAGTTAACACAATTTTTTTTTACTACCATTGAGTCCGCCTATAAGCATAGATCATTTATGTGTATGAAGTGTTCATAAATAAATAAATAAATAATAGCTGCGCCCCGTAGCAATGCCTACAAAGAAAGAAAGAGACAAAATAAAAGTTGAACTCGCTTGAAGAGGATTCCGTACAATGTTATTATTATGTTGAGTGATTTACCATGCTTTAATTAACCATGTTAATTAGTTATCGTATTTTACGTAATATATAAACATAAAACTAATTTTAAACTTTTACGTTCAGTAGATTTTATTTTTCTATGATAGGGAGGAGAGCGGAGGAATGAATTGGAAAGAAAACAGAAAATATTTCTTTCATAAAAAAAATGTTTGAAATCCGCGCAACAAGATCTAAAATGGTTTGTGCATTGTGTAAATACGATATACATGCACATACCATTATACACATAACATTTTTGTTTCCAATCCAATAACATACCATTTTTCCACCGATACCAAGTTACGATAGTCGTGTGGGCTATCGGATGCCGATGGGTGGTCGGTATTTCGAGTCTAGAGACCCGAGTACGATTCCCAGGTTCGTACCAAAGGGTTTTTCAAAAACTTACGTATGAATTATATCGTTGGCTTGAACATAAAGACGGCGACGGGCTCACCACCTGCCTCGTTGTCCAGAAAAATATCTTCGGTGAAAGGTCAAAGGGATCTAATTGTCTAGACTAGACCTCAGCCCTCTGTCTACTATTGATATATATTTCATTTATTTCATTAAAAGTTTAGTGTAAAGACGCTGAAAACGCGCCTTAGGGTTTTAATTATTGCTTAGAACCTATTATACCTACCTACTGATCCATAGTTTTGAAAGTCCTAGTGACAAATATGAAATCAATCTAAATAGCTACGGTCACATACTACAATCAAACCAAATGTTTATGCGAGGTTTGGATTTAAAAATGAAGGCTTACTAATAACAGGTTTGGTGTATTAATTTCGTGTATATTGCGCAGACGAAGTTGCGCGGGTTTTCTAGTTATTAATGAATAACCGACCCAAATAATGAACTTCATAAATAACAAACTTATTTTTTTTATTAATAAAATGTTTGTGCTGATTACACAGTTTGCGTTTTGTCATTTCTCGTTAATGCAGTCGGTAGCAAAACATCACTATGTACTGTAGCAAAATATAACTGCTGATTCCCTTCCCTTTCCTTAAATAAATATCTTCACGCAATTCTCAATACAGGGGTAGACAGAGGTCTAGTCTAGACAATTAAGTCCCTTTAGCCCACCTTCCACCGAAAATATTTTCGGGGCAACGTGACAGGTGGTGAGCCCGAACTGGTGTAGACAGAGCTTTAGACAATTAAGTCCTTTCGACCCAACTTTCACCGAAGCCTTTTTGGACAATAGCACAGGCGGTACGAGTATGTCTATCGCCTTCTGAGAGTTCAGATAATGTATGTATACAGAAAACGACTTAATTTTCTAGACCTCTGTCTAGTCCTGTATTGGGAATGACGTGAAGATATTTTTTACTTTTATATATTTATATAGAATTTTTCATTCCATTTCTATACGTAGTGTTTTATTCTCTTTGATCACTGTTAAAGATTAATATTTTTACTAATGTTTATGAAAGGATGTGATACCTAGCCTTTAAGGAGTGGAAGTGGATGTCACAGTCTGGCCAGTTCGAGAGTACCCTAAACCGAAGAGCATGCATATCTTCACGCAATTCCCAATACAGGGGTAGACAGAGGTCGACCCACCTTCCACCGAAGATATTTTCGGGACAACGTGACAGGTGGTGAGCCCGTCGCCGTCTTTATGTCCAAGCCAACGATATAATTCGTACATGAGTTTTTTGAAAAACCCATTGGTACGAGCCTGCCCCCTGGGGATCGGAACTCGGGTCTCTCGACTCGAAATTCCGACCACCGAACCACTCGGCTATCGTGCAAGAAGGGAATAATGAAAGCGGACGGAGTGAAACAAGTATGTAAGGTTCGTAGCAAGTGGAAAGAAGTGGTATCTGCCTAGCCCTACGGGAAAGAGGCGTGATTATATGTATATATGTATGTGACACAGCAGGGCGTGACCGGTTCTTCTTCTTCTTCTTCTTCTTCTTCTTCCTACCCTTATCCCATGCTATGTGGGTTCGGCACAACATGTCTTCTTCTTCCACTCTCCTCTATTTCCCGTCATGTCAATACTCACTCCTTTCTTTCTCATGTCTTCTTTCACACAATCCATCCATCGTTTCTTTGGTCTCCCCATAGCTCTTCGTCCATCTACATTCATCTCTAACATTCTTTTGCCTATATTACATTTTTCCCTCCTCATTACATGCCCGAACCATGCTAACCTACCACTCTTCATTTTCTCTGTCACTGGTGTTACTTTCAAGCTTCCCCTTATATACTCATTCTTTATGCGATCTTTCCTAGTCACTCCTCACATCCATCTCAACATTCTCATCTCGGCAGCATGCACTCTTCTTTCATCCGTCACTTTCGTTGCCCAGCACTCTGATCCGTACAATACGACAGGTCTCACGATCGTTTTGTAAACTTTGCCCTTAAGTTTAAGAGGCATGCGTGGATCGCAAGTTATTCCCGAGAATATTAGTTAGTTATACCGGTTATAGCTAATAAGATTATAAAGGTAGATATATCAAATCAAATCATTTACGTACCGACATTAGTATATACATTTGTTTAGCGACGGTAATTTTTTACCACCGTTTTCTAATGAGGTTTCTCTAACGGAGAAGAAACAGGCGAAGAAAACTCCGTAGGTACCACTTTTTTGGTCAAACTTTTTTTATTAACAAATATGATTGTTTCTAGTAATAGCTCGGGAGCGACCACCTCATTTCCAAGGGATACTGTCATTAACATATACGTTTATATTATAATAACCATTCCTTTATAAAAACGTATATGTAATAACATAAAACGTATATTATAATAACCTTTCCTTTATAAAAACGTATAAAGACAGTATTATTATAGGAATAAATCCGTGCGTCACTGTGTTTGTTATCAACGTGACATGCAACGAGCGGAAGTAAAGGGCCGAGTCATATGGATACTTGTATGAATGATGTGATTACTCTTCTGTAATTATTTTATAAATATCTTCACGCCGTTCCTAATGCAGGACAAAGGTCTAGACAATTTAGTCGTCCGACCAACCTTCCAGGGAAGATATTTTTGGGACAACGTGACATCTGGTAAGCCCGTTGCCTTTATGTCCAAGTCAACGACATAAATCGTACATAAGTTTTAGAAAAATCCATTGGTACGAGCCGGCCACTTGGGGATCGACTCGGGTCTGGAGGTCGTCATTTCAAAGAAAAGGATAATAAATTCTTACACCGCGCCTGGCGACACGTCAGTATGTATGGCTGCCATAAATAAATACATACATAGATCAAGAGAGACAACTTCACATACATTGCTTTGATCCCAAAGTAAGCAGCTTAAGCTTAAGGTAACACAAACATCCAAACCCGAGAAAGTTGTTTTCCACAGTTTTGAAATGTAGAAAAGAGGTTTTCCACATCGACCCGACCGGGGATCGAACCCGGGACCTCAGAGCTGACGACAACTTGAAAAACGGTGTGTCCTCGAAGGTCGTCAAATATAGTGTTACAATGGTATGGGTAGTTCGAATGACAAAAAAAAACACTTATAGATATCTAGTAACACTTGATATTTGAATAACAATGAACGTGCCAAAAAACGACTCAGTATTATGACATATTTTAAATAAATAAATATCTTCACGCAATTTCCAATGCAGGGGTAGAGGCCTAGTCTAGACACTTTAGTCCCTTCGACCCACCTTCCACCGAAGATATTTTCGTGATAACGTGACAGGTGGTGAGCCCGTCAGCTGTTTTGACACTAGTAAATCGCTATGGTAATAAGAACAAATTCATATTTATTCTGTATTGTGACACCTTATATTAATGAATAAAATTGGCGGACTTAAAGCTGATAGCATTCGCAAATAGTTAACCCTTAAATAATACCACCGTTAAATAATAAATAAAAAAAAAATGTATATGTTTGTAGTACGCACATAGGCCGTCCGTGTCCTCCCCAGGATGTTGGGTATTTGATCCGAAATTCTAGACTGGAAAACCAACAAACGCAAGTAATTATCTACGAGATGCGGGAGCGAGTGCGGAGGCAGGTGCGGAAGTGAATAGAGGTGCGGGAGCGGAAGCGGGAGCGGTAGTGTAAGTGGGAGCGGGTACGAATGCGAGAGCGGGTGAGAATGCGGGAGCGGGCGCGCATACGGCAGCGGAAGCGGGTACGGATACGGGAGCGGGGGCGCAAGCTCAAGCGGGTACAGGAGCGGGTGCTAGTGCGGATGCAGGAGCGAGTGCGGATGCAGTAAATACGGCAGGGGGTGCGGGAAAGGATTTTGGTGCGAGAACCTTATATTCTAGTGCCATAGGTATCACAGTATCCAACTAATTTTTTTTTAATAAATTGAAGCTAAATACTATTAGCCCAGTAATCATTAAAAACTAAAATTAAAGTTGGTCTTAACAACAATTTATTAGCAGGTAAGCAAAGTACTTAACAACAATTTATTCCAAACATAAATTTAAAAGTTCCCTCCAATAGATTCTAACTGTAAAAGTAAATTTATAGAAACAATACTGAGAATAAACTCACGATAGCCGAGTGATTGTTTGGATCGATCGGCTATCGTGACTTCTTCTCTTTAATTTAATAACAAAAAGTTCAGCATAACATATATGCTTTAACATCAAAAAAAAATTGCGATCTCAAAACGCTTTGATATGAAATGTTTTCTTACGGTAATCGAACTGATACAAAGCAGCTCCAACTCATTATGGCTGTAATGTTCATTTAAGACGTTAATGGCACGTACTAACTGACTAAATCTATACATATAAATAAATTAGTGAGTCTGTAATATTGTAATAACCGTTTTTTATGTTGGGTGGTCGTAATCTCGAGTCAAGAGACCCGAGTTCGATTCCCAGGTGGCAGGCTCATACCAATGGGTTTATCAAAACTTATGTACGAATTATAGCGTTGGCTTGGAAATAAAGACGGTGACGGGCTCAACAGCTGTCACATTGTCCCGAAAATATCTTCGGTAGAAGGTGTGTCGAAGGGACTTAATCATCTAGACTAGACCTCTGTCTACCCCTGCATTGGGAATTCGTGAAGATATTTATTATTATTATTATTTACTCATTATTCAGTTTCTATCTTTTACATTGAACAGATGACTTCTTTTTTTTCACTTTATTACTTCTCTCTCAATAGCTTTATTTTAATATTATGGCTTGCTGGAGGACATTGTTCATAACTTTTGATAAATTATTGTATGTTATACTGTACTTAGTTATAAGCTTTCCTAACTATAATAAAATAAATAAATAATCATAAAATAATGTATTTATTAATCTATCAATTGTACCGTGTAGTAACGGTGTTAGAATATTGCCACTCCCTTTCTTCCTGTGGGTGTCGTAAGAGACGACTAAGGGAAACAGCCTTGAATATCGTTATGGCAAGCGATAAATGGCGGGATACCCATCACTAAAAATAACAGACCAAAATAATCAGACCGAAAATGGGAGGCAGTGTCTCAGGTGCGAGTGGTATGCTTCTGCGATTGCCAAGAGTGGTGATTATGGCATATCCTCCATATGTGAGAGGCCTATGTCCTGCAGAGGACTTTCAGTCCGTTATGCATGTTAAGTATGTATGTATGTATGTACGTAATCTACCAATTATTTAATTGATAATTTAATCACATATAAAAACATAATTTTGTTTAAAATATAAGTTTTCGTTTGACTATGAGTTTCTTTTGACTTTTTTCTTTTTCAGCAATCCCATAAGGATTCCGTTTAATCCTTTTGATTTACTGAATCTTAAATATTAGAAATTTTTTATTCAAAAAAACATATAGTTAAAAACTATCATACAAGTGGACGACCCGATAGATGGGTTAGTAGTGAACCTGCCTTCGAAACTAAGGGTTTCGTGTTCAAATCCCACAAGCGGCACACCTTTCTGTGATGAATGTTAATGTTTGTGCTCGACTTCATTTATCTATGTTATCTATGTTGGTCATTAAACGGCAAAGGGCTCACCACCTATCACGTCGTCCCTAATAGCTTCGGTGAAAAGTGAGTTGAAAAGGAATTCATTGTCATGACCTCTGTCTACTTCAGTATGGGAAATTAGGTGAATTAAAAAACAATACGTAACTCCGTACGCATACCTACCAAACTCACCTTGTATGAAAACAGGAACTTCGTTCAACTATTTTTCATTTGCGAACACATCGTAACGCCAGTTATATTTTGGGAATCACTACCGGGGAATGTTGTTATGAATTGGTGAGCTATTTTTAAAGCAACGTAACGTACATTCTCGTACAATACGTTGTTTCGCGTAAACGAAGTAACTGAATTTGTGTGCGCAAATTTATTCTATTATTAAATTTAAGTCACGTATTGAAATACACAGTTCGCTTTTTTCACAGGGAGACCAGCGTATTTGTTCGTTACTTATGTATGATATTTACAATTGTTTATTTATAGAATCAAAATTATGTATTTATTTACAATAATTATTAACTGGAAACTATAATAATCGTAGAGCCTTACTCCTCGTGGCATGGCACCAAGAACACGGGCTACATTTCCACGTTGAATGGTTAAAATTTACCGTTGAACGAGAAAAGAACCAGCCCTCTTGTCATCAAGCTACGACAAGTAGCGGATACAGTTCATTAAGAAAATGCATTAGATGGTTATTTAGTGTGTGTTCGAGAGGATTCGAGAATGGCTTAGATTCACCTTAGGACTTGGCAAATAGGTTCTAGAGCAGGACTACGTCAGCCGGTCTTTTTTTTTATAGAATAGGGGGGCAAACGAGCAGGTGGCTCACGTGATTACTTACCTTATGTGATTACCGCCGCCCATGAACACCTGCAATACCAGAGAAACAGCAGATGCGTTGCCGGCCTTTGTAAAAGGTATAGGCTCTTTTCCTGTAGGTCCCTAAGTCGTATCAGTCTTGAAAAACCGTTGATGGCAGCACATTCCATAAAGTTCCGCGAAAAACTCTTGCTAGTATATGTATATATTGATAGAAAAAGAAGAAGGTATGCGTGTCTATGATATGCAGTATCCATGTAGTAACCAAATGGTTTTTGCAGTTGCGGTTTTGGTGTTGTGCATCAGTAATTTTTTATGCATTTTTAAAACAAATTTTAAAAATTATTCATGGTCTCGTAGTACATGCTTGTGATAAGTTGCTATGTGGTATGAACATATGAATTTGCCTCACCTTTCTTCTCAATACTAGACCAAATTTAGGTAGACCGGAATGGCCTTATCGCCAATCGAAATTACCCTTTGTGGTTGTTGTTTATGTTGTAATTACGTATTTAACTATGGCTAGCGTAATGTTTTTTAGTTTTTTGTAATGGCGTAACATATATACAAGTACCTTGTTGCCGCAGCCTTCGTGTGAAGCGACTATGACAAAAGCCTCACAAATCCAAATGGTGACAATATCTTCACGTCTTTCCCAATACTAGGGAAAACATTAGTTTAGACAATTTAGTTCTTTCGAGCCGCCTTACCTTTGACCAAAGACATTTTTTAGACGACGTGACTGATGTTGAGTATGTCATGTCAAATATTTCGTCTTAAATAAAAATACTTTGTTCAAAAGTAATAAATAACGCAATAAAATCCGAAAATAGTTTTATTTAAGATATAAATCATACTTAAGTTTTGAAGTAACCCATAGGATCGTAGCCTAACCACCTGAGGAATGAACTCGAGTCTCTTATTTCGAATTTCATGTCTCCTAACTCGAGTGTACTCGTATATAGTGGGCAAAGACCATCTCTAAAATATGCTTTTTGATTGGTACTAGAGTAGGGGAATATACGCCATAGTAGGTTGGCGGATTTCAACTGGACTGGCGCTGCAGCCGCAACAGGAGCCGATTGTGAAGGTTGGTCACCTCTTTTTGCGATCCATGATTTTTTTCTATCTCGCATATTTATTTTATTTTGGAGTGAAGGAGTAGCGTACATGCTAATTTTCATGGTGTAGCCAGCTCAAGCAAAAGTTCGATTTCCGGATGGGTCAATTTAGAAAAACCAATTTTCATACATTTTCTCGGGTCTGTATGTTTGGTGCCTTCGTTGTTTCCGATCCCGTAAACCCAAGTGTGTTAACAACTTACTTTGGGATCAGAGCAATGTATGTGATGTTATCCCTATATATGTATTTATTTATCATTTGACTACCCCATAGCCTAATTACTAGGTACCTACCCTACCTTTGAAGTTATCAAAATTTCACGTCAATCTACAGACAACTTTTCGGATTTTACGACCGCAAACATTACACACAACACATCACTGGTTTTTTTTATTTATTTATTGGAAACGATAACAGTTTCCTTGAACTGGTTAAGTAATCATTTTTGTGTTATCAGCTATTTACTTCTCTACATATTTTTTTGCGTAGATCGATAAGATTTTTGCTTATGCCTTAAGAAAATGTTTGTTAAATTTAGGAAAAAAAACATGACATGATAAGTCAGTGTTTTTTATTTCCACACATTTCCCAATACGGGAACAACCAGAGGGCTGGACAATTTTGTCTCACGACCCACATTTCGGAGTTTATTTTGGGACAACTTTACAGGTGGTGAGCCCATCGCCGTCTTTATATCTATGCCAACGACGTAAATTGTTTTTGAAAAAACTCATTCGTATGAACCTACCTTCTGGAGAAGGAAGGAAGAGTCCGATTCCAAGGCTCATCATACCAATGGGTTTTTTCAAAAACTTTTGTACGATTTATATCGTTGGCTTGGACATTAAAGACGGCGACGGGCACAGCACCTGTCACGTTGTCCCAAAAAATGTCTTCGGTAGAAGGATGGTCGAACATCATAATTGTCTAGAGATTCAACTGTATTGGGAATCGCGTCAAGATATTTATTTAAGTTTCATGTGGATACTCTTTATTGATGTTATCTATTGCAATATAATTTTCAAGGCTAACGTTTTAAATAATAAGAATGGAGTAGATAAATAGTTTTTATCAATAATTAGGGTCATTTACTACGCCTATATATTTATTATCTTTAACATTTTGCGAGTGAAACTATTTCTTGGCAGATAAAAAGACGAAATGTCGCTATGACAACAATAGTTCCAGATTCAAGGTTCATTATAAAAAAAATTGGTATATTGTCTTTGCTTCATAACAAAACAATTATTTGTGGGATTTTTCCGCAGTAGAATTGATACCTCCATATAAATGAGATCACTACAGGAACCCGATTGCCTTACTAATATTATTATTATAGGCCTTTACATCTAATACAGATGATTTAAGCATTATCCACTTTGTAACACCTCTGCGTGTGTCTAAAAAGACCTATGCTGGAGTGACAGGTACGACATATGACACGTATATTGTTCATCCCGTCGTGCCCCATCAGAGAGACGTGAGTGGCGTTTTTCGCGTTTCAGAGCTAGGGTTTTTGCTGCTCTCTACATTTCTCTTGTTATTGCCTTAGGGTAAAAATCATGTCAACTGTAGAACGCTGGGTGCGGAAACCACATTGAGCTTCAGGATACACTCGTTCGGCTAGCTTCTGTACTCCGCCCAAGACGACACGGGAGAAAGACTTGCCGACATTACTTAGAAGAGAGATTCCACGATAACTATTACAATCCCCACGATCACCCTTACCTTTGTATATAGTAACAATGTTCGCATCGCGCAAGTCTCGTGGTACATATCCCTCTTCCCAGCACTTTACTAGAAGGTTATAAATGACAGGCAGAATACAGTCAACCTTGAGAAGCCCTGTCGGTAAGCCATCTTTACCTGGACACTTTCCACACTTAAGCTGGTTAATAGCTCTATGAAACTCTTCTTTTGTAGGTATGGCATCCAACTCATATACAGTTGCATGTTTCGGTGTATGATCCAAGGCTTCTGGTTGCATGTTTATTGGGCGTGAGTAAAGCTCAGAATAGTGTTCTACCCACCGCTGAAGATGACGGTTGCTATCAGTGATGACAGTACCGTTTGTCTCTTTAAGAGGCGCTGTCTTTTTTGGAATAGGTCCGAGAGCTCTTTTTATCCCTGAATATACACCTACAAAGTTACCAACATTCGCGCATGCCTGTATACTTTTACAGAGTTGTACCCAGTAGGTGTTTACGTAGAAACGGATATTACGCTGGAGCTTTGCCTTTGCTGCACTTAAGTCCTTCTTCATTTTAGCGCAAGGATTTAGGCGATAGTTAAGAAAACATTGGCGTTTTATGTTTATAAGGCATTGTAGATGTACTTTATTTTCAAGAAACCAATCGGGGGACTTGCGTTTCTGGTAACCAAAAACATCGCCAGCAGTGTTGGTGAGAAGATCTTTAATACATTCCAATTCATCCTCTATGGACATATTTTGTTTCCAATCTGATAGCTTGGTCTTCACCATTCTACAGAAGGACGCCATCGCTCCATCGTCTTTGGTTTTACAAACATCAATTTTTCTTCTGCTCTGTGTTTTCATTGAGTGTATTCTCTTTAAAATAAGTCGCACGTTTGTCGCCACCAAAGAATGGTCAGTATCACAGTCAGCGCTGTGGAAGGAACGTGTGTGAAGTGTTTCACAGAGGTATTTTTCTTTGTCAGAACAAGGTCAAGTTGATGCCAGTGTTTAGAGCGTGGGTGCATCCAGGCAACTTTCCTCATGAGTTTACCTTTAAAGTAAGTTAGTTAATTGACTCAGGCGTTACTTTGCGGAAATTCATTGTAAAGTTTTTATTTAAAAAATTACTTCGCAACCCTCCGCATGAAAATGATTTCATGCGGAGGGTTGCGAAGTAATTTTTTTTAAATAACAACTTTTAAAGTAAGTGTTTGTTATACACAGATGGTGCTTTGAACAAAACTCTAATAATAGTTGACCGTTCTCGTTTTGTTTTCCAACACCTTCACTACCAATGCAATCAGACCACGTAGATGTTTCTCGGCCAACACGAGCATTAAAGTCACCCAGAATGTGCAACCTTTCATTAGAATGCACCCTGCACACCACCTCATTTAGCTGACAATAAAACAGTTCCCTATCCTCTAGCGATGATTTAAGTGTAGGGGCATATGCGGAAATTAAAGTGACAGAGCCGCACTAAGTTTTTAGGTGGAGAACCATTATACGTTCGGACAATCCCAGTGGATTTTTAATAGAGTTGAGGAGGTTATTTCTAACAGCAAAACCCACTCCATGTTCTCTTGCATACGCAGCGTCTTTTCCCTTCCAAAAGAAAGTGTAGTGAGCCTCGCGAATGGATCCCTTATCTTCCAGCCTTGTCTCTTGCAGAGCTGCTATGGCAATGTTGAGTCTATGAAGCTCCGCATCAATAATTGCTGTTTTACGCGAATCGTCAACAGTATCTAGGCTTCCATTGGTGTTTAGGAAACCAGTCCGCATTGTGCGGACGTTCCATGTCGCTAAACGCATGCAAGTGTCATTTTTATGTATTGTATTTTTAATTTTCCTTTTGGAGGCAGGTGTTTTTGCGGACGTTTTGAGCTTAGTGTATTTAATTTACTTAGTAGTTTATTTAATCCCAAAAGTGTTATTTCTCAATATTGGTTTTTGTTCCTATTCAGCGGGAGAGGTTGCAACAGCGTTTGCGTATGGATGGTAACGGTTTAAGAACAGTACCATACTGTTCTTACACCGTTACCATCCATAATAACAATAGGTAGGTATTCATTTATTATAATTACAAAGACCGTGTGGTAACGGTGTAAGAATATCGCCACTCCCTTTCTTCTCGTGGGTGTCGTAAGAGGCGACAAAGGGAAACAGCCTTGAAGATGTTCACGAAACAGCCTTGAAGATATTAACGATAGTTACGGCAACCGATAGACGGCGGAATAATAATAATAATAAGCCCTTTATTCAGACCAACTTAGCATCTATTACAAAACATTAAGAACTACAAATTTATTAACTAATAAATATATTTTTGCAACTAATCTTAATCTATTCTTTTCTAATACTTAATTATTTTTTGTAGGTCTGTTTGCCAATCGGCAAAGGCCTCCTCCAACCTTTTCCATTCCTGCCTATCTTGGGCCACAGATGGCGGAATAACCACCTCTAAAAAATATCAGACCAAAATAATTAGACCGAAGATGGCAGCAGCGTCTGAGTTGCGAGTGGTCTGCTACTGCGATCGCCAATCCGCTTGCCAAGCGTGGCGATTGGCAAATCCTCCCTATGGGAGAGGGCTATGTCCTGCAGTGGACTTTAATGGACCGTTATGTATGTATATGTTATGTATGCGGGCGCAAGAGCTGGGAGCCAGGAGTGCGGGAGGGGTGCGAGTGCGGGAGTGGGCGCGGGAGCGGGTGAAGTTTCGGGTCCTTAAGCGGTAGCGGGAGCGGGTGTGCGTGCGGGAGCGAATGGGGGACTAACGAAGTACATTATTAGTGTAAAGCTACTTTAAATTCAGTTAGTAGTTTATTTAATCCCAAATCCAATAGGCCTCAGTATTGTTTTTTTTTTTAATTCAGCGAGTGCGCGAGCGGGAGCGGTAGCGGTTGCGGGTGCGGGAGTGAGTTTGGGTACGGGGGTATGCTCGGGAGCGGGTGTGGCGCAGGTCCGGGTGTTGGTGCGGGCGCGGATGCGTGAGCGAGTGCTGGGAGCTGGAGCAAGTGCTGAAGCGGGCGCGATTTCAGGAGCGGGAACGGGTCCTACAGTGAATGCGTGTGTGAGAGAGAGAGAATCACACATCGGGATCGGACGTGCGGACTGCGAAACATGACGTCGCAGGTTCGGGCCCCGCCATTCGACTATTGACGTAAACCAACTCCAGGCACAAGCATTGCAGCTTAATTGGAGTGGTTAACAGGAATACTAATAAAAACATTGCAAAACTGTTCAGTTGAGAAGAGTTTTGCGATCTCAAAAAGCATGTCGTCTCAGTGGTCATCTGTGAAATTCCACGGCACAGTTTTTCAGTCAGGACCTTTGTTGGTCTCTCGACCCGAGACCTCACGACACAAGAGGATGACCAGAGTTTTTTTTCGAAACCGATATAGGCATATGCTGTATCAGTTTCTAAGAAAACTTATATAGGCTTGAATAACCAGACGGCGACATACTCACCATCTATCACGTTGTCCCAAATAATTAACAGTGAAATGTGGGTCGAAATGACTAAATAGTCTATACTATAGTCTATAATTGAGCCCTAATTTATCTTTTTTGACCTCTGTCTACCCTAGTATTAGGCAAAAAGATACTAAATTAGAACTCAATTTCTTAAGCCGTAATTTAGTACATTGTTTTGTCAATATTGAAACGAAAATCATAGGCACTTGTTGATGTCTCATTATGTATTAAAGAAGTTTCCATACAAAATGACGATCAAGCTGTAAGGATCGTGACACTTAGCGATCTATACTCTTTGGCTATCCCGTTAGTAGCAGTGCGTGAAGATAAATAAGTTGGCTCATCTCACAATTTATCATTTTATATTATGTATTGCACGACCTCCTAGAAATTGCAACGTTACTTTTATTTACATTACTCAAAGAGTAATTGTATACTCTTTGATATTTAGGGTTCGGGGATATGTTATTTTTTTATTTCACTCCAAAGAGTATATAATCACTACGCTCTACGCCAACCGACAAAATTTCGCGCCACCTTATCTGTCATTAAACTCTGACTTTATATTATGTGGTGTGATCTGTCACCTGATCCGTAACCTCAAGCTGAATAAAAACGATAAGGTACATGATAAACGTGGAACACTTTTTCCTATTATTATTTTTATCTCATCTTTTAAATGATTTTTTGTAAATTCCAATTAACTATTTAGATAACAAATAACGAGGTCGTAATTGCTGATTTTTTTATCAGACAGTTTGTATTCTTAGTCACGATAGCCGAGTGGTTGGGTTGTTGGAATATCGAGGCGGGAGTCCCGAGTTCGGTGGCAGGGACGACCTCCGTGGACGAGTGGCGTAAACAACAGTTTTCAAGGTGTCGCCAGCTCTGAGGTCCCGGATTCGATTCCCAGGCGGGTCATTGTAGGAAATAACTTTTTGTACATTGTTTCTAGTCTGTGCTTTTATGGTACCTTACTTGTTTCCTATTCTATAACACGATTTTTTAGCTACTTACTTTAGGATATATTACATTAAACATACATTTTAACAGTGGTAGAGCCACGCATCAGCTTTTTTTGATGCATGAATGGGCCGGCTCGACCGAGGAAGTACCACGACCTCACTGAATACCGGCGTGAAGTAGAAGTCTAACAAACTTCTGCGTTTCGTCTGGTGAGTGCAGGTAACATGTGGCCCACACACCCCCCCTGCCCCAATTCTGGAGGAGGAGGGCACTCTAAGGGAGGCAACGCATCTGCTATGCCTCTGGTATTGCGGGTGTTCATGGACGGCGGTAATCACTTACCATCACGTGAGCCACCTGCTCGTTTGCATCCCTTTTCTATAAAATTCTATAAAATTGCGTATGTGACTTTGTCCCTATCTGTATTTATTTATTTAAAACAACTATGAGCATACCTTTCTTGTACAGCCTACAGTGAGACACCACTTCTTGGATTAGCAAGTATAAATGAGCATTGAGGGTTGGTGTACTCAACATCAACTAGATGATGAAATGAAATTATGATGAAATTATAATAAATGACATGGGCGAGCTTCGAACCCGCGACCTCTACCGTACCGTGGCAGCGCTCTGACCTGCGAGCCATAGAGTCCCACACAAACCAGTTGAAATTTTAAATGTTTTTTTTTTAATTACTAATGGAGCAAAGGTCGCAGTTCGAAACCGGCCGTGTATCATGTCAAATAGCATGTATCATATCGCACCTTATAGCATCGCGTCATGTTTTACACCGCCATCTATCGATAAACATGACATACTTGAAGGTTTTTATCGTGGGTTGGGTAACCCACGGTGTGTTAGACAAATTTATTCGTTATCAAAGCAAGGAAACCTGACTGTAATCACTATAGTAGAAATTCTCGTACCAATGAGTTTTTTCAAGACTTCCGTGGACACCGGTTTCCAAGGTCTCGCTAGCTCCAAGGCCCGGTTTCGATTCCTGGACTACTCAATGGCGAAAACTTTGTGTTTTTAACTCTAAAACTGAAACAATGAAACATTGAAGCGACACTAAAATTTTCACGGAGTCTGGTGTGAAATGTCTTCCTTCACTCGTTGTTTATAATTAACACACTTACTTTGGGTTCAGAGCAATGTATGTGATGTTTTATATAATTATTTTGTTCAATCTTATTTTATTTTCTTAGCCCTATTATTTGTCAGGCTGTTTTTGGAATGAACGTCGATGAAGGTACTAAATGTTCTTTCGAAGCGGAAGCAATTCGAGGGCTACTTTAGACAAAGCAGTCGCCTTTCAAAATTTGCCCACCGTAGGAGTTAGCAGGTAACAGAAGACTACAGAAAATTTTTCAAAAAAAAACAAAATCCTTATTTTGCAATGTAATTTGCAATGTTCCGACGTGTCTAGTAAGGTGGGAGATGGAAAAGATTCAGTATCTGCCGAGGATGGGCTGCCTAGGCCGGCCAGCGCTGCTGAGTTCACAGATGAGAATTTTGCCGTCGCCCTGCCAACATGCGGCAATGTCGAAACACCGCGGGGTTTTAGTCGGTGCGAACGCGACATTACCCATCTGTACTCTGGTGGTGGCGGAATACATTAGGTATTTTCCCACGTATAAAAAGGACCAACCTTCGGGGTAAACCTTTTTATGTGGGACCCACTGTACAAATGTAACAAGTGAGTAAAAATAAATAAAATATTTAAATAAATATCTTCACGCAATTCCCAATACAGGGGTAGACAGAGGTCTAGCCGAGACAATTAAGTCCCTTCGACCCACCTTCCATCGAAGATATTTTTGGGACAACTTGACAGGTGTTGAGCCCATTGCCGTCTTTATGTCCAAGGCATCGATGTAATTCGTACATAAGTTTGTAAAAAAAACCCAATGGTACGAGCCTGCCACCTGGGGATCGAACTCGGGTCTATCGTGACTTCTTCTCTTTAATTTAATAACGAAAAGTTCAGCATAACGTTATGAAGCATAACTTAATGAATGGACGAAATTACAACCACCCAACAACTCGAAAAAAGTCACGATAACAAGTGACTAATAAATTTATTATGAAATAATTAATGATTTGAATAATCATGTCCCACGATAGTTTTAATAATTTAAATGTATAATGTTAAAATATACCTAATCAAAAAAGTGTTAAAAACAATGTAAATGATAGAATTTCTTCATAACACTTTCCGCTATACTGTAATTGATGTGTAACATTTCCTTCGCTTTTTGAATTTTTTTTCATAATGTTCGGCTTTGGCTACCTATTAGTCGCCACCGATCACACATTTTACAAAAAGGAGTCAGGGGTTGAGGGTTTAACGCCATCAGCGCATGAAATAAAACAAATCCGCCTCCTCTCACTTCGAAACAGCTTTACTATCACCAGCGCACCCTGGCGCGGAACTCGTCGCTGACGCTCACCCGCTTAATGCTCTCGTAGCCCAGGATGATGGAGAAAGAGAAGCAAGCGGACTGCGCCAGCCGCGCCGTGAGGCCCTTCGCGTACAGCCCGCGCAGCCCCTCCTCGCGCCACAGCTCGCGGGACACCTGCCGCATGGAGCCCACGCCCCCCACCTGCCGAGCGCGACAACGTGACGGACGCTCTGGCCGACTGATGTGGAGGCCAAGGATGGTCCGCAAAGCCGATAGGGAGACTTGGGTGGGCATGCATGCATGCATGCATACATACATACATACATACATATATACATACATGCATGCATGCATGCATGTATACATACATACATACATACATGCACGCATATACATACATACATACATACATGCACGCATATATATATATATATATATATATATATATATATATATATATATATATATATATATATATATATATATATATATATATATATATATATATATATATATATATATATATATATATATATATATATATATACATACATACATACATACATACATACATTACCGCCTGTTAAAGTCCACTGCAGGACATAGCCCTCTCCCATAGGGAGGATTTGCAATAGTCGCCACGATTGAAAAGCGGATTGGCGATCGCAGTACCAGACCACTCGCACCACAGACGCTGCTGCCCACATTCAATCTGATTATTCTAGTCTAATCTTTTTAGAGATGATATCCCGCCATCTATCGATGTTAACGATATTCAAGGCTATTTCCCTTAGTCGCCTCTTACGACACCCCTCCCCACACCCACACCCAAGGGAGTGGCAATATTCTTACACCGTTACCACACGATAAACATACATACATTGATAAATAATGATAAATACAAACATGAAATGCAGTTACATCCTAAGAATCTCTCTCATAAGTCTTCAAAAAAAATGTAGTGGCGATTGCAATTTTTTTCGAGATTGAACACGGTCCTCTCGGCTCAAATTCCTCTCACCCAACCACTCAACTATCGTCGCTACCATTACAAAACATATCATATAATTTTATTGCATATCATAAAAGTTCAAAAAATAAAATAAACAAATAAATATCTTCACTCAATTCCCAATTCAGGGTTAGACAGGGGTCTAGTCTAGACATTTAAGTCCCTTCGACCCACCTTCCACTGAAGATATTTTCGGGACAACGTGACAGGTGGTGAGCCCGTCGCCGTCTTTATTTATCATAACAGATAGGGTCTTAAACGTATTTTTAGTTCTTATAACACCCGCCATATGCATTCAAATAGTTTTGTAAGCTTGTGGTTATGGCGTAAGAATATACCAGTCCCTTTCCTGGAAATAGGCGACAAAAGAAATGTTATTGACTACCGACAAATGGCGATATACCATCTCGAAATACCAGAGCAAAATTCAGCAGATCGGTGACGAGCAGCAGCGTCTAAAGTGCGATGTGTCTGGTACGGCGATCGCCAATCCGCTCGCCGAGTGTGGCGATTAGGGTTAAAACTCCTAATGGGAAAGGCCAATGTACTGTAATGGATTTTTAGAGGCTGTTATGCGTATGTACGTATGTATGTCTGCCTACCCTAGAATATATCTAGTGTCGCCTGAAAGGCTAGAAATAGACCTTGTCCAATGGACTTTTAAAGGCCGTTAGGCATGTATGTATGTATGTCTGTATGAATGTATGTATGTATGTATGTATGTATGTATGTATGTATGTATGTATGTATGTATGAATGTATGTATGTATGTATGTATGTCTGTATGAATGTATGTATGTATGTATGTATGTATGTATGTCTGTATGTATGTATGTATGTATGTCTGTGAATGTATGTATGTATGTATGTATGTCTGTATGAATGTATGTATGTATGTGTATGTATGTATGTATGTATGTCTGTGAATGTATGTATGTATGTATGTATGAATGTATGAATGTATGTATGTATGTATGCATGTATGTATGTATGTATGTATATGTATGTATGTATGAATGTATGTATGTATGTATCAATGTATGTATGTATGTATGTATGTCTGTATGAATGTATGTATGTATGTATGTATGAATGTATGTATGTGTATGTATGTATGTATGTCTGTATGAATGTGTATGTATGTATGTATGTGTATGTATGTATATGAATGTATGTATGTATGTATCAATGTATGTATGTGTATGTATGTATATGTATATATGTCTGTATGAATGTATGTATATATGTATGTATGTATGTTCGTATGAATGTATGTATGTGTATGTATGTCTGTATGAATGTATGTATGTATGTATCAATGTATGTATGTATGTGTATGTATGTATGTATGTATGCATGTATGTATGTATGTTCGTATGAATGTATGAATGTATGTATGTGTATGTATGTATGTTTGTATGTATGTCTGTATGTATGTATGTTCGTATGAATGTATGTATATATGTCTGTATGAATGTATGAATGTATGTATGTATGTATCAATGTATGTATGTTCGTATGAATGTATGTATGTGTATGTATGTATGTATGAATGTATGTATGTATGTATGTATGTCTGTATGAATGTATGTATGTATGTATGTATGTCTGTATGAATGTATGAATGTATGAATGTATGTATGTATGTATGTATGTATGTTTGTATGTATGTCTGCCTACCTTACAAACTATGTAGACTTGAAATGCCTATATACAGCACTGGATCTTTATGTATGGTAGTACGTGTGTCTGTGTGTATGTATGTCTGTTTGTATGTCTGCCTACCTTACAATTTATGTAGGCTTGAAATATACATAGGCATTTGCCTATGTTCAGCAATCTATAGAGGCAATTACGCATTTATGTATGTATGTATGTATGTATTTACGTATGTATGTCTGTCTGGCTACCCTACAAAATATGTAGTGGTACCTAAAAAGGACATGTCCGGCAATGGATTTTTAGATGTCGCGAAGCTAATATGTATGTATATATGTACATCTGCCTACCCCACAAACTGTAGTGTTACCTGAAGCCTCGCGCGCACAATGTCGAGTGGGTTGGTGAGGATGGTGGTGGTGAAACCCCCCAGAGTG
>JAGSMR010000132.1:1287500-1322500 GCA_029286605.1 Sericinus montela
TACTTTTTTTTATAGACTAGGGAAGTAATCGAGCAGGTGGCTTACGTGATGGTAAGTGATTACCGCCGCCCATGAACATCTGCAATACCAGAGGCATAGCAGATGCGTTACCTGCCTTTGGACAACTTGGGACAACTCGCGCTATATCTCCTTCACGCAATTTTTCATACCGGGTAAAATAATGCAGCCCACTTGGGACAACTTGGGACCTATAGCCTCTATCTGTCTTAGTGTCCAAAGCTAACAGTACAATATGTTATATACATACCTACATATATACACTTAGATAGGGACATCACATAAATTGCTCCGATCTCATAGTAAGCAGCTAAAGCATGCGTGTTATAATATCGGAAACAGCGAAGGCACCACAAACAACCAGACCCGAGAATATGTAGTAAAGTGGTTTTTCTACATTGACCCGTCTGGGAATCGACCTTGAACCACACGAGATGGCGACACTTTGAAAGCTGGTGTGAACGCCACTCTTCTACGGAGGTCGTCAAATGCATGTAAGTATATAGTGTCGTTGGCTTGGACATATATTTACAAGACAAATATTAGTGTATACAATACTTTATTAACAGAAAAAAATTATATTAATTTTTACAATACTTATTAGCTAAAAACTATAATAATCGTATATATTATATGTATACATATTAACATCTTACGACTCGAATCAAGATGTTAATATGTATAGTAGCCAAATCGAATCGAGTTGCATATTCATATTCATCACACAAATATTTGCTCCAAGAACCCGCAATTCGAACCCGTAACCCTTAGTTTCGGAGGCCAGCTAGGCTATCGGGCCTTTTATTTTTATTTTACACTTTTCTTAAATTATTAATAGATGAGCCACAAACAAGAGAAAGCGCTACAAATAAACTGATACTTATTCTTTAGAAGCCTTAATTAATACAGGAAATTTAATTTACGGCTTAAACAATATTATAATTAATTCGGCTATAATAAAGATTATAAGACACTGATGTCTTATCTTTAGCAAAAATTTCGACATAATCACTTGTGACACTGGCAGATACACAACACTGTTGCCATATAGCAGACCGAAACCAAAAAAAGAAACGAAAAATTTACCGCGAAAATTATTGAAGAATAATCGATATTTCGTGACATAAGCAAAGTAACACTCACACTCGATAACCAGAAACCCCGATAGAGACCTGAGATTCCCTCATTTCTGTATATTTTTGTGATCGCGTCAGTTACACCTTTGTAAGCCTCCTTCTTACGCTGCACTTGTATTTGTGTCTTCACTAAGGTTAAGGGATAAAGGGCGCAGCGGACTGAAAAGATATAAATAAAAGATACATATATAAAAAATATCTTCACGCTATTCCCAATACAGCGGTGGACTGCGGTCTAGACAATTAAGTCGATTCGACCCAGCTTCCACCGAAGAATTTTTTAGGGACGTGACAGGTGATGAGCCCGTTGCCTTCTTTATGTCTAAGACACCGATATAAATCGATAATAATTTTGAGCCTTGGGGATGGAAATCGGATCTCTTGACACGAATTTCGAACACCCAACCATTCGGCTACCATGACACTTACATATCGTGCGACTAAACAGATAGAATAAACAATGTAGTTGTATGTAAATTAAAGATATTTTTTTTAATTTAAATAAATAAATATAAATATCTTCACGCAATTCCCAATACAGGGGTAGACAGAGGTCAAGTCTAGACAATTAAGTCCCTTTGACCCACCTTTCACCGAAGATATTTTCGGGACAACGTGACAGGTGGTGAGCCCGTCGCCGCCTTTATGTCCATGCCTACGATGAAATTCGTACATAAGTTTTTGAAAAACTCATTGGTACTGCCACCTGGGAATCGAACTCAGGTCTCTCGACTCGAAATTCCGACCACCCAACAACTCGGCTATCGTGACTTCAACTTTTTAATTTAATAACAAAAAGTTCAGCATAACATAAGATAAAGCATACATACATACATACATACGTTACCACACGAAATTCATTACCACACGAAAAAAGCATATAGCTTTAAATAATCAATAAAAAATCACGATAGCCGAGTGGTTGGATAGTCGGAATTTCGAGTCGATAGGCCCGAGTTCGATCCCCAGTTGGTAGGCTCGTACCAATGGGTTTTTCAAAAACTTATGTACGAATATCGTTGGCTTGGACATAAAGACAGCGACGGACTCACCACCTGTCAGGTTGCCCCGAAAATATCTTCGGTGGAAGGTGGGTCAAAGGGACTTAATTGTCTAGACTCGACGTCTGTCTACCCCCGTATTGGGAATTGCGTGAAGATATTTTATATTTTTTTAATAAAAAATTGAGTAATTTATAAGTACCCTAGTTCAGAGTACCCGTGTGGTTAAAAAAAGGAGTGGTAGAAAGGTTCTCAACCCATAACCATGTGCTGCAATAAAATATAATTGAAACCATTTTTACATACCTGTAAAACTACTAAGTGTATACAGCGGAAAGAATTTACTCTTGTCCATCATACTCCACTCTATTGTGGTAATCAGTTGAGGAGGCGGTGACTCCACCATTGTTGCTGCCATAATTTATATTTTGCGCCTCTCAACTACTGTCACCTTCTATAACCTTCTAGAAGTATTCCAAGCACCGTGACATATGTTCACTTATTTGTTTAATACTATGTCATATATCTTTGGTTAATGTCTTACTTTCTTTGTACATATTGTATTTAATACAGATTTAAAATGGAATTATTGCAATAACGATTAGTCTATAATATAAATAAATACTTTAACAATGTTCAACGTAAACAATTGGGACTAGATGTCTAAATTATATTTAGATTTTTCGTTATGTTATAATATTTATCACACAATTAGTATATGTTGCACATATAAAAACTTTTTCGGGTTCTTCCATTGTTACCTTCACTCGAGACTTTGTCTTGAGCTGAAACAAAGAAAGAAACATATATACATATGTTATGTGATGTATCCTGTTATTGGTTACATATACATACATATCATAGAACTTGGTGAGAAAAAGATGGCTTACTATTAATATTATCTTCACATATTCTCCTTTTACTGGGGTAGACAGAAGTTTAGACAATTTAGTCAATGTAATAGGTGATAATGCTATGAGCCGACTTAGTGTCCAAACCAACAGTATAGTATACATACATACAGTAAAACTTAGATATTCACATATACAAACAAACATCTATGACTCAAGTACTAACATTCATATTCATCACATAAACTTTTCTCTAGCAGGATTCAAACCAGCAATCCTTAGATTCAAAGGTGTGAGTTATTAAAAGAGTCAATAAAAACTAGGTAATAAGGTCATAAGAAAACAAACAGGGCGCTAAAATAAATCAGTATATAAAAATATAGTTGGTGGCAACAAATAATAAAGTAGTGCTACTAACATGGTTGAAATTTAATTTTTCAGTGCTTATTCAGGATATTATTAGAATTCTGGCAAAAATTGTAAACATACACATGGTTTAATATGTAGGGGCATTACAAACAAGGCTATGGGGTCGTAAAAATAACAAATAGGGTTCTAAATTAAATCAGTAAATAAAATAATGTCTGTGGACTACCAACACATAATAAAATACTTCAAATGGCAAATTTTGAAAATTAATTTTTCATATTATTTCCAGATTTTGGGCACCTAGGTACACATTGATTACTATGTAAAGGCTACCTGTAAAACCTGGTGCAATATGTTTGTGATTTTTAAACAAAACCCATTTTGTTCCCAGCTAGATATTTAGAAATGCCAGCACCGCAAAACATTTTTCTTATTTTAATAAATAATATTATATTTACTGTATAAAACTGGTATGTTTGAAAAAAATATTTGTAGCTCTTCAGAAACTAACAGATGTATATTTGAAGCAGTGATATGTAATATTAATAAATGAGATAAATAATAATATAGAAAAGAGAGTATAAGCTCTCAACAATTTACTATATGTACAACATACAGTAAATTGTTCATGATTATTGCTTATAAAAACAAGAATTCCCAATAAAGTATTTTGGTAATACAACGTAAGCCCCACTATAATCAATGACGGACAAAATTTACATTGCAATCATATTGGAAGAAAAGTCTATATAGATTTCTGATACAGAAATGAAGTAATGAAACACATAATAATTGAATAAACCATACTTAAAATATAATAAAGTGCATAATTGATGAATCTTATAACCTTACCAAAACCGAGAGGAACAATCCATTGTTGAGAATCTTACACTGCGGTTTATACACTATACACAATTAAATGAAGGGTTTTATGTAATAATTTACACAGTTAATTGATTTACACGATGAAGAAAATAATTCATGTCCTTCGATTTCAGCGTTGTCAATTAGGTCAGCTGATTGGTCCAGATGTTCTTCCATGTTTGTTTGACATAGATTATAAATTTAAGACGACCCACGAACGAATAGGTCATGGCAACACTGAATCTATCAGCAGCGACTAGGCATCTACTAAGTTTTGTATATTTGTTTAGAACCGATTCCCGGTCGGGGCAATGTAGAAAACACATTTTTTACATTTTCTCCGGTCTTGTTATTTGTGGTTCCTTCGTTGTTTCTAATTCCTAGATTATATTTAATCAGTCAGAAATAGTAAGATGTATATATATATATATATATATATATATATATATATATATATATATATATATATATATATATATATATATATATATATATATATATATATATATATATATATATATATATATATATATATATATATATGGTGGAAGGTGGGTCGAAGGACTTAATTGTCTTGACTAGACATCTGTCTACCCTGTATGGAATGGCGTGAAGATATTTATTATTATTATTGTTATGAAATAAATAAAGCAATGCTAAATATTTAATTGCAAAAAGAAATATTTAACATAAACATAACTAAAATTGTAAACATTAAATATTATACTGCAATAGGTACTCGAAATTCCGACCACTCAACCACTCGTCTATCGTGACTGTTACGTCAGTCAGGAATAGTGGGTGATGGTAAGTAAGTAAGCAAGTACATTTAGGGTAAGAGAGAGGTGCGTGCACGCATTATATTTCTCTCTATCTCTCATAGCCAGTTACGTGTCCGAATATTACACTTACAATTGCATTATTTTAAAAAGAAATAAAATATTAACTTTATAATGATAATTTTTTATTAATTTTATAATGAATAAATATAAATTATATACACATAATTTATTTAAATATTTGTAGAAAATTAATATATGTACATACATATATTTATCATAGGTAAATTCATACACTGACATATAGTCGAAGCCAAAGAAGTTTCACTTAAGTCGTGTAACTTAAGCTCACTCGTTTTTTATATTATTATTATTCTCTACAATACATTTTTTCATCTTTACTATCACATGTACCAAAAATAGTTTTGTTAGGCTTTCACACCAAAACCGATATGCCAATTTTGATGAATTTTGATATAAAGATAGAATAGACTACGGAGTCGACTATAGGCTATTTTTTCACGCGATGATCTTCAAAGCTCCTTTAGCACACGCAAAACTGCGGGCAAAGTTAGTGTTTAAAATAACTTCGTGACTCTTACGTTATACCTGTCTATATAAATTTGACTACTTTATAAAACTTTGAAAGCCCAAGTCATGGACGTTAGTCAGAACGTCACAGGTACCTTGAGAACTCTTTACCGCCTAAAAATTTCCTCCCAACCCGGAACCAAACATTCTATTATCCAGACTCAAATTTATCTTCTTATCGACTATGGTGATGTGTGCTATTTCGACCTGAATGCTGATCTTCTCAATAAATATGATCGTCTTCTAAATAACTGCATTCGATTAATTTTCAATCTTCGTAAGTATGATCATGTATCTACGATAAGTAGATGATGAATCTGAAAGAAGCGAAAGAAGTATGTAGGGATCGTGACACTTGGCGATCTGTTCTCTCTGGCTACCCCGTCAGGGATTGTGCGTGAAGATAAATAAATAATAAATAATAAATGATCATACTTACGAAGCTCCCAGCTTAAGTGGTTAACGATTTGTCAGCGCCGAAATTTGCATGCTCTCGTAATCCTTTATTGTTTTTTGATTATCTCCGGTTCCTCCTTCCTACTTGTCTTCATTCTTCCAATATCTTTGTTCCAACCATGACAGAACCCTTCGCTCGTCAAATAATCTCCTTCTCCGGTATATATATATATATATATATATATATATATATATATATATATATATATATATATATATATATATATATATATATATATATATATATATATATATATATATATATATATATATATATATATATATATATATATATATATGTGTGTGTGTGTGTGTGTGTGTGTGTGTGTGTGTGTGTGTGTGTGTGTGTGTGTGTGTGTGTCCCAGTTACAACACCTACTTATTTAAGGTAGGCTGGTAGAGATTGCCTCTGGCATTAAGGCCGCCTGTATACACTTTCATGTATTTGAAGTGTAATAAATAAAAATAAATAAATAAAAGATTGACCAACTCTTCAGTGTAGTTTCCAGGATTAAAAAAAAAAATTTTTTTTGGAATACACATACCTAATTTATAAACAAGATAATCTTCCGTGTTTTTATTTATTAAAACTTATTTCTTTAACAAAAACTTTATTTACAAAAACAAAATTATGTCATTAATATTAAAAATACTTATTGAAAACTACAAAAATCAAACAGCCCTACTCCTCGTGGCAGGGTACTAAGAACGCCGGCTGCATTTCCACGTTAAATGGTTAGACTTAACCGTTGAGCCAGAAAAGAACGAGCCCTCTTGCCATTATGAAATTATTAGTTGTAGTATTAATTTTTCAACAAAATGTATTTTGCAGGAATTAATCTTTCACCAGGCAACATGATAGTTACGTCAAAATAGTTAAAAACTCATAACTGTCAAAATTGAGAGTTCACTTATCAGAACAAAACTTTTTTTTCTTACAGTTTAATTTAATTCTGTCCTAATTTTCTAACTTTTCTTTTTTCGTATTACCCTCAATAATGGTAATTTAGTTGCTTATATATTGCACATGCATTAGTATACTGAAGATAAAAATATAATGTATTTCCAAATATTAAGTTTACACGTATAAAAAATTACAATGAATCTTATATTCTGGAATTTATCACTTTTTTTTAACTTTTTCTTCACTAGGACACGGGCGCTCTATAGCACCCGAAATGTCTGAAAGTAAAACTAAAATGAAACGCGATAAAATCTTTCAAATTATTTTCATTTTATTCTAAAGAGTCCTACTGTACTCTATTGAAGCGTACTGTAGGAATTAAGATCAACTTTTTAATTTTATTATCGTCTTTTCTTTCCGTTTCAGGCTCGATATTTCAAAGAACAAGATATTGATGGTAAGTAAGATTCATGTATAAGTTTCTAAACAAAAACCCAATGTGATTATTTAAAAAAACATTGTCTAGATATGTATTGATTTTTATTTTTTTAAAGAACATTTGCAATGCCAAATATAACTATACATTTCTATCTAGTTTAGGTTTGCTGTATTCTGCTAATTGTATCAGCCTTAAATATGTGTAACTAATAAAATTGTAAACAGGCTCAAATATGAATAAATTTTATTATGATTTAATTTATTTATTTATTGTCATCTGGTTGGATGTATATACAGATAAAATAAAGAATACGTAAAATATGATTTATTATTAATATTATTCCTTTTAACCACTGCAATTCTTGTGTTTGGAGTGGTTTACATCAATAGCAACAATAGTCAAATGGTGGGCCTGAGCCGGTGAAACTGAATGTGGAATGGAATTGTTGAAGCACTCGGACTCTACTCTTAATTCATAGTTACCAATTAGGATTCTAACTTCATTTAAACTGTCACTTTAATAGCTGTCTTGTCTTGTGTGGAATTATAAACCATTTAAAAAAATGGCTAAAAAATTTGTGTTGATATTTGTATGTATTTGGCATACAAATATTAACACATTAATGTTTAGCCAGCATCATTTTGTAAATACTAATTATTATGTAATGACTATGATGACAAATTTGTATTATATAAAATAAATAAATATCTTCACACCATTCCCAATATTGGGTTAGACAGAGTTCTAAACTATTATTCCGTCTATCCATCTTCCACCAAAACATATTTTTGGTACAATGTGACAGGTGATGAGCCCATCGCCATTGTTATATCTAAGTCAACATTGTAAATTGTACATTAGTTTTTGGAAAAACCCATTGGTATGATCCTTGGGGATCGAACTCAGGTCTCTTGACTCTAATTCAACCTTATAAATATGGTATAATATAACTGTATAATAATGAAATGTAGCTCAGACATTCTTCAACATATAATACTCATGTCTTGACATTAGCCGGATTCATAATAAAGAGACTGTCATTTACTAAATTAAAAAAAACTTGGATTAATTTCAGAATTCAGGGAATGCTTCTACTTGTTTGCCCGTTCTGGTCAAATTACTTCTTTGGACGAGTTGACAGTTGTCATGCGCTCTCTGGGTATGAGCCCCACTATTCAAGAGCTGACAGGTATGGAATTATGAAATGTTCCACAAACAAATAATAATAATTTCTATGCATATTTAGAAGACTGGGATAGAAAGTGGTCTAGGCAATTAAGTATTTTTGACCCATCTTGCATCACAGTTACTACCAGAGCTTTATATTATTAGCATGAAATACTTCCTAGGTCACGATAGCCAAGTGGTTGGAAGGTCGGAATTTCGAGTCAAGAGAGAGTGGCAGGCTTGTACCAATGGATTTTTCAAAAAAAAATGTGAGCCGTCATGGGATGCCTGGCAGATGTGTAACATCGTGTGTGTACAAGTAATATGCATAAAAGATAATATTATTACAGGAATGAAAAAATGAAGTACTAACAAAATACTAATGAAAAAATGAAGTATTATGAATTTCTTACAGAAAATGGTAACTTTATTTAATAAACATTTATTTACATTTGATATAAAAATTCGATATTAATATCAAGTGGCCACAATTTAAATATTTTCTCTCTCTCTCTCTGTGACTTCAGTTATAGTTATATTCGATGTTTCCTCTGTCGGTATTACTGTGACGATTGGTCGATGATAACTAAACTACGTTACAAAAGTCCCGTAGTAGTAAAGTCCCGTTGTCCCGAAAATATCTTGATTGGAAGGTGGGTCATAGGGACTTAATTGTCTAGACTTGACCTCTGTCTACCCCTGTATTGGGAATTGCGTGAAGATATTTATATATTTATTTAATACGTTACAAAAGTATTGGATGAAACATTATCAAGATATCTCACAATTACAGCATCTATAGTTGTTCCATATTTGGTAGTAGATTCTTTTGGATTGTTGTTGATTTGCAATTGAAATTCTTTTTGAAGAAATGTCATTAATGGCAGTGATTCAGCTCTTGCAAATTTACATTAAAATCTCCAGCTAATTTTAATGGTAGTTTATGTTTATTCGTTTTAAAAATTATTGAACATTTTTGACTATAAGGAAATGACCTTTCATGTAAAAATAAATAAATAAATATCTTCACGCAATTCCCAATACAGGAGTAGACAGAGGTCAAGTCTAGACAATTAAGTCCCTTTGACCCACCTTCCACCGAAGATATTTTCGGGACAACGTGACAGGTGGTGAGCCCGTCGCCGCCTTTATGTCCAAGCCAACGATGAAATTCGTACATAAGTTTTTGAAAAACTCATTGGTACTGCCACCTGGGGATCGAACTCGGGTCTCTCGACTCGAAGTTCCGACCACCCAACCACTTGGCTATCGTGACTTTATTATCGTATCGTGACTTTCATGTAAAAATGAAATCTTAATATAATTTACATAGTCACTAATATGAATAATATGAATATAATTAATTAAATATAAAAAAGGGATTTCAGTGTTTAATTATAAACCTTAATTCTGAGGTAATAGGGTGTAAATTAGTATACCTTTGTATAGCGTGCATACAAAGGTATACTAATTTACACCCTATTACCTGAGAATTAAGGTTTATAATTAAACACTACTACGTACGTGCACGGCATGCGTCGCCACGCCAGAAATCGGTTTGACGTGCGGCTATAGATGTTTCACATCAAAAACTTGGAATTATATCATTAGCTTAGACATAAGAGGGCGACGGGCTCACCACCTGTCACATTGTTCCGAAAATATCTTCGGAAGGTGGGTTGAAGGGACTTAATTTTCTAGTCTAGACCTACGTCAACCCCTGTATTGGGAATTGCGTGAAGATATTTTTTTAAATACTTCCTACTAATATTATATATAACAGAGTAAAAAAATACAGGTAACTTATAAGTCATAAGTGGCTTCAGTAGTACATAGCACCTGTAAACCAATTCAAAAGAAGGTGGTTTAGGTTTACGTTATAGTCCCAATTATCCCATATTCCCAAAACTCAACAAAACATTTGAAGATTAGATCTAGCCATAGAACCTTGCATTGCAACCGAGTTTCAACAACAAATTATACAATAATTGTTTTCGAAAAAAAAAGTGAGGATTGATTGATTTATAAATAAATTGAATGTATTGTGAGTGAATGTCAAAAAAGTAAAGTTGGCGCCAACTCTACTTTATTTGGACATTAACACACAAGGAAGAAAATTTTCAAAATATTTCGCACTTATTTCATTTGGTAAACTCCCCTTTCGGAAGTAACAGCCGATAAGCGTCTTAAAATGGTAGCTGCCTACATTGGTGACTGAGGTGAAGTCAAGCCTACATTATAGTTTTTCACTATTAAAAGCAGATTATTTCTTTTGACACGCCAACCTAAATCCCTGTCAAGTCTCCTGTGGACTCTTGGGATTCCTTCCAGAATCACTTTTGGAAATAAGATTTTATACAATTAAAAAAGGAACACAAAAATTATAAATAAATAATAATAAATATCTTCACGCAATTCCCAATACAGGGGTAGACAGAGGTCAAGTCTAGACAATTAAGTCCCTTTGACCCACCTTCCACCGAAGATATTTTCGGGACAACGTGACAGGTGGTGAGCCCGTCGCCGCCTTTATGTCCAAGCCAACGATGAAATTCGTACATAGGTTTTTGAAAAACTCATTGGTACTGCCACCTGGGGATCGAACTAACAAAAATTATAACTTTGTAGTATCGTTGTAGATAGATAGTAGCTACGTGTGGTAGTGACCCAGATGATACCTAAGATATCTAAACTTATTAATCATGTTAAAATGTATATAGATTCGGATGAAATTTTGCACACAGATACATTATAATCTTGATAAAGACACAATGCTTTCATCTTGAAAAAAATCAATGTTCTCATAGGAGAGATCTTCGGGCCCCTCCATTCGACAATTGACGTAAACCAACTTCAGACAAGCATTGCAGCTTAATTGGAGTGGTTAACAGGAATACTAGTAATGTTATTCGGCATTGCTAGTATTATTTTACAAAAAAAAAGAAAAGATCTGAAGCATTATCCTCACATGATTTTGGTTTGCAGTATTAAGAATTTAGAAATAGATTTAGGCTGTTGGACGAACATGGTTGCAGACAGGCTATTCCTATTAAACTGTGGTATCAGTTAAAAAATTACCGCACTTTTTTAAGACTACGGAAAAGCATTATAAATGCTTTTCAACATCAACAAACACCTCTAGGTCCTCCAATATTTTTTTGCAGACCAGTACATACATACATACACGATGGTCTGTAGTTGTCCACTGCTGGACATAAGCCTCTGAGAGAGTGTTGTAATCGCCACGTTTGACAAGCCGATTGGCTATCGTAGTATCAGACACTTTGCACCATAAATGCTGCTGCCCTTCACCATTCTGTTTTTGTCTGGTATTTTTTGAGTTGATTATGCTTCGATCTGTCGGTAGCCATTTCTATTGTCAATTCATGTCCCTTATTCGCCTCACTCACTCACGACTCTCAGATGGGGCGCGTCGGGATGAACAACATTAATGTTATATGTGTGGCCGTACTTGTCACTCCAGCATAGGTCTTTTTAGACACACGCAGAGGTGTTACAAAGGTGATAATGCTTAAATCATCTGTTTAGATGTAAAGGTCTATATATTCGCCTTATATGACACACACGAGAAAGGTTTTGCATGTTCCTAATATTAATTATTTAATGAAAATTTACTGCTCCTGAAACAACTCGTTCTGGCAAGCGCAGTGTAGGAAGACCACCCATAAGATTAGGTGACCAACTGCACAACTTTGCGGGGAGTCGATGGATTCAGGTGACTTGTAGAAATCTCTGGGGGATGCCTGTGTTCAGCTGTGGGTTATTGACAGGCTGTAAAGAAGAAGAATTATATAATCATTATTAATGTATTTTCAGGTTATCTAAAAGGGAAAGGTGGGAAGATGTCGTTTGCGGATTTCTTGGAAGTGATGCACATACATTCCCGGGCCGAAAATTTACCCAATGAGGTAATTAATTCTTTCTTTTTTATTAACATAATTTCCTATCTTTCCTAGGTCACGATAGCCGAGTGGTCCGCTGATTGGAATATATGATAAATGAATGTCAATGATAATTAACTGATATGAATTATGTGTTTCTTTTATAAAAAAAGATAAAACAGAGGATACCTACGAAGTTTTTTCGCCTGTTTCATCTCCGTCAGAGGAAACTCATAGCGAAACGGTGGTAGATTAAAAATGACGATCGACGTATGCAATGTATGTTACTTGTATCGATAAATAAATTAAAATAAATAAATATCTTCACGTAATTCCTAATGCAGGGGTAGACAGAAGTCTAGTCTAGACAATTAAGTCCCTTCGAACCACCTACCACCGAAGATATTTTCGGGACAATGTGACAGGTGGTGAGCCTGTCGCCGTCTTTATGTCCAAGCCCACGATATAATTCGTACATAAGTATTTTTTTTTAGAATTTCGAGTCGACAGACCCGAGTTCGATCCCCAGGTGGCAGGCTCGTACCAATGGGTTCTTCAAAAACTTATATTCTAATCATTGGTACGAGCCTGCCACCTGGGGATCGAACTCGTGTCTCTAGACTTTAAATTCCGACCACCCAACCACTCGGCTATTGTGACTTTTCAATATAAATACCTGTATTTATGTGTTTTTTTTATATGCAATAAAGTGCTCTCTCTCTCTCGAAGAGTTTTATCCATAATCGCTGCTGCCTGCTATCGATCTGCAAAATTTTGCTCAGACCTCTGTCTACTCCATGAACTACTAAGAATGCATGCAGACCTAAAAAAAAATATTTAAACCTACCATTTCAATGATATTATCACCGCATAGGTGGTAAATGCCTTCAGGGCTGGTGACCCGGAGAAGAAAGGCGTGGTGCCAGCTAGACAGTTGCGTAACCTGCTTCAGAATTGGGGGGAGGGGCTGTCGCAGCGCGAGGTATGGCCCACTTTGTAATATTATGATTCGTTTAAATTTGTGTAAAAAAAAGTCACGCACACGCACGCACGCACGCACGCACACGCACGCACGAACACGTACGCACGCACCACCTGTGTCGTTGTCCAAAAAAATGTCTTCAGTGGAATGTGGGTTTAAAGGACTTAATTGTCTAGACCTCTTTCTACTCTGGTATAGAAAATGACGTGTAGATATTTTATTTGTTTTTTTAATTTACTGAGTATTATGAGTTTGTTTGTATTATGCGTGAATATAACACTCCTAACTTAATTTCAAATAACGGTTGACGACCTCTGTGGACGAGTGGCGTACACACCGGTTTTCATTGTGTCGACAGCGCTGAGGACCCCGGTTCGATTCCCGGACGAAATAATGTAGAAACCACTTTTTCTACGTCGTCTCAAGTCCGAGTGTTTGTGGTACCTTCGTTGTTTCCGATTCCAAAATACAAGTGCTTAAGCTGCTCTTTGTATAAGCCGATCTTTGTATGTATGTAAATGTATGTAATGTAGTCCTTATCTATGTATGTTTGTATTATGTATGTGGGCGCAAGCAAGATTGGCAGTATGCATGTGTATGTGATTTTATACTAGAAAGTATAGTTTTTTTTTATTAGTAGCTAATAAATCAATCTACTATTGACACCATATTTCTATTCCAATCCCAGAAAGCAATTCTGGTACCAATCGTTTACCATTTGGTACACGAGATGGCCAGTTATAATTTCGTGCGATGGGATAATCCGTATACATCGAAATTCGTTCATGATTCGTCGAAATATCATGGCTGAAGACTGTAAACAAAGTAAACTTATTAATTCATATGTAATTTCAGGTGGACAATATATTCCGTGAAGCCAATGTATCGAACAATGGTACGGTACGTTACGAAGATTTCGTGAAGATTGCTTGTGCTCCCGTACCAGATTATTACTAAATACATAAAAATTCCATTTACTATAATATTCACTTATTTGGGCAGCTAATATACATTCCAATGTATTTCTTATAATTAATTTATTGTGTACCCAAATACACTATTGTTAAATAAATGTTATGTACCTGCCCGCAAGAGTTAGATTGTTTATGGTTCATGTATAAATTTTTAAATGCCACAGATTAGATATATAGGCCATAGATACAATCCTTATATCAATCCTAATGACACTGGCTATGATTTTCTTTTTAATTAAATATGGCGGCTGTATGATTACATTTTCAAATAGTTCATTTAATGGCAATGGTGATAGCTGTGTACTTATTTTTTTTTTTAAATCATTGTTTGTCTGTTGACGAGACACATGTCTTTTTACTAATGAACTATAATTATTACTTAATAAAGTAAATTCATTACCCGTCCATATATATAATTTATATATTTTATAAGGAATATATACAATTTATTTATTTTTTAAGGAAAGGAGTTTCAAATAAAACATATTTAAATGCAAACCGTGTTTATTTCGAAAACGTAACAACTGTAATTTGATATGGCACTAGTTCTGGTGTGGTCCTTTACTTGCTAAAGCTAAGTATTAATTAAAATGTTCATACAATAATACATACATATGTAGCACTCATCAAAGTCAACCTAATCACATGGACTATACAACTATGGGGTAACAAAACAGAAAAATTGTGCTTAGAAAGTACTCTTAAGAGTATTACGATAGAGTCCATTTTTGTCAAACACTTGGAGTGTGTTAAAACAAACGAACTTAATCCATTATTTGCAATTTTAAATTACTAAAATTATAAATAAATATCTTCACGCCATTCCCAATACAGGGATAGACGAAGGTCTAGTCTAGACAATTAAGTCCCTTCGACCCACCTCCCACCGAAGATATTTTGGGACAACGTGACAGGTGATGAGCCCATCGCTGTCTTTTATGTCCAAGCCTGCGATCTGAATCGTACATAGGTTTTGAAAATAAAAATCCCATTGGTACGAATCTGCCACCTGAGAGAATGAGATGGAATAAATACAAGAAATCATTAAGCGATATTTATCATCCTGCGTCGTATTATTAAGATTGCGATGTCAGCATTTTCTTTCAGAACCACGCAAATTTAACGATATACAGACCTACAGTCCATGTGATTAAATTGTCATTGCTATACATAACTACACAAAACATTTTGACAACTCATTACAAAAATCTGACATACGATTTTTGAAAATAAAAAAATATTATATTTTTAAAATCGAACAACAATCGTTACTGTAAATCACATCTACATAAAGGTACATATTGCACGCATACTAGGCTTATTTAAAAAACACTTGGGTACTTACACTAACATAAACGCACGTAATCAGTTATACTTCTTTCGCGTAGCAAAATCTATTCTGTATAACATAAATTGTACACACGAGGCCTATAATACATATTTTGTTTATTTTTAATTACCACTAATTAATACAGATGAATATAATAGAATGATTTTTCTTTTACGGGAACACAGTTTATAACAACTGGCAATGACAATAATACAAAACGTGCAAAGTGCTGCAAAGGTATCACAAACCTCCCAGACCCGAGAAAATATATATAAGCGGTTTCGGAATCGAATCCAGTATCTCATAGCTGGTGATACCATGTAGATCGATGTGAACGCCACTCTACTAATGAGATACGGCAAAGAAACTAATTTTATAGGAAATTTCTATGATATTATACTTTAAATTCAATTAAATAGCATCAAAAAAGTGTAGACAATGTTATCATATTAATGCTTCATAGCATTGCCACTGTAGTACACTGGGTACAGGCAGAGTTTGCGGATCCGAATCCTGCCCATGTCAGCTGATTTATTAAATTTGTTATTGCTTTAATATTATTTTATGGGATTTTATATTACTTTTTTAAACCCCGACGTCATTGGTGCTTTACAGCGCACGTGGTCACAGGACGACCCAAGTGTTTGAGGTCCTGAAGTCGAAAAAACAACTCATTCGTACCTCGAAATTATTGACTTGGATACTGACTGCGCGACAGGCTTACCAACCAGGAATACTTTTAATGCTATTTGGCATTGTTCGTATTTTTTTAACCAAACTGAAGCTGAATCCTAAAAAGAGGCAAAGGATGCACGTGACCTCCGGTCTTGCACGAAAGAAATATCAATTGTGATTTAAATAATTACGTTTAACACACGAACACACAAACAACTAAATCAAACCCTATTAACACACAACACGCCAAGCTTGTATAGTAATAGATTAAGTAATCTAAAAAAAATCTAATTGACTAGCCATAAATATCCGTAGAAGACAATGAAACCCAGTTTTTTTTATTTTAGATGAATATTTAGATAAACAGCATTATAATTAACTGCTAATGTCTGAATAGTACTTAAAATACTCGCTCAGATTGACGACTGTATCAACGATAAAAAGAATTTAGATGAATTCTTAATCAATTATTAAGCGCCAAAGGTGCCCCGTTTTCGATTGTTCGAATATGTTTCAAATGTTCGAATAGTTTTTTTTTCTAGAAAACGTCAAGCGTCATTTGGCTACAGTGTTAACTATATTTTATGTTATAACTTTATGACAATTATACCAATTTTTATTAATAATTCTTGAATTACTATTTTGTCAATTAGATCAACTGTAGGCAAATCTTACTTATTTTATTTTAAACTAAGTCCTTATTTAATTTGAAATTGGAAAAAAAAAAAAAATAAAATAAAATATCTTCACGCAATTCCCAATACAGGGGTAGACAGAGGTCAAGTCTAGACAATTAAGTCCCTTTGACCCACCTTCCACCGAAGATATTTTCAGGACAACGTGACAGGTGGTGAGCCCGTCGCCGCCTTTTATGTCCAAGCCAACGATGAAATTCGTACATAAGTTTTTTTGAAAAACTCATTGGTACTGCCACCTGGGGATCGAACTCGGGTCTCTCGACTCGAAATTCCGACCACCCAACAACTCGGCTATCGTGAAATTGGAAAATACTTAAAAATTTCATCGTCTCTATGGTCACGTCACAAATATAAAAAAAATGTCATCTCGTCGAGAATAAAGATCGTTGCAAGTATCTTTAAAAGTTACTGTAGGTATATAAACAGTTTAAAAGCTAAAACATAATCACACACAACACCAAACAAATAATTATTTCAGTACAAATATTGGTCGACAAAATTCTTATAATCTTATTTTATAATACAATAACCTTACATTTTAAATCGTGTAAAGAACAATCAGGCACTAAGTACACAGTGTGTTGTATTTACTCTATGACGGACTATAAAGCAGGAATTTTTATATTCATTTCAAGTTTTTAAATCGATAGAATTTGGGAAGCACACATTTTCACACACGCACTTTTTGCATAGGCATATGAAGCTGCCAATTAAAGATTTAAGGGAATCTAGTAATTATATTATAATTAAACTGATTATTTAGATAGTTTTATTGATAAATCAGATCATTACTATCCTAAGAATATGACTTACTCATGGCTCTATCTATTAAAACCTTTTACCGACTTTATCAATCAAATTGTCATGATAAACAAAATACTAATATTTGGGTTTTTTAATTCGCAAAACTTTCTTTAGGGTTAAGGGATAACACACTAAAAATCTAATTGTATTTCTAAGTGGATTATAATTTAATTTTCAGGTTACGCTTCAATCATTTGATCACGCCTACGCCTGATCAAATTTGACATTTGGCAAAGAGGTAGATTTTAAAGGTATAAGTTGCAAGATAATATTCAATATATCCACCGCAGAAAACCTAGAGATGTCACTACAATTATCTAGGCATGTTAAATGTTTTATCACAATTTCTAGGAATAAACGGGACTTCGCGCCCATTCGACCATAGTAAATATTATCTATGAATAACCTCAGGCAATAACCCCACGATCAGACGTGTTTATTTTTAATATGGCTGCCGACTTTCCTACGTCTAAAGTTGCCCATTTGTCTCAGTATCTGCACGTTCTCGTCGTCTACTTCTCTGTCCATACCAGAAGTGCCCGGTACGGTTCCCCACAGCTTCAATTTACCGGGCAAGTAGATAAGGCCGAGGAGGGTTATTACTGGAACAAGACGATGTAACATATGTTGCTTATATAAAACTTCATATCCTAAGTAATATTACGATTTATATCGTTGGCTGGGATATAAAGACGGCGACGGGCTCATCACCTGTCACGTTGTCCAAACAAATATCTTCGGTGGAAGGTGGCGCGAAACGATTTTTTTTATAGAATATGGGGGACAAACGAGCATGAACACATGCAATACCATAGGAACAGCTGATGCGTTGCCGATTTTGAGAAAGGTCCCTAAGTCGTTTCGGTCTGTTGACGGCAGCACATTCCATAAAGTGCTAATGCGTGGCAGAAAATTACACGAAAAACGTACTGTGGTGGAACGCTAAGCATTAAGATGGCGTTGACGGAATTTTTGACTATGCCGTAAGGTACGATGGGGAAATTCAGCGTCTGGAATTAAACCGAACAATTCCTCGGAGCACTCCCCGTAGTACACTCTTGTATGGTCAAATGGAAGGAGCTGACACTGGGTTGCTCCCACCCAAAGATAAGAACAGTACTCCATGTACGGCTGAGCCAGCCGTACATGGAGTAGGTTCTTCAGTAGGACACCAGCGTTCACAGACTTGGATATACCTCTGTCTATCCTAGCATCGGGAATGGCGTGAAGATATTACACGAGGCACGATAATGACTAATGGACTGAAATGATAATGATGTTGATGACTTTAGCAATTATTACATAATTCTAATAAATACTTACTATTTAATATACAGGGAAATATGATGTAAAAATTGAGGTTGGTTGAGTGATAGTAGAAGGCCTCTGTGAAGTACAATACGATGGTGAGCGTCAGGGACCAATATCCCATTGATACCACCCTGAAAAATTCAATAATTTTGTTAGTATTAATGCATAACATAGTCTATAAAATTCACACATATTCTCAATACTGGAGTAGACAGAGGTATAGATTAGTCCTTAAAAGGAATAGTCAATATAAGAAAATGCATAATTAATTCTATATAATACTATTGTCGTAACAGTAACTACATTTCATACTAACGATATACTATATAGTTATAGAAACACAATATGAAATACTTAAGACACTTGTATGAAAAACAAAAAAGAGAAGGAAAGAGAAGTAATTACTTACGGCTTATAGTGTATATAGAGTGTGCAGTGAATAAGTGCCAGCGCTTTAAGCACAGAGTACATGCCCAGCATTCGAGATATTGTAAAGTCACCTGAAATGCAGTTAAGAAATATGAAATATCCTCACGTCATTCCCAATACAGGGGTAGACAGAGGTATAAACTAGACAATTAAGTCCACCATCATCCACCGAAGATATTTTGGGACAACGTGACAGGTGGTGAGCCCGTATATATATATATATTATATATATATATATATATATATATATATATGTATATATGTATATATGTATATATGTATATATGTATATATGTATATATGTATATATGTATATATATATGTATATATGTATATATGTATATATATATATGTATATATGTATATATATATATATGTATATATATATATATGCATATATGTATATATGTATATATGTATATATGTATATATGTATATATGTATATATGTATATATGTATATATGTATATGTATATATGTATATATATATATATATATATATATATATATATATATATATATATATATATATATATATATATATATATATATATATATATATATATATATATATATATATATATATATATATATATATATGTAATGTGTATATATATATGTATATATATATATATATATATATATAATATATATATATATATATATATATATATATATATATATATATATATATATATATATATATATATATATATATATATATACATATATATACATATATATATATATATGTATGACAAATGTTAGGGAAAAAGAATAACAAGTGGCCTAACCAGAATAAAGAGTGTAAACTTGCACAATATGATCTATGCAGGCTAAGGGCTATATTTGTGGAAGGCCATCTTCAACAGTGAATCTTTTGATAGGCTGTAAAGACGAAAAATGAGAAACCAAGTGTTGTTGTTCCTAATTCAAATAAGAATAATCTGATCACAATGTTAAAGGCTCAAGTTCATAAAACTGAAACATGCATCAATATAACCATGCACAGCGATCGCCCCAACCCCGCTCTGATAGGGAAGCTCAATGTCCAGCAATGAACTTTTGGAGGCTGTTATGTAAGAATATAATTAGTTGTGCTTTTTTTGTATAAATATACCACCCATTTGGTGTCATAAGAGGTGCAATAAGTCACGATAGCTGAATGGTTGGGTGATTGGAATTCAAGTCAAGAGACCCCAGATCGATCCCCAAGTGGCAGGCTTGCACCATATGTTTTATCAATAACTTATATACGATTTATATTGTTCCCTTGTACATTATGATGGCAACGGGCATACCACCTGTCTCATTGTTCCAAAATATCTTCTGTGGTGGTGAAAAATTTTTTAATCTACTAATTTCGTAATCTACTTCTAATTTCGTAATCTAACAGAGAAGAAACAGGCAAAATGACATTTCTTAACAATTGCGTGGGATCATCTCATTCCTGGGGGTTAATGTATTAAGAATACTGTTATTTATATTCATACGATATTATACCTTTTACCCTTTATATAAAGATTTTTGTTAGTAAATTTGTGTGTATATATGTATGTTGTCATTATATGTATATGTGTACGAAGTCTTAAACCTGTTATCAGGTGGGATAAACATCTAGTAAATATGCCGTGCTAAAATTCTGCCTATCGTTGATGGGCAACATTCACCCGAATATGAGGGTTAATGATATATTTGTATAATTTGAGCTTGTCTCATAGTAAATTATTATGAATAATAACGTGGTAAAGTATAATGAATAATAATTAGACAAGACAGTTAGAACAGAACAGAATACACATAGAGTAAACTGAAAAACTTACCATCTAAATGATCCCCATTATTACTTAAAAACGATCTTCTTTCTATATAAGATCGCCCAGCGGTTCCTAAATCCACAAACGCTACGAATGCAATCCAACCACGAAATGCATACAAAACTTTATTTTGAACCGCCATAACCTTTAATACTGTAACCAAACTATTGTGATCTAGTGTTTATATTCTCTTTGATATTGTTTTAAGTTGCTGATTGAAACAAAACTTGTATCAATTATTCGTAGACTTAATACTTGAGCTAATTGAATTAAACAATAGGGTTTGTTTAGACTAAACGAACATTGGAGTGTTCAATGAGCTTCGCAATGCGGCATTTCACCTGCATTATATATTCTTGTATGTAAATTATAATATATTAAAAAGTAAAAGAGCGCAGAAGCACAAAACTCGGCGATCCCCTCCCCATCGCATTGAAAATATCAATTGTCAATGTCGATTTGACAGAGTCAAGCTGACTGCTTACAACGAAGTTGCCATAACATATTTTAAGGATGCGTTCATTGCCACGACCGGGTCGGACACACGTATGTCTCGTAACGACAATTACACGTGTAGATGACCACAACATAAAAAAGTTTTAAATTATATGAATTTTAAATGATTATCATTTAAAATTTTACTGCACTTATTTTCCTAGGTGACAAATATTACCTTTGAAAGTGGCTTTCATGTTTTGTGAAAGGGACACTCATAATCAAAGAAAATATAATCACTCCGTTCTAATTATTACTTTTCCATTTAATTGTAAATACTGAGAAGGGAACCAGCAAATCCTAAAGCAGCAGAGATAATAATAATAATATAGTAATATATAAAGTATAGGTATTTAGTGTAAATACATATGTACATATATATATATATATATATATATATATATATATATATATATATATATATATATATATATATATATATATATATATATATATATATATATATATATATATATATATATATATATATATATATATATACATATATATATATATATACATATATATATATATATATAAGTAAAACATACCTTCTATGAGTGATCCTTAGGATTTGAGGGAAAGAGAAATTAAGATAGAGAGGAGCTAGAGAGATAATATTCTTTGACCTGTTTTTTTTAAAGAATCTAGGTTCTGAGCAAGTTTAATAGATAGAGTAGAGTTCCAGTGCTTAACAGCAACAGCAAGAAAAGATTTATGATAAAAATTAGAGGATCGAAAAAGATAGTCTAGATATATATAATCTAGATCTCTAAAACTGTTACGTTAAAAGTCACGATAGCCGAATGGTTGGTTTGTCGGAGTTTCGAGTCAAGAGACCCGAGTTCGATCCCCAAGTGGCCGTACCAATGGGTTTTTCCAAAACTTATATACGAATGACATCGTTGGCTTGGACATAAAGACGGCGACGGGCTCACCACCTGTCACGTTGTCCCGAAAATATCTTTGGTGGAAGGTGGGTCAAAGGGACTTAAATGTCTAGACTAGACCTCTGTCTACCTCTGTATTAGGAATTGCGTGAAGATATTTATATATTTTTTCTAAAACTGTGATGATGTTATAATATTGAGTGGAAGTAGATATTTAGTGAAATATCGATTAACAATTCTATAATTCAGGGTTCTTAAAGAGATAATCGTTTTGCTATGTAAAGTGGGTTTATGTTACGTAAAACATTTTTTAAACATCAGTTTTGTGAAGCAGAGAAAAAGTATATTTCTCTTTCTGTTGTAATACATACATTTTCCGTCATTGTTGCCATAAGTAATCACAGCATAGACACACTCTCTTTGATTTTGATCTCTTGCTATCTTTTTCACTCGCGCTGGACATAAAATACCTAAAAATACCGTCGCCATATTGGTATTGTCAAAAAGTTCGCGATCTATCGGTGTTGAAGAAAAAATGATTATCCGTTCTTCCGCAAAGGAATTACTTGTGCTCTTGTGATTAGACCTTCTCCTTGGTGTGTTTAGATGGTTCGTTTATCGAATCCGGTGTGCAATTTTGTTTGTAAATGATGTTTTCTACGGAGAAATGTTCGGGGCGCAGTATGTCTGGAACGTCTGAAGAATCTGAAATGAATAGTGGTGGAGGGTTGGCGAAGGAAGGAGAAGGTGTTCCTTCAGATGAGGTTTATTCGGCGGTCGCGGCAGTGTCCGACGAGATCGGGGACATTTTAAAGGATGAGCTAGGTGACGCGGATCGGGCGGATAGAATTGGTGCGGAGTTAGCCGATTTGAGTGCAGAGCTGGGCCTTTTAGCCGGCCTTGCAGACGGCGAACCGCAGCAGGACTTTCCATCGCTCTTTGAGTTTGCCGTAAGTAATAATGTTAACTGATATTTTCATTTATTCTTTTGTTCTAGTGTATGTAAATAATTCCCTTACTTTACCTAACGTAAAAAAATTGTAAATATACGCATACATCCCGGCGGAGTTGTCAGAAAGCACAGCTCGCCAACAGATTCTTACTCTTTTGCTTCTTTCAAATTCTTCATTCATAATTTTCTTCATACACTCGTGAGTACGTATCCGAGTACTCTAAACTTAATATATTTATGAAATATTTTCTAATTATGGGTAAGGTATGGGAAAAAACCATTTACCCCTTTATGGTGACAAAAAAATCAGTGTAACAAGTATTATTTTTCGGTTTAAATCAGCAAGGGAGTCAGCCTTGTTATGGGCAGTGCACCATATTTTAGTTTAGTCTCTCGGGATAACATACTTATTCTAAGTACACCCACTTGGTATTCAATAATAAACCTGATACTGATTGAAACATCCCAAAAATGAAAAAGTTCATGTTTGTGTTTTGACCAAATATGGTAATATGACAATCGATCTCTATCAATAGTGGTTAGGCGTCTGAGCAGGACTCCTAGGACTAGTCTGAGGCACAACCACATTTACCATTCATAGCCAATGAATGAGTGAGCAATGAAATAATCATGTATTTTGCACACTGTTGTTATTGTAGAATGTAATGGTTAATTGTAAAGATTACCTTAACCTTAATAGTGTACCGACATTCTGGAAAATAAACAATATTATTATTATTATTGAGCATTTCATTTGGGGTGATTGTGCATCTGTAATAATCTTTAAATGAAGTTAGGTACAGGAGTCCATGAGTTACATTATTCACTAATTCAGTCTTAATAGATAATCTTATTGGTTGTTAGCTGTTTAACAACAAGTTGTAACAAATTTATTTAGAAAATTATGTAGAATTTTAGATTAGACTGGCTGGTTTTCATAACTCTTGAAGTAAGTGCATATTTTGCATATAAAGTTAAGACTCTATGAAAGAAATATACTAATAAATAATAAAACAAAATTGGGGAGGTAGTTTTAGCACTGGTAGTAAAATGTTGTGTATTCATCTTAATTACTGCCACTTTTCACACTTTTTGTATAGAGTATTAGATTGTAATATCTTGTAAGTGCTAGATTCTTATTCTAACTATTACTTAACTGTTTTATAAGTCACAATAGCCAAGTGATATGTACCAAAATTTTTTATGATTTATATAGTTGGCTTGGATACAAAAGACGGCGACAGGCTCAACCAGGCACATTGTCTAGACCTCTCTCCACCCATGTATTAGGTGTTTGTTTGTGTAGTGAATCTCCTGTGGGATTATTATGTTCTCCCACTTTTTCTCGGCAGGGCCATTTATCCTTCTAAACTTCCAACCTCACTACTTTTGAAATCAATTGTTACAAGTTAGTTTTTTTAATGGTAATTGTTTGAGTATTGAAATAGAAATTTATTTCTGTGTAAAAAAAAAACAATGAAGTCCTAAGTCAAAGAAAACAAGTCTCTGAACTTGTTTCTACCTCAAGTTAATACCAGCTTTCAAGAATGGACAGTTTTGATTTAACAGTCATAATAATGTTATATATATATATATAAAGCACCAAGTAACAATATTTCTCTAAAGGCATTAAATTCACCCTTTGTATAACTTTCTCTTAAGGTTTACAATAAAGTGTAAATAAATATATGTTTATTAGAAAACATTTAAGTATGCTAAGATGATCTTCCTGTCATACTATTAAAGTTGATTAAAATATAGTAATAGAAAAATAATATTAACTGTACATTCAGACAACCAATCTATCTGTGTGTAAATGTAGTTATAAAAATGTTAATGTTGTATTGAGATAAAAATCATTGCTGTTTTATTCAAGTACCTACCGTGTTTGTTGTTTTCTTTATAATGTATACCAAATGTATTTCGTTATTGAAATATCTGCTGCAGTGAGGTAAATAAATGTTTTTATTCAATACACAAAGTTATAAACCAGCAGAGACCAAATACCTTAGTTATATTCATTTTCATACAACTCAAATGTTACGGTTCAAATTTTATAACACAACTGTAGTGCAATGTAAGACATTATTATGCTTTAAAAAGCTTGAAATTATGACCTTAAGAATATGTTAGAGTTCAAATTATCACTGGTTTGCAATATGTGACATTATTTATGTTATAAGTTTTTTAGTTTGTTGCATTGCATTCTTGAATTTTGTTGTTCATTAACTATGTACTATGTGGTAATGGACTAAGAATATCGCCACTCCCTTTATATATGGCGTTATAACCATCTCTAAAAATATTAGATCATAATAATCAGATCAAAGATGGGCAGCAGTATCTGAGGTGCAAGTGGTCTGCTACTGTGATCGTCCATATTATATTGAAACCCGGCGTTTACGCCACTCGTCCATGGAGGTTAAGGTTCTATACTTCCGGAAATACATATGCCAGAGGAGCCATTCCCTGGCCTAGTACATTATAAATGAGGATCGGAAGCACATAGTCCCAATGTTGGGAATGTCGACTAGGTTTTTGATAACCAAGCACAATGAAGAGAACAAATTGTGGTATATTTTATAGTTATTTGTTTGTATGAATATATAGTTAGTATTGGTGGTATTTTGTAAAACAAAACACAAAACCAAATTGAGGATCTCCTTCTTTTTTCAAAGGTTTAAAAAAAATGTGATGGGGTGGCTAGAAAGAATAGATGACCAAGTGAAGATAAACAGGGATTATTTTCTTTTGTACTTGCAAGTAGCATAAATGTAGAAACATAATTAAATATCTCCTATCTATCCATGTTAGCTATGGTGACAGGGTTTCTAAAAAAAAAATGTTTATTTTTGGCTTCCTATTCTTGTCACATGTCCAATTTATTTTTGGTTGCCCCTTAAATTGTAATGCCTGCTGACATATAATTTATTGCCAAAGATTGATATTTTGTGAATAGGAATCTTTTAATATAATTTTTGTAACTATTATATCGTCATTATAATAGCTTATAGTATTTAATTTCGGGGATCAAAGTAAACCAACATAAAACTGACTGGCGCATACATAAAATAATTACAAATATACCCACATTCTTAGTACATACCAGTAATATCATTCTGTACCTATATATGTGGCTGTACCTGTCTATCATAAAATGCACCACGTTCTACTGTTCTTAATTTCTGTCCTGTTCCTCTTTAGCCCTAAGGTTGTCTGGAAGAGATCGCTATTAAGCAATAAGACCACTTTTTTGTGCATATGCATATATCAAGTTTTCTGTGTTGAATTTATTCCATGTATATGTGTGATTACAATTCTATTATAAATGGCATCACATTGAAAAGTAAGCGGATGTAAACTGGAAAAAAGGGAAAGATATTGGACAATAAAAATTCATAGAAACTTTACAAAGTTCTGACAACACAAACATATAGTTATAGTATTGCCTAGTGCACATGCTTCTTTGACTTTGAATTTTAAATTACATTTCCTATCATTTTCCAGTGCTTGTAAGTCTGCAAAAGCAAAGACAAAATGAAAAAAAAAAACAATTGAATTTGTGACAGCTTCTTGAGTTTGCCAAACGTATGGCTCTGGCATTACAAAGTTGTAAACAATTCGGATGTTCTTAGTGCAGTGACTATTTGGTCGGGTTTATAATATGTGTGATATATACCTAGAGTGACCATATTTCATGTTTTGACTGTCCCTATTTGTGGTTCTCTGCTCTGATGTATCCGAAAAAAACTATAGGACGCAAAATTGTCCTGTTCTTCAAAAACGCTCAAACATTGTCGCAATAAAATCCTGAAATTAGTTTTTCATTATATTTGTAATGGAATAATTTTAATAATTAATAATCCCTACTAATATTATAAATGTGAATGTAAGTTTGTTACGTTTTCACGCCAAAAATTACTCAACCGATCATCATGAAACACACATATTCTTGGAGGTATTAGAAGTAATATAGGGTACTTTTTATTAAAAAAAATACGAAAAATAAAAAAAAAATTGTCAAAAATATTTGCCGATGTTGTAAGTAGTAACTTAAGCTACTTTTTTAAAATTTACCATTTTAGATAAATAATTAGGATGCCGCGTTAAGTGTTATACCGCGTGCGAAGCCGCGTGGGGCAGCTAGTAATAAATAATTTTTCAATAATTTCTAACTACATCACATTGCAAATAGTAACTGAATAATCTCAAGTTGCTATGGAAATTTGTTGGGTTTTATATTATGGTTATATTTATGGGTTATGGGTAGTATATTTTATGGATTGGGAAGTCTTCAAAAATTTTCACAGCTACATTCTTGAAACATGAAAACTTTTATATTTTAAATGAATATATTTTACGTCTACATGCCCCAAGTGCACCAGTAGTAAGAGTTTTTCTTCGATGAAAATATTTGTGGATGTCTGATAACACAGTTACAGATTCCGGTCCTTAGAGTAATATTGATACCAACGGTAAACATTAAAAAAACCACCCCGAGAATTTTATTCTTATTTAAAATCTCTGGCTGCATTAAAACAAATTGTTCACCTGAAAAATAAAAAAAGCAGCATTTGTTTAATAACTTTTTATCTGTATTATATATATATATATTATGTTGATAAATGAAATAAAACGTAATAAGAAATTAGAATTTTTTTCAGCCTAAACTTACCAATTGTGGTACATAAAAGCACCAGCAAAAGTACCGTTTTGAGAAAAAAAAATAAACGATGATGTTATTAACTAAGGTATTAGGTCTCTCAGTCTCTGCTGGTATATAATTTTTCGTATAAAATGAAACAAGTATTTACTTCACCGCAGCTGGTTTTATATTAACGTTTGATACATAATAAAGAAAACAACACATAGAGTAGGTACTTCAATAAATGCGCAATAATTTTTATCTCATGAGGGACATAAATGGGGTTGACTGAATGTACATTTTATATTATTTATTCTATTATTTTGTTATTATCGACTTTAACATTATACATACCCCACATTAGATATATTTTTTTTACATTCATCCAGAGTAAAATAATTTGTTGGAAGAAGCAAAATAATTTGAGCACTTCTCTAAGTGCTCAAACTGTCATTGCAAAAAAGAAACAAAGAAATTATCTAAAAAGTCGTTAACCAGAGATTACAGTCGAGAGAGTTTGTTACATACATACATAACGGCCTATTAAAGTCCACTGCAGGACATAGGCCTCTCCGGCCTAGGGAGGATTTGCCATAATCGCCATGCTTGGCAAGCGGGTTGGCGATCGCAGTATCAGACACCTCGCACCATAGACGCTGCTGCCCATCTTCGGTATGATTATTTTGGTCTGATATTTATACAGATTGTTATCTCGCCATCATTCGGCTGCCATAACGATACTCAAGGCTAATTCCTTTAGTCACCTCTTACGACACCCACGGGAAGAAAAGGGAGTGGCAATATTCTTACACCGATAAATGTCCGCGAAAGATTATTTTTGAATGATTGTTTGATGTGAACCTACTAACAAGAATTGCCCGTAATTGTTTCAGCTGGCCCACCGAAGCTCGGGCAGCGGGTCCTCGTCCTCGTCGTGGTCGGGTCGTCGTCGTGCCGGAAGGCAGCGGGCGCCGCCCCGTCGCCGGCCCATCGCCAAGGGCAAGGAGGTGAGCTCCAGCGTACGTTTGTGGTCACATACCTTTAATAAGTCACGATAGCCGAGTGGTTTGGTGGTCGGAATTTCGAGTCAAGAGACCCGAGTTCGATCCCCAGGTGGCAGGCTCGTACCAATGGCTTTTTCAAAAACTTATGCACGAATTATGTCGTTGGCTTGGACATAAAGACGGCGGCGGGCTCGCCACCTGTCACGTTGTCCCGAAAATATCCTCATTGGAAGGTGGGTCAAAGGTTCTTAATTGTCTAGATTTGACCTCTATCTACCCCTGTTTTGGGAATTGCGTGAAGATATTTATTTATTTATTTTTATTTATTTATTTATTTTATTTTACATACCTTTAGACTTCACGCCATTCCCAATACAGTTGTAGAGAGAGGTCTAGACAATTGATTACGTTCGACCCACCTTCCAGCGAAGATATTTCTGGGATTACGTGGCATGCGGTGAGCAAGTCGCAGTCTTTTATATTTTCTATATATTCTTTCAGATTTATAAATCGTGTACTTATGTATTGAAAAGACTCATTGGTACGTGCATACCACTTGGGGATATAACCGGGGTAAGTTTTTAAGAAAACTCATTTGTACCAGCCTGCCACCTGGGGATCGCACTCGGGTCTCCTGACTCAAATCGTGATTTTCCCACTTACCACGTGTCAACTTTTCTTAAAAAAAATGTCTTCATGCAATTCCCAATACAAGGGTAAGCAGAGTTCTAGTCTAGACTTTTAAGTTAACGCCTTGAAAATATAAGTGGTGACTAGTGAATAAAGGCGGGATAATCATCTCGGTAAAATACTGGAACTAAATTCGGTGACTGGACAGGTACAGTTTGTTTATTTTCGGGATCGATGAATGGGCTCATAACTCTCAATTGGTAAGGTATTATAGGTTACGGTGTAAATATTCCGCTTCATTTCATCCCACGGGTGTCGTATGAGGCGATTAATAGACAATTCTTGAAAAACCGTACCAGATAATTCAATTCAATTCAATTAATTTGCTCAAAACATGTCATTATATACAGATGTCCCTGGAAATGTGTGTACAATGTTTTAACCATATAGGCATGCATATATTACAGATAGTTAAATATAATATCATTATTAATTTGTTAATAATAATGTGACACTTTCAATTATAAATAATGAGATAAGCAGATCAGTGACGGGCAGCAGCCTCTAAGGTGCGAGGTGTCCGGTACTGCGATCTCCAATCCCTTTGCTATGCTTGACGCATTTGGAAAACCCTCATGGGAGAGGACTATGTCCCGTAGTGAACCTATACTGACTGCTATGTATGTATTGGTAACTTACGCACGTATGAGAGAGTACAACATGGCATTATATTGAAAAAAAAAACCTGACATATTGAATTTCTTTTTCTGTACAGTCTATCTAAAGTTCACTCCTGAACATGGGTCGCCGATTGCCGCAAAAGAGCAGTCTAGTGCAACTCGCATCCATCGGACAAACAAGGCATTATATTGAAAAAAAAAAAACTTACATTCAATTCACCGTGACCAGAAAGTCACGATAAATTTAATTTCAGTTTTTATCGTGACAAAAAGAGTCACGATCGCCAGTGGTTGTGTGATCGGAATTTCGTGTCAAAAGACCGAGTTCGATCCCCAGGTGGCAGGCTCGTACCAATGGCTTTTTCAAAAACTTATGCACGAATTATGTCGTTGGCTTGGACATAAAGACGGCGGCGGGCTCGCCACCTGTCACGTTGTCCCGAAAATATCCTCATTGGAAGGTGGGTCAAAGGTTCTTAATTGTCTAGATTTGACCTCTATCTACCCCTGTTTTGGGAATTGCGTGAAGATATTTATTTATTTATTTTTATTTATTTATTTATTTTATTTTACATACCTTTAGACTTCACGCCATTCCCAATACAGTTGTAGAGAGAGGTCTAGACAATTGATTACGTTCGACCCACCTTCCAGCGAAGATATTTCTGGGATTACGTGGCATGCGGTGAGCAAGTCGCAGTCTTTTATATTTTCTATATATTCTTTCAGATTTATAAATCGTGTACTTATGTATTGAAAAGACTCATTGGTACGTGCATACCACTTGGGGATATAACCGGGGTAAGTTTTTAAGAAAACTCATTTGTACCAGCCTGCCACCTGGGGATCGCACTCGGGTCTCCTGACTCAAATCGTGATTTTCCCACTTACCACGTGTCAACTTTTCTTAAAAAAATGTCTTCATGCAATTCCCAATACAAGGGTAAGCAGAGTTCTAGTCTAGACTTTTAAGTTAACGCCTTGAAAATATAAGTGGTGACTAGTGAATAAAGGCGGGATAATCATCTCGGTAAAATACTGGAACTAAATTCGGTGACTGGACAGGTACAGTTTGTTTATTTTCGGGATCGATGAATGGGCTCATAACTCTCAATTGGTAAGGTATTATAGGTTACGGTGTAAATATTCCGCTTCATTTCATCCCACGGGTGTCGTATGAGGCGATTAATAGACAATTCTTGAAAAACCGTACCAGATAATTCAATTCAATTCAATTAATTTGCTCAAAACATGTCATTATATACAGATGTCCCTGGAAATGTGTGTACAATGTTTTAACCATATAGGCATGCATATATTACAGATAGTTAAATATAATATCATTATTAATTTGTTAATAATAATGTGACACTTTCAATTATAAATAATGAGATAAGCAGATCAGTGACGGGCAGCAGCCTCTAAGGTGCGAGGTGTCCGGTACTGCGATCTCCAATCCCTTTGCTATGCTTGACGCATTTGGAAAACCCTCATGGGAAAGGACTATGTCCCGTAGTGAACCTATACTGACTGCTATGTATGTATTGGTAACTTACGCACGTATGAGAGAGTACAACATGGCATTATATTGAAAAAAAAAAAACCTGACATATTGAATTTCTTTTTCTGTACAGTCTATCTAAAGTTCACTCCTGAACATGGGTCGCCGATTGCCGCAAAGAGCAGTCTAGTGCAACTCGCATCCATCGGACAAACAAGGCATTATATTGAAAAAAAAAAAACTTACGTTCAATTCACCGTGACCAGAAAGTCACGATAAATTTAATTTCAGTTTTTTTATCGTGACAAAAAAGAGTCACGATAGCCGAGTGGTTGTGTGATCGGAATTTCGTGTCAAGAGACCCGAGTTCGATCCCCAGGTGGCAGGCTTGTACCAATGTAATTTATTATTGGGAATTGCGTGAAGATATTTAAATATTTATTTATTTCACATTAAATTGAATTACTTCTTTTTCTTTACAGCCTATCTAAAGTCCACTGCTAAACCTTAGCCTCCCCTAAAGATTATCAAAAAGAGCAATTTTTTTGCATCCATTGACTCAGAAGATTGCTCTTTTTGGTAATCTGTATAGCTGAATGGCATTCAGTTCGACGATCTCCGTGGACGAGTGAGGTACACACCGGTTTTCATGTTGTCGCAACATGATATGTGCGTGTGAAGTACTGGGTTTGATTCCCGGACGTAGAAAACCACTTTTCTACATTGCCTTGGATCTCGATAATTGTGGTAGCGTTGGTATTTGTGATTCCATAACACAAGTGCTTAAGCTACTTGGGGATCAGAGCAAAGTTTGTGATGTTGTCCCTGTCTACGTATTTAAAAACAATATAGGTTGGACATGTATCATTTTAATATCAACAGTGTGTGCAGGCGTCTAGGCGTCGCAGCGCATTGGCTCGCCGAGCCGCTCAGCGCGCACGCCGGGGGCCCCCCTCGGACGCTTCGGACGTCGGCGCGGATTCCGACTCGGACGACCAGTGGACCGAGCTGGACGATGCATGTGAGTATATCTTCACGCATACCCCATGACGGGGTAGACAGAGAGGACAGGACGCCAAGTGTTCGTAATGTCGCTCGTAATTCGTAATTCTCTTCCTACAGGCACGTCTAGGTAACCGGGTACTCTAGACCCTCCCCTATTTGAGAAATTTGCTAACATGATTCGAGAAATGGTCTCGGCCTATCGCTACTACTTTTAAGGTTAACTTTCGCTGTATATCTTCGTCACCATTCGATCATCACTCATTCGCTCCACTTTAACGTAAATGTTTTTAGTCTTCTGTAAGTCTACCATGGCAGCTTGGTCCGACATGAAACACTTGGCCCGAAGTTATATAAACAAATTTAAGCCAACACACTCGGCCAGTATTCTGCTTAGTAACTGCTCAAACCTGAAGATACAAATGAAATAACTATATTATTAATTATCTGATATAAAACGATTTTGGGATTTTATCGCGTTTTTAATTAGTTTTTATAATAAATTAATAAATATCTTCATGCAATTCCCAATACAGGGGTGGACAGAGGTATTGATCCCTTCGACATACCTTCCATCGGAAATATTTTCGTTGAAGGTGGTCGCCGTCTTTACGTCCAAGCCAACGATATGATTCGTACATAAGTTTTTGAAAAACCCATTGGTACGAGCCTGCCACCTGGGGATCGAACTCGGGTCTCTTGACTCGAAATTCTGCCCAACCACTCGGCTATCGTGACTTTTTTTTAATTCGTTTTTGACAAACTGTTTTTTTCTTCCCGACGTTACGTGCTCACGGGGGGACTGAGGTCTTGAACATCCCGCTGTCATTGCTACCTTCGCCTACCGTCAACTTTATTTGTTAATTTTGGGTCCTTAATCCTTAATTAAATCCGTAGAAAAAACGAAACGAAACGTCGGAAAGTAAAAAAAAAAAATGTTAAAAACTAATAAAAAACGCGATAAAATCCGAAAATCGTTTTATTTAAGATGTGTAGCATTCACGTAAATATACGAAACCATTATATATATTAACTAATCATGTACTATATATATTAATAAAATTGAAGTGTGTTTGTAATACTGAGTGAATGAATACGAAATTACATACAATACTTACGTAAAAAAAAATCAAATGTGTTGTAGTCAATTAACAGCTTCTTACTAAATACATATGAATGTATGTACGGTACTTATTAATTTTTTTAAAAAAATTTCTGTCTATTTGTTCTGGCTAATCTGGGAAATGGCTGGACCGATTTCAATGCGCCTTTCACAGGCAGATAGTTTATATTACCAGGAGTAACTTTGGCTACTTTTATATATTTAGAAAAATTACTAGGTTTCGGGGGTAATTGTGAATCTGCGGCCAAAGCCGTGTGGTGCAGCTAGTATAAGTATAAATACTTTAAATAATTTCGGAATTTGTGCACCGCATTCCTTATAAACGAGGTCCGCCGCACAGCATCTCGTTACACCGGAAGTCAAATTCGAGCCATTCAGTGCCAACCACCATGACACTTTGATGCCATTATATAAAATCAAATCATCGATATAAGGGACTCCCTTATTACGGCAAGTCTGATTCGTAATGATACGTCGAGTGCTTGGGTGATCGGAATTCGAGTCAAGAGAGTCAGAGTTCATTCGGAGGTGGGCCTAGCCTGCCTACCTTTGTCTACCCCAATATTGGGAATTGCGTGAAG
>JAGSMR010000132.1:1327500-1337500 GCA_029286605.1 Sericinus montela
ACTATGTCAACAATCTAAATATTTTAATCTAAATTTAACCTTATACAAAGTCCATTTATTTTTTCCTAAGTCTTTGATCTTATACAAAATTTTCGCATTTAATTTATTCATCGATCCATTAACAATATTTATTGTTGATATTTAAAAATTTCTCAACAGAGTAGCAACTTTTTTCTCGTAACAACCTTTGAAGTGCATTTTTAAACTTAATATGGCAATGTATTAGTTTGTTTGGTTAGGTTATTATAAATAGTATTGCACATGGCAAAACAATTTTTTTGATATCACTTACTTTTTGGAACAGTAACAAGTATCAGTTTTCTGTTGTCCATTGTAATGAATTCAACATGAGATCTTATGTGTAAGTTATCATGTAATGAATGTAGTAATTATGTAATAAATAAGTTATTATGTAAAAAATAAAAAGAATCAAGAAATTTTTATTGGGTTCCACTAGGTAACAGAATGGAACCAGTATTGTATATATTATACGAAATTGTCTTGTACCCTTTCCTTTTATTTTCTCTTCAAGAAATGTCTATTATGTCTTGTTGCGACACTGGATATTTTAAAATTGTTTTTATTTTTTTGCATTTCCAGGAGCGTGGAGACGGTCCGGTCCGAGTGGTCGTACCGCGCCTCGTTCGGCTGCCACTGCCGGGTGTGCCTGTGCCTCGCGAACAACGCGGGCGCGCTGCACTGCTTCCTGCGCGGGCTGGTGTGGGCGCTCGCGCACGGTGAGCCCGCCCCTGTCCCCGCCCGCCCTCCCCCGCTCTCCGCCACAGCATGGCCACGCCGCACTGTCCCCTGCTCTCCGCCACAACGTGGCCCCGTCGCACTGCTTTCTGCGCGGGCTGGTGTGGGTTGCCACAGCATGGTCCAATATATTTAAAAAAAATATCTTCACGCACTTCCCAATACAGGGGTAGACAGAGGTCGAGTCTAGACAATTAAGTCCCTTCGACCCACCTTCCACCGAAGATATTTTCGGGACAACGTGACAGGTGGTGAGCCCGTCGCCGTCTTTATGTCCAAGCCAACGATATTCGTACATAAGTTTTTGAAAAACTCATTGGTACGAGCCTACCAACTGGGGATCGAACTAGGGTCTATTGACTCGAAAATCCGATCACCCAACCACTCGGCTATCGTGACTTATAAACTTATTTATCGTTTTTATTAATAACCATACCGCCGTAATATTAAAATAAGGAGTAATTTAAGTGTATGTTCGTGCATGTGTACGCACGTCGGTGTATACGTACTTGCTACAAGCTAAAACTTTGCACGTTGCACTGTCCGCAGGCGGCAACACGAGCGCGGCGGCGGGCGTGATGCGCGCGCTGCGGCTGCGCGCCGGCGCGGCCAGCCGCCCCGCCGACTGGGACCTGCCGCGCCTGCGGCGGCTGCACTTCGGCGACGACGGTCCGTGCGCACCGTCCCGAACCTTCCCGAACCTTCCCGCACCTTCTGGAACTTTCTCGATACACAACCACACATACACACATAGATAGGGAAAACATCACACACGTTGCTCTCCTAAAGTAGCTACAGTACGCTTGTTATGGAACTAAAAATGACGAAGATACGAACACCCACATTCGAGACAATGTAGAAAAAGTGGTTTTCAATCCTAATTCGTAATCAAGCTGGGTTGGTTCGTATGCCACTCGTCCAAGGAGGTCTGCCGTGCAGGAGGATTTTTTCATGATCGCCAATCGCAATATCAGACACATTGTGCCTTAGACGCTGCTGCCCGTCACCGGTCTGATTAATTGTGGTCGGTTATTTTTCGAGAAGGTTTTATTTAAAAAATGTGCTGCCTTTCATCTTTCAAGGCTATCCCATTAGTCGCTTCTTACGATACCAATTAAAAGAAAGAATATTTTCTTTCTTCTCGTAGTTGCGTCCACACTTTTCTTACGTAGCTTTAATTAACATAACTTTAAATGTAATAATAATTCTGAAACCTAATAATTCAACCTAAAAATCCTTCATAATTCAATCTAGTTTATTACCTTATGTTGCTTATAAAAATATTTGTATGGCGCAATTGTATCGTACATAAATCACCATTTCAGTTATAAGATTTTGTATGAGTTACGTACACAAATATCTTTGTACAAACTGTACAACTTCACTCGAATGACGGCCGTGCTCGCGTGATAGACTCACACCTACACACACACTATATATATATATATATATATATATATATATATATATATATATATATATATATATATATATATATATATATATATATTTATATTTATTTATATTTATTTATATGTATATATATATATATATATATATATATATATATATATATATATATATATATATATATATATATATATATATGTATATGTATGTGTGTGTGAACGGCGACGGGATTGAACTCTGGTGCGTGCGCAGGCGCGGCCATCGTGCAGGAGCACCTGCAGCGGCTGGCGCAGCAGAGCGACGTGGCGCAGCTCATCGTGCGCCGCGCCTGTCTGTGCCGCGACCTGCAGCGCCCCTTCGACAAGGAGTCAGTATACACCGAATTACACTCAATAACGTCTTGTGACGTCTTCACGCCGTTCCCAATGCTGGGGTGGACAGAGGACTGGTATAGACAATCTTCCGGCGACCCACCTTCCAGCGAAGACTTTTTTCGGGACTACGTGTTAGTTATAACGATATGAATCGTACATAAGTATTTCATAAAACCCATTGGTACGAGCCGGCCATCTAGGGATCGAATTCGGGTCCCTTGACTCGGCTTCCGATCACCCAACCACTCGGCAATTGTGAGTTTTTGTAAGTCGTCAGTATAAATGAATAAATCACAAATGCATACATGGTGTCACAATCATCATAAGTCACAATCAAGGTGTAATCAAGAGACCCGAGTTCGACCGATAGTTGATAAGTAACTTGCCGAAGGTAGTTTTTACTAAACTTGTACGATTTATAGTACAATAGGCACACTGCCTTTCACGTTTAGGCTCCGTGAAATGTGGGAGAAATGGCTAAATTGTGCAGACATCTAGCTACCCCTGTATTGGGAAATGCGTATAAAAAATAGAATTTACTAAAATGATGAATTTAATTTGGTTTTTCGTTCGTTTCAGGCATGCGGTAGACAGGCTGTGTAAGATATTAGAAAACTTTAAGGCCGCTTCGACCATCACTTTTAAGGTATCATTATATTTTGTTAGATTATTCTATGGCAGCAACAAAAAACAAATCTTTTTTTTTTTGTATTTTTCGACAATTGAACGTAAATTTGAGTTGATAACTCACTCTTTCGTTTCGTTTCGTTGTCGTTCTTTTCTTTCTTTTTGTATTGTTCCCGCTTTGGTTACAATAAAAAAATAAAATATTTTCACGCAATTTCCAATACAGGGGTAGACAGAGGTCTAGTCTAGACAATTAAGTCCCTTCGACCCACCTTCTAGGTTCTACAGCTGATTTGTTCAGCAATCTTCACCCCATTTCCAATACAGGGGTAGACGTAAAGTCCTTTCGACCCACCTTCCGACGAAGACATTTTTTTGGGGACTATGAGACAGGTGTTGAGCCCGTCGCCGTTTTAACGTCCAAGCCAACGATATGATTTGTACTTAAGTTTTTTTTTTTTTTTTAAATCCATTTGTACGAGCCTGCCACATGGGGATTAAACTCGGGTCTCTTGACTTCTAATTCTGAACACCCATCCACACAGATTTCCTGACATATTCGAGTGGTCGGAATTTGAGTCAAGAGACCCGAGTACGATCACCAGGTGGCTGGCAGGTTCTTACCAATGGTTTTTGTTTAAAAACTTTAAAAAAAACGGTGATGAGCTCACCACCTGTCACGTCGTCCCAAAATATCTACCGTGAAAAGTGGGTCGAAACGACTTTGACGAATTGTCTAGACCTCTGACCACCCATGTATTGAAAATGTCGCGATGATATTACTGCATAACATTATCGGCGAGCAGGTGGAGATGACCGCGACGGACTCGAAGGATACCGGCGAGTGGGTGGAGCGCGCGCGGCGGCGGCTGGCGCGCTTCCTGGCGCCGCACCAGCGCGCCAGCACCAGCTCGCGGCTGCGCGCCATGGCCGCGCGCACCGCGCCGCACGACCGTGAGTAGCGCGCCGCCCGCTGCCGCCCGGCGGCGAGCGCGCACGTACGTGTGTACGTACGTACGTGCGTACACACGTACGTACGTATATTTTTTACGTATATTATACGTAAAAAATATACGTACGTATATTATACAGGAGTATGTATATCAAGGTTAGCGGTGGTAGAACGATGTTTGTGTGAAACCACGATGTTCTGGAATAAATATTTTGAAAAGTATTGGAAACTAATCACTCAAACAATTTAGGCAATATTTATGTAATAAAAATACACAATGTTTCTGTTTAATTATATATTTCATCTTTTGCACCACTTTTGTAACTTTAAATAATATTATCACTATTCCAAATACCGGAGTATTATGCCTTCACTTAAATATTTGTTGAATAGAGTACACAGATGGTAACATAGCCTGGATTTTACTGCTAGAAATTAAAGGGAATTTTCAATTGGATTGAATAAAAGGAAATAAGCGAATAAAATTCCGAAATAAAACTATAACTGTTACTTATTATTATTTTGGTCTCACAGTGAACGCGTGGTCGGGGTACAAGCATCGCTGCGATTGCCTAAATCCAAGGACGCTCTGCGCCCAGCAGAGGAAACAGCTTTTAAGGTAAGTAAGTAATAAGAAATTCAGGTTTAGATCTCACTAACATAATAATATTACTCAACAACTACAGCCTGTAAAAGTCTACAGCAGAATAATGATTTACTTAATTTTCCTTTGCCAACTGTCAATAGCAATGGCCACTTAGAAAGCCTTTTTCTCTTTTTACAACACCCATGTGAAGAAAAAATTTGGTATATGCTTATGCGGTAACCACACATGTAATGGAGATACATACAACCAAAATGCTTCAAATGATTATTGTTTAATGAAATTGCATGCATGCAATATGAAGTGTTACCTGTAAACTAAATAAATGAACTTGATATTTTGTAAATTCCAGTGACGTCTACTATAGGATCTCCTTCTTCGGTATGATGCAGGCAGTAAAAGATTTTAACAGTGGCAAAAACAACTCTGGGGACAAGGTATTTATTACTTCCTAGTTAAGTAAAGTGGCAGCCTGTAAATAGTTCTGCTTGGCTAGTGCCTTTTTAAAATGTTCTTGTGAGAGGGTTTATAGTTGGGGGACATTTATTTATATTATTATTCCTATGTTTATATTTATTATACATATGCCTGAAGATCATATCATCATTATAACGGTCTGTAAAAGTCTACTGCAGGATATAGCCATCTTCTTCTATGAAGGGTATGCCATAATGGTCATGCTTGGCAAGTGGATTGGTGATCACAATACCAGACACCTTAAATGCTGCGAATCACCCGTCACTGGTCTGTTGAATTTTGATCTGGTTGTCTGTCGGAGTCTCATTAAATTGTCATGGCTTTTCCCTCTATCAGTTTTCTTTTTCGACACCCACGGGAAACTTCTTCCGGAAGATTCTCACGTCCTAACCATAAGAAGATAATATAAATATAAATAAAATTGTAACAAACTATATTACTGTATAAAGTGTGTGTGTGTTTGGGTTACAGTCACCAAGTGACGTGGAACCGGAGTCTTCTTGTAGAGAGCTGCAGCAGGGCGACGGCACGGGAGCCAAGTGAGTGTTTGTTTTTACTATATTGTGAACTCTATCTTGCCTGCATATAGGTAGGGGGTGGGGTTGCATGAAATATTGTGCTTTTTACATCTGAATCTTGATGTTGTGATGTTTGACTTAACATGTGCTATTAAGCAGTCGCTGTGCACGTAGGGTGCGGTGTGCGACGTACGTGTGCGGGTGCGTATACGTGCGTGTTTGTGCACGGGATGGTACTGACTGTTGCATTATTTGCAGACCACCGGACGACAGTCAGCCGACGACTACCCTGATGAGGATCTCGGAGAGGGACCTCAGCGACTCCACCGGCGACTCGGATGACTGTGAGTATTTTGTTAAAATTGGGCTTAGATTTAGTTTAGCAGAAACTACCCCTCAGTATTTTCAAAAATGAATTAAGTACCAAATGAACGTAAAACTCCGCTTTTTTTATTAAAATTATTTAGTCACATTCTTGCTTGAAAGAAGAATGAAGGATTTTTATTAAATGTATTTTAAGAGGAATTCATAATCCCCCAATGTTGTCAGCAGATTATCTTTTTTATTTTATAGAAAAGGGAGGCAAACAAGCAGGTGGCTCACGTGATGGTAAGTGATTACCGCCGCCCATGAACATCCGCAATACCTGAGGCATAGCAGATTAGTTGCCTCCCTTAGAGTGGTGGGCAGGGGGGGTGTGTGGGCCACCGGTTACCTGCACTCACCAGACGAAACGCAGAAGTTTGTTAGACTTCCACTTCACGCCGGTATTCTGTGAGGTCGTGGTACTTCCCCGGTCGAGCCAGCCCATTCATGCCAACAACAAAAGCTGACGCGTGGCTCTACCACTGTTATCTCCTAATTGATTCGTGTAGTTCGAAGTGTTGCGTTGCGTTGGCAGTGTCGGCGTCGGAGTCCGGGTCGGGGTCTTCGGGATCCGGGTCGGGCGCGTCCGGGTCGGGGGCGGGCGCGGGCGCGGGCGGGCTGTGCGGGGCCGTGCGCCGCCTCGTGCGCTCCATCGCCGCCATCGAGCGGCTCATGGACCGCGTGCTGCGTCACTGCGCCGCCTGCCCGCCGCCGCCCGCGCCGCCCACGCCCACGCACAGGTACGTGCGCTCCCTGCCCGCGCCGCCCACGCCCACGCACAGGTACGTGCGCTCCCTGCCCGCGCCGCCCACGCCCACGCACAGGTACGTGCGCTCCCTGCCCGCGCCGCCGCCCGCCCACGCACGGGTACGTGCGCTCCTGCCCGCCGCCGCCCGCGCCGCCCGCCCATGCACAGGTACGTGCGCTCCTGCCCGCCGCCGCCCGCGCCGCCCACGCCCACGCACAGGTACGTGCGCCGCCTGCCCGCGCCGCCCACGCCCATGCACAGGTACGTGCGCTCCCTGCCCGCGCCGCCCACGCCCACGCACAGGTACGTGCGCTCCCTGCCCGCGCCGCCCACGCCCATGCACAGGTACGTGCGCTCCCTGCCCGCGCCGCCCACGCCCACGCACAGGTACGTGCGCTCGTGCCCGCGCCGCCACGCCCATGCACAGGTACGTGCGCTCCTGCCCGCCGCCGCCCGCCCACGCACAGGTACGTGCGCGCTCCCTGCCCGCGCCGCCCACGCCCATGCAGGTACGTGCGCTCCCTGCCCGCCGCCCACGCCCATGCACAGGTACGTGCGCTCCCTGCCCGCCGCCCACGCCCATGCACACAGGTACGTGCGCTCCTGCCCGCGCCGCCCACGCCCACGCACAGGTACGTGCGCTCCTGCCCGCGCCGCCGCCCGCCCATGCACAGGTACATGCTGCGTCACTGCGCCGCCTGCCCGCCGCCCACGCCCATGCACAGGTACGTGCGCTCCCTGCCCGCGCCGCCCACGCCCATGCACAGGTACGTGCGCTCCCTGCCCGCGCCGCCCACGCCCATGCACAGGTACGTGCGCTGCCTGCCCGCGCCGCCGCCCGCGCCGCCCACGCCCATGCACAGGTACGTGCGCTCCCTGCCCGCGCCGCCCACGCCCATGCACACAGGTACGTGCGCTCCCTGCCCGCGCCGCCCACGCCCATGCACAGGTACGTGCGCTGCCTGCCCGCGCCGCCCACGTCCATGCACAGGTACATGCTGCGTCACTGCGCCGCCCACGCCCACGCAAAGGTACGTGCGCTCCTGCCCGCGCCGCCGCCGCCCGCCCATGCACAGGTACATGCTGCGTCACTGCGCCGCCTGCCCGCCGCCGCCCGCGCCGCCCACGCCCACGCACAGGTACGTGCGCCGCGTGCCCGCGCCGCCCACGCCCATGAACAGATACGTGCGCTGCCTGCCCGCGCCGCCCACGCCCATGCACAGGTACGTGCGCTCCCTGCCCGCGCCGCCACGCCCATGCACAGGTACGTGCGCTCCCTGCCCGCGCCGCCCGCCCATGCACAGGTACGTGCGCTCCTGCCCGCGCCGCCGCCGCCCGCGCCGCCCACGCCCATGCAGGTACGTGCGCTCCTGCCCGCGCCGCCGCCCATGCACAGGTACGTGCGCTCCTGCCCGCGCCGCCCACGCCCACGCACAGGTACTTGCGCTCGTGCCCGCGCCGCCCACGCCCATGCACAGGTACGTGCGCTGCCTGCCCGCGCCGCCCACGCCCATGCACAGGTACGTGCGCTCCTGCCCGCGCCGCCACGCCCATGCACAGGTACGTACGCTCCTGCCCGCCGCCGCCCACGCCCACGCACAGGTACGTGCGCTCCCTGCCCGCGCCGCCCACGCCCATGCACAGGTACGTGCGCTGCCTGCCCGCCGCCCGCCCATGCACAGGTACGTGCGCTCCCTGCCCGCGCCGCCCGCCCACGCACAGGTACGTGCGCTCCCTGCCCGCGCCGCCCGCCCATGCACAGGTACGTGCGCTGCCTGCCCGCGCCGCCCACGCCCATGCACAGGTACGTGCGCTCCCTGCCCGCGCCGCCACGCCCATGCAGGTACGTGCGCTCCCTGCCCGCCGCCCACGCCCATGCACACAGGTACGTGCGCTCCTGCCCGCGCCGCCCACGCCCACGCACAGGTACGTGCGCTCCTGCTTGCGCCGCCCACGCCCATGCACAGGTACGTGCGCTCCCTGCCCGCCGCCCACGCCCATGCACAGGTACGTGCGCTGCCTGCCGCGCCGCCCACGCCCATGCACAGGTACGTGCGCTCCTGCCCGCGCCGCCGCCCATGCACAGGTACGTGCGCTCCCTGCCCGCGCCGCCCGCCCATGCTGGGTACGTGCGCTGCCTGCCCGCGCCGCCACGCCCATGCACAGGTACGTGCGCTCCCTGCCGCGCCGCCCACGCCCACGCACAGGTACGTGCGCTCCTGCTTGCGCCGCCCGCCCATGCACAGGTACATGCTGCGTCACTGCGCCGCCTGCCCGCCGCCCACGCCCATGCACAGGTACGTGCGCTGCGTGCCCGCGCCGCCCACGCCCATGCACAGGTACGTGCGCTGCCTGCCCGCGCCGCCCACGCCCATGCACAGGTACATGCTGCGCCACTGCGCCGCCCACGCCCACGCAAAGGTACGTGCGCGTGCGCTTCGTGCGCCCCGAGCGGATCGCGTGCTGCGCCGCAAGTGTGCATGCGTGCGTGCGTTTGTGTACGTTCTGATGTGGGTGTGTGATTAAGTACCTGTCTTGTTCTCACAACAAAGAAGGAATCTTACAAGAAGAAAAAATTAATTCTTTTTAACAAATAGTTATTGCTTTTAAATTGTATTAAGCCAGCTATGACGTAACTTGTCGTTTACTTCTGTATAAGAAAAGAGTAATCTTACAATCTTTTAACTAGCATCTTTTTTTAATTCATTTAGAAAACGCGTGGACTTGGGCCTGTCGGAGGTGGATCGGAAGCTGATGGCGATGTACCGCCGCCTGCCGGAGGTGCATCGGCGGCAGCTGCAAGTGTACCGGAGGCAAAAGAAATTGTCTACGGTGGGATATATTTTTTATTGAACCAACGTATTTTATTTTTGACGGTGACAGCTTGTTTGTTTTGATTGTATTGTAGTACTAAAGTTTCCACGGAGGTCGTCTAATATAGTTATAATGTAACATGTGTCGCGTGTGCGGTGGCAGGTGTGCACGCAGCTGGTGGGCGGCTGCGCGCCCGCGCCGCCGCCGCCCGGCTCGCCGCCGCCCGCGCCGCCGCACCAGCCCTGCCGCGCGCTCTGCCCCGAGTACCACCTGCAGCGCTTCAAGGAGGTACGCACGCACGCACGCACACACACGCACACACGCACACACACACACACACACACCGCACCAGCC